>CM068753.1:10420347-10830986 GCA_035084275.1 Hydrolagus colliei
TGGGGGAAAAAAGCAAATAAAAGGCAGATGAATTCACATAAAGCAGAAATAATTCTCCTACCCTTCCATGTCGTTGTCAAACGGTGGTATTTTGGGCTGTGAAGTTGTCAGCCTTTCCATTTCAGAATTGCTTGTCTCTCCTCTCCCTTTCTCCCCCCTGTGTGTGTGTGTGTGTGTGTGTCTATCTCTCTCCCCCTTCTGTTTTGCTGGGGCTTTCCTTCACTCACTCAATCACCCACTCTCCCTGACACACTCTGTCTGTCACCCTCTCTCTCTCTCTCTGTCTGTGTGTTTGTGTGTGTTTCTCCCCCCCCCCCCCCTGGTCTGTCTCCGTATGTGTGTGTGTGTGTCTCTGTCTATGTGTGTGTCTCTCTATCTCTGTATGTGTGTGTGTCTCTCTCTATCTGTGTGTGTGTGTGTGTCTATGTGTCCTCTGTCTCTATCAATGTGTGTGCCTCTCTCTCTCTCCCTGCCTCTGTGTGTGTGTGTCTGTTTCCCTCTGTCTACATGTGTGTCTGCATCTGTCTCTCTGTGTATTCTAAATGTCTCTCTGTATCTGTGTGTGTGTATATTCTCTATGTCCCTCTCCCCCTCTCTCTATATATATCTTCTATGTGCGTGTGTGTCTGTCTCTCTCCCTCTCTGTGTAGTCTCTGTGTGTGTGTGTGTATTCTGTATGTGTCTCTATCTCTCTCTCTATATATATATATTCTATGTGTGTGTGTCTGTCTCTCTCCCTCTCTGTGTAGTCTCTGTGTGTGTGTCTCTCAGTGCACAGCCTTGTGAGCTGCTGAATTCTTGGTGGAGGCACCAGTTCGCTTGGCTTTAATGAACGTGTGGGTGGACAGGGCTACGTGTTAAACCGTGTGACTGACTCCCAGTCCTTTTTTTTTCTCTCTCTCTCTCTCTCTGCTGGGTTTTTTTTTTGAACAGTAACACAGCCCCCTTCGCAGTCACATGAGATTCACGTGTTGCAGGAACCCGTGTACACATCCCTGTTAATTTATCTCTGAGCACACAAGGGAGGGAGGGAGAGAAAGTGGGAGGGAGGGGGAGAGAGAGAGAGTGAGAGTGGGGGTGGAGTGTGTGGAGGAAGGATGAGCTGTCAGATTGGGAGAAGGGAGAGAGAGAGAGAGAGAGAGCAGAGATAAGAGGAATCAAATCACTGTGGAGCTGACGATAATGAGAATGATCCTTGCGTTTGACACACAACGCGTTTCACGCCTGCTAGACGCCTCAAAGCGCTTCACAGAAATGACCCCGCAATCATAGGTTTTGTTCTCCCCCCACCCACTAAACCCCCCCCCCACCCAGAAAAAATATATACTGTATATCACTGAGACTGCATATCTCTCCCCCTCGCCCCCTCTGTCTGTCACTCCCCTCTCTCTCTGTCTGTCGCTCTCTGCCTCCCCCACTGTCTGTCTCTTTTCTCTGTCTCTGTCTCTCTCTCTCGCCCTCTGTCTATGTCTGTCTCCCCTCCCCTGTCTCTCCCTCTGTGGCTCTCCTTCCCTCTTGTCAGTCTCTCTCCCTCTGTCTCCCCTCTCCCTGTCTCCCCTCTCTCTGTCTCCCCTCTCCCTGTCTCCCTGTCTCCCATCTCTCTGTCTCCCTGTCTCCCCTCTCCCTGTCTCCTCTCTCCCTGTCTCCCCTCTCTCTGTCTCCCTGTCTCCCTGTCTCCCCTCTCCCTGTCTCCCCTCTCTCTGTCTCCCTGTCTCCCCTCTCCCTGTCTCCCCTCTCCCTGTCTCCCTCTGTCTCCCCTCTCCCTGTCTCCCTGTCTCCCCTCTCCCTGTCTCCCTGTCTCCCCTCTCCCTGTCTCTCTGTCTCCCCTCTCCCTGTCTCCCCTCTCCCTGTCTCCCTCTGTCTCCCTGTCTCCCCTCTCCCTGTCCCCCTCTGTCTCCCCTCTCCCTGTCTCCCTCTGTCTCCCCTGTCTCTCTGTCTCTCTCCCAAGTGAATGATAAAACACACATTTTCTTCAGGCTGACGGGGAGGACTATTTTGTGGACAGTCTCTCTTCACTCCCCCTCCCTCTCTCTCCCCCCCCCCCCCCATCTCTTGCCCACCTCTCTCGTCACAAACTTCTGTCCAGCGCCTTTGGGACGTCCTCCCGACGTGACAGGCGCTCCACGGACGGACGTAATTTTGTTGTTGTTTTCAGTGTTGTTTATTGCACAGGACGCTGTTGCAACTTGTCGGTTTCGCACGTCGGGGGAATTGCAAGTGAAAAGTCGTTAAAACCCAAATCGATTATCGATTACCAGACGATCTCCTGGTCCGGGTGTGAGTTAGGGTCTTTATGAAGTGCCCTGTAAACACCCACCCCCCAAGTGAAGGCGCTATATGAATGCAAGTTGTTGTTCTAGTTGTTGATTACTTGCCAGTCACCCTGATCCTCCCCCCCCCCCCCCCCTCTCTCTCTCTCTCTTTTTTAATCTTAACCAGCAAACCTGTCTGCTCTCTGTCAGACAAGCCATCAATTGCTAAACTTCGCTAGATGCGCAAAGCAGAGGACGATAACTCAACGTGAAGCAGCCACACTGAGCTACGAAGAGGGGAAGAGACTGGAAGGTGGGTTGCAATCGAAATTTCTATTTGTTTCAATGAAGACAGATAGTCACTCAAGACAACTTGCGTTTCCACCCCCCCACCCCCCCAAAAAAACGCTATATAGTTATATTCATATTCTGGAGAGAATCATTTAGACCTGCGCAATTATACACGGTGATTTTACCAATAAAACTGGGGCAACAACAAACACAGACAGGATCCAGTAACAGAAAACCACTGAGAACAGCCAGGGTTAAACATTACATTTGCAACACTCCCCCCCCCCCCCCCCCCCTCTCTCTCTCTCTCTCGCCGTCTGAGTTCTACGCTTAAAAAAAAGCCTCAGTAATTTCGACCCCGTTGTGACACTTGACATAATGCAGCAGAACTGACTTTGCATGAGATTAAAAATCCAAAATAAGAGATAAAAATTCGGAATTAAATTCCTCCCCATTTGGATTTAAATGCATTTGGCGAAATGGAAAGGAAGGTGTCCAGGGGCTAATGTTTTTTGGAGGCAACGAGTGTGACTTTGGGGGGGGGGGGGGGTTATGTGTGTGTGCGTGTTTAGGAAGGGGGGGTTATTCCTAATCCCCATTGGCATTTGCCCCTCGTTAAGTTTCCTGCCGACATCACATCACATCACACACCACCCCCTTGTCTGATTGTGGCACTAACAGTCAGTCAGGTTGCCAGCATCACCCTGGCTGACTGACTGACTGACTGACACACACACACACACACAGAGAGCAGCTGCTGCTAAAGCCTTTGTCATGGGGATAGAAACGTGACAGCAATCACCACACACACACACACACACAGAGAGAGCATATCATCAACAGTGAGGCTGCAATTTTCACTCGCCAGACCCCCCCCACCAGCCCCATTTTCATCTGTCTTATTCCTTCCTCTCCCCCATCCCCCCACCCACCCACCCACACACACACAGACACACAGAGATAGGGCAGATGGAAAGAGACGGGAGGGCAAAGAGTGGGTGGGGGGGGGGGGGGGGGGGGGTTTGGTTGGTTGTTTTTAAAGGGAGTTTCAGAGATAGCGTTATCTCTATAACAAGACAATATTTCATGACACAGACACTGTGTGACCTTTACATCAAATGGATTTCCTATCACGTCTCATATTGAACCTAACCCTTGGCATATTGTTGTGTTGTTTTGTTGGGAGGGGGCTGAGAGGGGAGGGGGTGAGAGGGGATGGGGGGGGGCATAGCTAGGTATGTTGACCCTTCACCAGGTTTCTGAGCGTTCAAATCAGACTGCGAGCTCCTCTTATTAGCCACTGGCAAGGGTGAGATTGTACACATTGGGGACTCAGGCTCATGTAAAATGTCTCTTATCTACAGAGCGAGAGAGCGAGAGAAATATATATGTATGTAGAGAGAGAGAGAGAGAAGGAGATAGGAGAGAAAGTGAAATAGAGAAGAGGGGGTGACGGTTAAGAAGAGAATCATTTCGGGGATGGGGTGTAGGCGGTTTTCAACAAAAAGCTTTGTTTACCACCTTGACACAGGCAGCTCATCATAACGGGATATTCTGTAGAAATCACAGTTTCTTTTGAAACAGATTATTTTTCCACACACACACAGCACACCGTAACACACACACAAACACACATATATAGAGAGCATACCATAATAATAATCCTGGCATTTCATATAGAGCCTTGCACGTCTTCTAGACGTCTCGAAGCGCTTCACGGAATATACCGTAAAGTGAATTGACTGTATATTTGTGGGTGAAACGCGGCAGCCAGTTGCCCACACCAATTCCCCCCTCCCCTTCCCCCCACCACCCCACCCACACACATACACAGAGAACCATAACCCACAGTATATTCTGTGAGGCGTATTGAGACGTCTAGAAGACGCGAAAAGCGCTACATCAAATGCAAGGATTAGTATTATTATTATTATTATGGACACAAACACCCACACACATGGTAAAGCTTCACCATTGCTGGCCATTGCTTCAATCTTGACTTTATCGCTTGCTGGCCACTTTTCCCAAGCCCGGGGAAACGATGGCAGATGTTGAACCCACAAGCCCACGGTTATTGCTGACTGAACGCCTTCGCTGCGATTTCCCAGACAGGATATTTAAACATGTTTACATTTTGCAAAGTCTTTCAACACCCACCCACATGAGTGGCGTGTGAGAGAGGTGTGTTATGTGTGTAGTGTGTGTGCGGTGTGTATATGTGGTGTGTGTGTATGTGTGATGCGTGTGTGTGGGTGTGTGCATGTGTGGTGTGTGAAACGCGATCTGCAAGTGTAATCTTGTTGTTGTTGTTGTTGTTGGGAGTGCGTGCGTGCGTGTGTGGCGTGTTGCATATGTTTTCTGTGTTTGTGTGTGGTGTACGTGTGAGTGTATGTGTGGAGATATTCTGAAAGCAGTTTGCAGGTGAATTTCTTGAATTCAGTGACATTTTTTTCTGCTCTTTCGCAACCGTAGATGAATACGATTGACAGCTCGGAAGGTCTCCGGACTAAATTACTCGTCACCTCTCACCCACCCTCTTCCTTCCTCCCACTCTCCCCCCCGCCCACCACCCCACGCTCTTTTTAAACCACTCAACCTGATCACGATGAACAATTTAACCACACAATCCGACTTTCACAAGTATAGACTTAATCGAGGAGTCAGTCTCTCTCTCTCTCTCTCTCTCTCAAAACCTCCACCCCTGCTTCCCTCTCCCAGTGAACAACCATAAATAGAAGTCCCCACGTCACATAATAATAATAATAATAATCTTTGCGTTTGATATAGCGCTTTTCACGTCTTCGAGACGTCTCAAAGTGCTTCCCTGTAAAGTGAATTGCCTGTATATTTGTGGGTGAAACGCGGCAGCCAATTGCACACAGCAGCGTCCCACATACTGTCGTGGATTGAAGTGACCAATTTTTTTGGGAGGGATTATTATCAGGCGTGTGGACTAAGGAATTGAAACCAGGTCTTTTGCTTGTAAGGCAAGTGCTCTCACCACTGAGCTATTCCAAGTAAACTCCTGATAACTTGTCACTCGAGGGTAAACAGCTCATATTTATGATGCATAAATACATCAATCATTATTGACAGCGCGATGACTTAAGTGGTAGTGACCTGTTAACACAGGTCGAGTTATCAGGAGTTTGCTGGGTATATATGAAAAAAACACTAATAATACAAGTTGACCTAGTTGTCTCTGAGGACCTGGGCCAGAAAGAAAAACTACTCAAATCAAAGGGGTTCAGCCCTGTTTTGAATGCCATTTTGAAACCTTTTCTCCGAATTCACCCTTTTCTACTTCGAAAGCAACAGCTCCCCCCACCCAGCCCATTGAAACAATAGGAAAGACAAAGAGCGTTGCCTTTTCACATTTATGCGTCCAGAATTGCACAGTTACTACACTTTACAGTAATTCCCGTGAAGCACTTTTTAAACGTCCTCCCAACGTGAAAGGCGAGTTGTTCCAAGAGCAAGGATGATTATCATTATTATTATGATGTTATTACTGTTTAAAATACTCCTGTATATAATGTTGAATTCATTTCTAAATAGTTTTCAGTGATGGTCAGACACACCAATAGCACTGCCACTTCCCGTATGAATAGATGTCACATTTCTTAATATATTTGAGCTCAGAAGCGCTCTGAGGCGCTATCCTGTATTGTGCTATATAAGTTCAAGTTGTCGCTAAAATAACGACTTTTTCTCTTACAAGTCTGAAACACTGGCTGTCCAGCACCTTGGGACGTCCTCCCGACGTGAAAAGGGCGCTGGACAAATGTAATTCTGTTGTGGTTCTTGTTTTAGAAATAGCCAAGACCTTTTATTATTTGGTATTATTATCGTAACGCAGGCAACACAACAAAACAAAACTGCACTCGTGTCGCGCCTTTCACGCTGGGAGGACGTCCCAAGGTGTAGGACGGTCAGGAATTTGGGACCTGAGATGGGGATTGGGTCAGGAGCGGTGGGGGGTGTGGGGAACAGACTGCCTGTCGGCCAACAGCATTGCTCGGGCCTGCTGGTTGTGACTGGTGCAAACGGAATAGAGTGATGAACCATGTGAGAGTCACATTTAGTTGCGAAAACAGTGTGTGTGTGCAACATTAGCAAATTGGTCCGAATCTTGTGGTGGAATCCGATCTGATCACACAGACTGGATTGTGACCCCACAATAATTTGAAAACCGCCCCCGGTTCAGTTATACACAGCCGCATTTGACTTTTTGCTTATTTTTCAAGGGTTTTTTTTAAAAAAATAGATTTTTTGTAATTAAAAGAGGAACTTTCCCGCTTAAAAAAAAAGTCCGCTTGTAATTACGAAATTTTGCAGGTTTGCGACTTCGCCCATAAACGTTCACCTACAAATAAGTACACAGTCACTACACTCTGCAGCATGTCTATCATTGCGTTGTTTCACTTATAGCGCCTGGGGACGTCCTCCCGACGTGAAAGGCGCTCTCCAAATGTAATTTTTGTTGTTGTTGTTGTAGGCACTGTACCAAATGTAAGTTTATATGTATTTAGTTGACCATATTTCAGGTGATCTTATTCCCTTACCTCATCACCCCTCACCCCCAACCCCCACACACCGAACATAAACATTTTTGAATGACAGACACTACACTTCACAGTATATCCTATGAAGCGCCTTGAGACGTCTTTCCAACATGAAAGGCAAGTCATTTCATAATTTGGATCTCCCTCCCTCCCTCTCGATACATTTGATGATACCATTGCTGTGTGCAATTGGCTGCCGCATTTCGCCCACAAGCATACAGTATTCAATTCGCTTTACCGTAAATTTTGTAGTGTATTTATATACAGTATACTGTATATAATGTGAAAAGCGCTTTATCAAATGCAAGGATTTGTAATCTTATTCTTATTTGGCAAATGCGCATTTTCATTCTCAGGGCTCGTTTCAACCTGCTAATTCTCCCACAAAGTAGTCAATCGACTTTACAGTATATTGTGTGAAGTGTTCTGTGCATCTCGAACATATGTGATAATGCGCATTATTAGCATTACCATTATTATTATTCATTGCATTTTCTGCCCGTGTCTTTCTCTTCTGTTTTGCGATTTATCTTGCAGAAAGGGTTTGGAAACTAGGAGAAGGTTTAGAGGGAATTGATTTCTGGCGAGGCACAATGGCAGGAGAAAGAGCGAGTCAATGCAAAGGCATTTAAGGTTTCCAGAACAATTATTCCTTATCAAGTCTCCGGAAAAGCTTGACAGGTGATTTAAAAACTTTTGCTTCCACTGTCACATCATCTGACTGATGTCCATCCACTTCACCGCCATATAAGTGGGGGTTCCAATGTGTGATTGTGGATCTACCTCCTGTAGCTCAGTGGTTAGAGCGCTCGCCTTACAAGCGTGACACCTGTGTTCGAATGCAGGCAGGTCAGGGCGAAACCTTGGGCAAGTTTCTTTACTCCACACACACGCCTAATAATAATCCGTCCCCCTAAAAAACAACCCACAGTAACAAAAACTGGTCATTTCAATCCATGACTGTTTGTGGGGACGCTGCTGTGCGCAATTGGCTGCCGTGTTTTGCCCACAAATATCCAGTCAATTCACTTTACAGTATATTCTGTGAAGCTCTTTGAGACGTCGATAAGGAGCGAAAAGTGCTACATCAAATGCAAGGATTATTATTATTACCTACCCACCCACCTGGTGAAGCCACATTGAATTAGTTGACCATCTTGGGTGCATCTCTTTGGAATCATTTCGATTTCGTTTTAGAAACCGGGACACAGAAAGTGTGAACGGGCGGAGGGAAAGGCTGCCTTTTGTCTTGTGTCTCAAAGGTCCAAGTCCTCCCACCCTCCCTGACCTCAACTGATTGATCATTCTCAAGGCATGGTGACTGCTGTTTCCAGTTGAGGAAACCATGACAAGGATTGGAGCTTGGAGTGGGTGGGGCATGGAGGGGGGGGGGAAGTTATAGCCGAAAAGTATTATCAAGGATAATAATTTTGGGGGATTGATATGAGCGACTGTCACGTCAGGAGTGTGTCTCGAAGCGCTCGGAAGGGATGTACTAATAAAATGTGGACTAAGTGACTGTGCGTTTCCCAGGCCAATTTGCTCACTGCAATGTCCCGCAGTGATCAATCTTTCGGGGGGTAGTTAGCCTGGACTTTGGGAGAAATTCCTTTTGTGAATAGCAAGGCGAGGTCTTTAATGTGCCCCTGATCAGACAGGTGGCTGAGTCTCTTCTGAAAGAACAAGGCAGCCTTCCCTTAAGATTACACCCGTTCAAAGTTCCGACGCATTTGATAGAGCGTTTTTCATGTCTTCTCGACGTCTCAAAACGCTTCACAGAATACACTGTAAAGCGAATTGACTATATTTGGGGGGCTAATCGCCGCAGCCAATTGCGCCCACAAACAGTCATGGATCGAAATGACCAATTTATTATTGTTTATTTTGAGGGATTATTACCAGATGTGTGTGTGTGTGTGTGTGTGTGCAGTAAGGAAACTTGCCCAAGGTTTCACCCTGACCCGCCTGGATTCGAACACAGGTCTCACACCTCCAAGGTGAGTGCTCTAACCACTGAGCTAGAGGACTCTTGATGTTAATACCCATGGAAAAGTTCAACCTTGAGTCCCAGTTGGGAGGAGGTGGGGGAAGGACAGTTGTCTATCTATTTAGACTTTAGAGTTTGCCATTCCAGAATCTTCGCCCACGAACAAATTTCTTAATCAACAATCAAATTTCTTAATAACTTGAAAGTACACATTCCGAAGCAGCTTTGTATATTTATTAAATAGCTTTTCTTATGGATCTTACAATGGTCAATATTAAGCTCGACTTATATAATACTATTAGTGCTTTAATGTGTATATCTTCTTGGTCGTTAACACTGCGGTTCCGGTCACTAACATAGGTCTGCTATCTGCAAACTGAGGTACTTATACAAAACTAGACTAAGGCAGCAAATATACAAATAGTTCTCTCTCTCTCTCTCTTGCTCTCTCTCTCTCTCTCTCGCTCGCGCTCTCTCCCCGCACGTCCTTATGTCAGCTTCGAGGAAAATAAACATGTGGATATTCTTTTAGCAAAAGACAATGTGTTTTTTTTCACAGATAGTACATTTCAGTGCTCGTCTACAGATGCAAAGTTATAGTAGAGGATTTGCATATTCATTAGTCATATTGCACAGCTCAACTTACAAAAATAGGACACTGAATACTGCTCACACGACTATTTTTTTTTCTCTCTCTGTACATACAAAATAAAACGGTCCCATTTCGACGGTTGGTTCCTCGAACTAAACAAAACACATGACACCAGCGACTACGCGGAAATAAAATTAAAATAACCTGTGTTTTGGCAACAATGGAAGCAAATATGCCAATGCGAGTGATTAGGGGTAGTGGGGAGAACAGGAGAGAGGGGGGGGGGGGTGGGTTGGAGGGGGGGGAGGGGGGTGGGTTGGGGGGGAAGAGAAAGGGAAATTGATCTTTAGGAAATGCCGTTAAGATACAAGCAAAAAACCTTTAAGACTAAAAAGTGTCGCTTTGTTCCTATGGTGCAAAAACGAGTAAACATTTTGATGACTTTATACTGGTTCAGTAGTCGGGCGAAAGGTCCTGAGAGCATCCCATTTCGTTCTCTGGCTCTCTCGCTCTCTCTTTCTGTCTGTGTCTCTCGCAGTGGTTTATATCTAGGGCAGCAGGGAGGGAGGGAGGGAGGGAGGGAAGGAGGGTGGGAGGAAGAGGTTGGGAGGCAGGGAGGAAGGGAGGGAATAATAGAGAGGAGAAATGGAAGGTTCGCCATCTCACTTCACGCCGGTTGCTGTGGGTTCATGTTCATGTGAGGAGGGTGTCCGAGTAATCCAATCCGTTGCTTTTGCTTCCTTTGTTCTGTCATCTGTTTTTGGGGGTGGGGGGAGGACGACGACGGATGGGGGTGGGGGGGGGAGGGGAACATGTCGGGAGAGAAAAAAAAACATAGCAACAAAACAATCTTAGTCAACAATACGTAACCAGCCTCTCTCTAGACAAACGTTTCCCCGCTCGCTTGGGAAATCACCTCCGTGACAAAGCCAGAGCCTTGGGACGTCATCCCGACGTGAGAGGTGCCGCTCATGTGTAATGTGTTGTTGTTGTTAGTGACAGATGGAAATCACGTGCGTCAGCAAAGAAGAAAGTTTCACGACGGTTGATTTTGCTCAGCTATATTAGGAGGCGCCTGGCAACCAGCTCACGTATGAAAACACAGCGTCTTATTACACTGCCATAAAACAACCAGGTGATGAAACAGGTAGCTTTCATTCCAATCCGACACTCCGCGAATGGGCTGGCAAGCTTCAAGGTGTTTTATTATTTAGCAATAAAAGAAAAGGTTTTAAAATGCGCTCACAGGGCAGTTGGTTTAATAAATACTTTGCAATAATAACACTCGCGTTTGATACGTGACAACGATTTTAATCCTCGCATTTGACGTAGTGCTTTTCGCGTCTTCTAAGACGCCTCAAAGAGCTTCGCCGAATATGCCGTAAAGTGAATTGACTGTGAATTTGTGGCCAAAACGTGGCAGCCAATTTGCGCGCAGCAGCGTCCCCACGAACAGTCGTGGATTGAGTGACCAAATTATTCTTAGTACCTGTATTTGTTTTGAGAAAGATTATTTTCCCTCAGAACATGATCCTCCAATTTAATAACAACCAGGTTCCTGCTTACTGCTGGGTAAACAGAGGCGTGTGGAGTAAGGAAACTTGCCTAAGGTTTCGCCCTGACCGGGAATCGAACCCAGGTCCTCTCGCTTGCAAAGAGAACGCTCCAACCACTCTGCTACGGGACTCCCCGGATGATTTCTGAAACGTTAATTAAATAGCAAGCGACAATCTCTCCTGCTGCGCTCTGCACATTTAGTCCTTTTTTGAATGTGGTGCGCAGGACAAACCAGCCTATAGGTCCTGTAGCTCAGTGGTTAGAGCACTCGCCTTACAAATGTGAGACCTGTGTTCGAATCCAGGCAGGTCAGGGCGAAACCTTGGGCAAGTTTGCTTACTCCACACGCCTAATAATAATCCCTCTAAAAACCCCCCGAATAATAAGTGGTCATTTCAATCCCCGATTGTTTGTGGGGACGCTGCTGTGTTCAATTGGCTGCCGCGTTTCACCCACAAATATACAGTCAATTCACTTTATTTTATTCTGTGAAGCGCTTTGAAACTCCTAGAAAATGTGAAAAGCACTATATCAAATTCAAGGATTATATTTATTATACTATTATTATAACACAGGATGGCCCAAACCTGAGCTGTTTTACTGTGATGGCTAAAATACTGGCTATTTTGGGGACATCAGTCTGTTGCAAAAGGGAAACTCCATTCTAAAAACGTATTGAAAACCTGGCTTGTTTTCAGTGGTGTGTCTTGAGATGGATCCTGTGGTCACATCACTTACCATTGGCATTGTCTTTCCTAACCATAAAGTGTAGTTTCCAAACTCAACGGAGGATCGAACTGGGGAATCACTGGCCACGATTTCTGTCAGGAATTGTCAGCCTTTGAGACAACGTTTTTCAGGCTGGGAGACCACCCTCGCTGCGTTTCATGGGATTTACTGTAAATCTCAGTGACTGTGTGTGTATGTATGTTTGTGTTTTTGGTGGTGAATGTGGCAACCAATTTCGGCACAATGACGTCCACACAAGCAGCCATGAAGTGAGTGACCCAATTTTCTCTGGGGAGGGGGGAGGGGATTGTTGGACAGGACACTGGGAGAGAGAAACTCCTTTCTCTTTCTGAATAGCGCCACCGTTGTTTGCGTTCTGCTGATGTAAGTTACATTTCCGCACTTCCTTGAGCTCTTAAAATAATTGTAATCGCAGAGCAAAGCCGTCGTCAAATTAGCTGGGCCACTCAACCAACAACAACAACAACATCAAGGAGCCCCTGTAGCTCAGTGCTTAGAGCACCCGTCTTACAAGCGTGAGATCTGTGTTTCAATCTCGGCAGATCAGGGTGAAACTTTGGGCAAGTTTCGTTACTCCACACCCCTAATAATAATCCGTCCAAGAAAAAACCACAATAATAAAAATTACTCATTTCAATCCACGACCATTTGTGGGACACTGCAATTGGCTGCCACGTTTTGCCCACAAATATACAGTCAATTCACTTTGCAGTATATTCTGTGAAGCGCTTTGAGACTTCGATAAGATGCGATGGGGTGGTGGGCAGTGGATGGGAGTGCGGCCAAAGGCACGGTCAAACAAGAGGGTCTTGAGACGGGCTTTGAAAGAGGCAAGGGAGGGGCGAAGCGGAAGGAATCTGGTCCTAACCACCGAAGAGTTCAGAGAACTATCAGCCGTTCTGTGTGTTGATTGCATTGGCAACTCGTTTCTGCCTCACGGAGACTGTCATCACCTCTCTGTCTCCCTGGCAGGATATTATCAGCCTACTTTAGTTGTCTCTGGTACACCAGGGTGGTGGGAGTTGAGAGGGGGGAACTCCTAGACAGGAACTGACCACTAGTTTCTTTATTACTGCATTAACACGAGCAAATCTCCCTACTTTGGTTTCCTCTGTGATCACTGTGTGCGTGTTTGTGCGAATGCGTGTGTGAGTGCATAAGTCCTGGTTCTAAACAGGGAGACTCTGACGTCAAAGAAACTGATGGGATAAGAAGGGGGAAGTGTTGACGTGTATAGAGTTTTTAAAAAGAAAGTTTGCTTGGTCACATTGGGGAAGTAAGAGACAGGTAGGTAGGTTTAAATGTGTCTCACTAAGGCATAGACAAGCACTTAGTGTGAAGTCAACTTTCTTCCTCAATCCTGTTGCCACTTTCAGATTCAAAATGATTTGCTGCCACAGGTGGCATCCTGTGAAGTCCTGCAGCTCAGCGGTTTGAGCGCACACCTCGCGAGCGGACCCGGGCTCGATTCCTAGGCGGGTCATGGAGAAGCCTTAGTCAAGTTTCCTTACACCTCAGTTTGCCTTGAGGTAGGTAGGAACCCGGTTGGTTTAGGCAATTGGTGGATCGCTTTCAGGAGGTAATAATGGTTTCAAAATAAATATTGGTCACTCAATCCGTGACTGTGGGTCACAGCTGCGCACAAACTAACTGTCACATTCAGCCACAAATACAGAGCCACTACTCCACCTCACGCAAGACCCTGTGAAGCGTTTCGAGATGTCTTGAAAGACTGCATCAAAAATGAGTATTATTCATACAGTCCAGTCCACATTCTACTCATTACGCAGTCCCTCAATCCCTCCGCCTCGCTCTCCCTCTCTCCCCTTTTTCAAGATTCCCCTGAAAGCCTACCCCATTCCGACCGTGCTTGCGGTCATCTCCCCACCCCTCACACACCCTGGGATCAGAAACACTGTTAAGCGCTCTGGGACGCTGCCCTGTGTGGAGGATGCTACATGAGTCTGAGTTGTTGTTACCACATGGCAAATCAAGTCAAATCAGTTGACTTGATTTGCCAATCAGTTGGTTGAACAGGAATTTCCAACAGGTGAAGGAAACAGCTCGAGTCATTTTCCCTGCTCTGGATTTTGATCATTATTATAAAACAAATGATGGGAATTCATGAAACCGGTTCCCTCTCCCAGGACAATCGGGTGGTTGGTGGTGGTGGTTTGGGTGGGGGCATATGTCCTTGCATGCCCTTGAGCGAGAGTCTCAGAGGTTGCGCAATAAATCACGATGCTACTTGAGCAGAAGCGACTGACAAAAAAGGGCGTTGTGTTTGAAATGCAGCGAGCAGCTTCTTTGTGGCTTTGCTAAGAATTGGGTGCAACAAGGAGGTGTGAGACTGAAACTGTAACAGGATGATGCAGAGTCCTGTAGCTCAGTGGTTACAGCACTCGCCTCGCAAGTGAGAGAGCTGGGTTCAATTCCCAGCAGGGCAAAACTTTGGGCAGGTTTCCTTACTCCACGCACAGGCTTACTAATAATCCCTCAAGAAAAAAAAGCCCCAAATAATAAATTGGTCACTTCAAACCACGACTTGTGGGACGCCGCTGTGCGCAATTGGCTGCATATATACAGTCAATTCACTTTACAGTATATTCTGTGAAGCGCTTTGAGGGACGTCTAGAAGACGTGAAAAGCGCGATATGGAATGCAAGGATTATTATTAGTATTATTATGTGCTGTAGCGTTAGCTTCATTCTGCGATCATTTTTGCGGCTCGTTTCGTCAAAATGCTCAGTTCACCCGACTCCCGGTTAAAGGACATTCCTGAATACCGCACTGATTTGCAATCTCGTTCTGACAGTCTCCTCGTTTCCGGAGGAAATGGACTGAAGTTCCCACACCTGTTCCCTCGGGTAACAAGTTGCAACTCAGATAAAATTGTTCAGTTGGACAGTTAAAGAGAAGTGGGCTTCGCTTGCTGTCCTGAACACCAGACTTGAGATAATAACAACAAATAATTGTGCTTGCAAATGATATAGCGCATAGCGCATGTTGTCAAGGAGTCTCAGTATATACTTATTTTGTGGGCGAAAATATATTGGTCATGAGATGAGAGAGAGAGGAGATATTAATAATCATTGCTTTTGATATAACACGTCTGTACATCTCAAAGTGTTTCACAGGAATCACTGTGAAGTGTAGTGACCCTTTATTTTGAGGGTGGAACATGGCAGCCAGTTGACACATAACCGTGTCCCACGAACAGCCGTGGATTGAGTGACCGATTTAATTTGGGGGATTGTCGGCTAGCACACAGTGGGAGAGAGAGAGAGAGAGAGAGAGAGAGAGAGAGAGAGAGTAAGGGGGATTGTCGGCTAGCACACAGTGGGAGAGAGAGAGAGAGAGAGAGAGAGAGAGTAAGGGAGAGATAAATTTCCTTCTCTTTTTGAATAGCACCGCAAGATTTTTAATGCCCACCGGAACAGGCAGGCGGGGAGTGAGGTTTAAAGTCTCATCCGAATGACGAGATGCCCTTCTTAGAAAAATAAAAACTTCCCTCTTCCCCCAACCCATCGCCCGCCCCTCCCCTCCCCTCCTCATTTCAATCTCCGAAACTCTGTGCGTTTCACTAGTTTTGCAATATGTCAGCTCTTTCCAAAGATCCAACTGTGGATCGTCCATCATTCTCTGTGGCTTTTGCATACTCAACCGTGGGTCCAGACATTTACCCTAGTTGGGAGGGGGGTTTGGGGGTGGGGGTCACCGCTTTTCCAGGGAGGAAAGCAAGGAGGATGGATTGTGATCTGTTATGGTCTGAGCTGTTGCGTAAGTGAAGTGATGAGTTCGAGTGACTGTCCTATGCAAACCATATCCCATGCGCTCACACTCTCTCCCGGTGGGTAAAATGATCTAACAGTCTTGGTTGTGTTACTCACTCTGATGAGCAAATACACACACCACACCGGACATGCATGTACACAACAACCATGCACGCACGCACACACACACACACAGGGACCACTATCAGGACATTTTGATCATCATTGCAGAATGAATCCCACCCTGGGAAGGGTAGAAGACAGTTCTGTTCTGGTAAAGTTTCCCAAAGCAACACTGCAAACCACTTCCAAGAAAGAGATAGCAATGCTTTAGAAACCATTAACAGCCCCATAAGTGTCAAGATTGTTTTACGTATACACGCACGCACACACACACACACGCACTCACAACACGCACACACACACAGGGGCGAGTATCTCTCTACACTTTATAGTAAAATCCCATGAAGCAAGCAGTTGGGACTCATCCTCCCTGGTGTGAAAGACACTATCAAATAAAAGGATTCTTGCTATTAAAAGACATGAACTGTGATTTGGGTGCGTTGAGCTAGACTGCAAAAAGAGGTCCTAGGTTGCAGGCAGCAGATTTGATGGTTTGGCTTTTTACTGTAAATGAGACAAGAGTTTCAGGCAGACATCGAGATGAATCACTCTTACCTTCACTGCATTGCCTGAACCACCGTAAACAACAGAAAAAAAAATGAAGTATACAGCAAACAGCAACTGGTTTGGTTTTAACCCTACCACGGTTCCTGTAAAAATTAAGGTTCCTCTTACATCCGTTTCAATTTCAACTTCACCTTCAAACACGGGGGGGGGGGGGGGGGGGGGAAGCGTGGGGGTAGGTGTCAAAACCAACACCTTAGCAATTCAGCGCATTGTAGTGTTTCGCCCACATAATTCCCTTTATTATTAAAAATAATCGACCCGTGCGGCAATCTAAAATAAACATGGTTACTGTAATCGCGGGTGCAACTGGGACTGTTAATAATATGGTACTGCTCAGAAATGGTTTGACAAATTACCTGGTGTACAATATATCAACAGGTAGCTATTTTTGGAAGCTCAAATAGGTTAAGAAAAGTAACATGTATTCATAATGTGACATGGAAGTGCTATTGGTCTGGCTGACACATCACTGAAAACGACCTCTACACAGTGATTTAAACTGTAATAAGATAATAATAATAATAATCATCATCATCCTTGGGTTTGATAAGGCACTTTCTCTCGTCACTCGGCTGTCTCGAAGCACGGTGCAGCTTTAAAACGCGGTAGAATTGGGAGACCAACATTACAGCGTCTGAAACGCCAGACTAGACTGCAAATATTGTGAGTGAAAATACTTTTAGGGAAATGCTACACGTCTGGAGAGAAAATAAAAGGGAAATGGTCGCGCAGTTCTCGCCCTGGTCAATAAAGAACACATGGGACACCTGGCTCGGGTCAGTCTGGCTGATGTGGTGTGGGGTAAAAATCCACAAAAGTGTCATGACATTCGGCCTGTCCCACCAGCTTCCTCTGGTATGTGGTTAGCCTGGCTCAGTGGTCATGTTCTCTCGGCAGCTAATTGCGCACGGCAGTGTCCCAACTAACAGTTGAGTGACCAAATTGTTATTGTTATTTGATTGGGTGGTGGGGGGGCGGGGGGGTTAGGGCGTGTGGTAGTGATTATTACGCCTCAAAAAGTCACCCGCCGATCGACTGGCAAACGGGTTCCTACTTACTGCCAGATATGTATAGAGGCCGCGTGTGTGGGGAGTAAGGACACCTGCGTAAGGTTTCACATCGTTACAACAACAAGAACAAAATGACACTTGTACAGCGCCTTTCACGTCAGGAGGGTGTCCCAAGGCGCTGGACAGTCACTGTTTCAGACTCGAGCTGGGGATGGGGGTGGGGGGGGGAGGTGGTGGAGGTGGGGGCGGAGAGGGAGGGAGAGGGGGAGGGAAAGGAGGGCGGGATTAGGAGCTACCGACGGGAGTATTGAAAAGGAGGGTCTTGAGGCGGGACTTGAAGGAGGCCAGGGAGAGAGGGACTGCGGGATTATTCACTGGGCATCAGAGCTCTCAAAGGGCCGAGGCTCTCAGTCACTTACCTGCTCCTTGAGCTCTGACAGCTGGCCGGAAAGGTTGGTCACCAGCTTCATGGTGGACTCGAGCTTCTCCTGGAGGCTCCTCAGCTCGTTCTGCTCCCCCTCGGCATCGCTGCTGACCAGAGACATGGCGCGCATCCGAGGAAACCAATCCAAGTTGTGCTCCTGGACACAAGGGGAGAGATCAGACCGACTAATTCGTAACAACAACAACAATACTCGCATTTAATACAGCGCTCTTCACGTCTTCTAGACTGCGTCTCAAAGCTCCACGCAGAATATACTGTAAAGTGAATTGGCTGTATATTTGTGGGCGAAACACGGCAGCCAATTGCGCACGGTGGCGTCCTCCACAAACAGTGATGGATTGAAAATGACCCAATTATTATTATGTTTTTTAGGGGGTGGGCGGGCGCGGATTTTTTTTAGGCTTGTGTGTGTGTGTGTGTGTGTGAAGTAGGGAAACTTGACCAAGGTTTTGCCCTGACCTGCCTGGATTTGAAACATCAGGTCTCACGCTTGTAAGGCTAGTGCTCTAACCCACTGAGCTACAGAATAATAATAATAATAATTATAATAATAATGAACAACAACAATAAAATGAAAGGGACCCGCCAATCGACTAACAACCGTGTTTCTACACACAGCCGGGTAAACAGAGGTGAGCGGAGTAAGTGAGTAAGATTTCGCGCTGAATCAGGAATCGAACCCAGTTCCTCTCGCTTGTGAGGCGAGGGCGGTGTTAAGCGTTCGTTTACACGGAGAGGCCCCTTCCCTGGGATTCGTGGCCGACTGACTCATCAGAACACATCAAAGTCAAAGGCTCGACAAGAAACAAACAACCACACCCAAGATTTTTTTTTTTTGCCACACATAGGGTTAACGGTTTTCACCAACGAGTGGCGTGACGGGGGATTTGAGGAACTGCACTCAGCCAGTCATTAAACGTCGTCACAGCTCCCAGCGCTGTGCAGTTACCTCACCTTGTCCAGTGCAATCGTCGGAAAATCCCAAACAATAAAAGACCAGTTTCTTAGAACTCGTTTTGGTAATGACATCAATGCTTTCAACATCTCCTTTGCCATGAAACATAATGCAGTGTAAGAGGATGGTGATTGGTCGCCACCCTACACCCCCTCCCTCCCTCTCTCTCTTTCTTTCTTTCTTTCTCTCACACTCTCACACACACAGGGTTCTGCTTTCCATGTTATAGTATAAGAGACTACTTGGTTTTGTTCTGTGATTTCTTCAGAAAAAACGCAAGGACTTTTGAGGGGTTAACGGCCACTTCCTCCTCACCCTCCAACACCCCTTCCCACCCTCCCATCCCCCACCCCCCTCACCCTCCCCAAACAACCCCCTGATCATCCCCGCCACCACTCGGTGGGGAGGTGAGATGCGCGCAATCGGGCTGCGCTTTCCGTTACGCAGTCACTCCACTTCGCGGTAAATCCCGTGAAGCGCTCAGAGGCCACGGGAAACGCGTTGTACCGATGATGGTTCTGAAGGCTGGGGAAACCAACGGGCAGCTTGGGAGGTGAACGAAACAACCTTTCCTTGGAGGGATAGAAGCTCTCAATAAAACCTAGTTTATTTTCTCGCCGTGTCAGGAAACGTGAACCTAGTGTCAGGAAACGATTTCCCCTCCCCACCACCCCCCGGGAATCAAACCCGTGTCCTCTCGCTTGCGAGACGAACACGCCAGCCAACCGCTACACTGTGGGTGGGGGGGGGGGGGGGGGGGAGAGGGGAGGGGGGGAGAGGGGAGGGGGGGAGAGGGGTGGGAACTCCATAACGACAACTAGATTTGGGGTCAAATGCAGTGATTGTCTATCAGTGTGTACGTCCTATCGACGGCAGAACACACACAGAGAGAGAGAGAGAGAGAGAGAGAGCTGTGGCAGCAGCAGCAGCGATGGGTGAAATTCTGTGGCAGCGTAAAACGAGGGAGAGGCAACGGGGCACTTTCTTTTCTCCTCTGCCCGTGTCTGGCACCGAGTCTCGCCAACGCCAGCGAGTTCAAGGCGGATACAGCCCGTGATCCAACCGTGAACTCGCCAGGCCGGCAAAGCACGTAAAGAAAGTCTCTCTCTCTCTCTCTGTGTGGGACTCAGACACCCTATTGAACTCCCACATACCAATGTTATTGTGTACTGTCTGATGAAGTTCTCCTACTCTATGCCTGCAAGTCCGGGCACAGAAATCGTGGGCAGTCAGACAGTCTCTTCCTTTTCGAGCAGCAGATGACTTGCCTGGAGTCCCGAGAGTGTGTGAAACAAACCACAACAGGAAGTTGGCCCACCGCAGCCCTGGGCCTCGGTTCGTTTTTTGTTTCTCGGTAAAAATAATAGTTGGAAAAATCCCCAGATCTGCAACCTTATGTTTGCAGATGTGGAGGCGGGCTCACCAATCTGTTCGTCTCTCGTGTAGCGTGGGACTGTTTGGCAGCCAACGTAGGCACTGTCTGGCACACACAGTTCATCTGAAACTCCTGGAGCAGGAGTTTGAAGAGAAAACTGCTTTTTTTTTATATACAGTTTGCCATTCTGGCCTCAATTCATTCACTTTCCCATCAACCCGGTAATTACAAGAGGAAAGGAGTGTGTGCGGGAGAGTGTTGGGGGGTGGGGGGGGGGGGGGGGAAGTAGGGTGGAAAGTGAGTTGAGGGGGAGGCAGAGGAGAATATTTTTTAATATACAGACAGAGCTCGTCCAACATCTGTGCAACTTGACCAACACCCACACTGCACAGCGGGCAACCCAAAACATAGTCAAGGCAAGTTGTACATTGGGCAGCACTGGGTAACGCTATATTATATTATTATTGTAATGTAATGGAACGACCAGTTCAAATGAGGTTCATCACAACAAAACGTAGGGAAGTGAGTGCTAGTTTCCCCCAGAGTCTGCGCTGAGTATTTCTGGTCCTGGGAGATTTTCTCAGCACCGGGAAGTAATTCCGAGTCTGTCCTCCCGATGGGAAAGGTTGCCGGGCAATGTGAGTGCCACAAACACATTTTCGGCCACAAATACACAGTCAATTCACTTTACCAGTATATTCAGCGAAGCGCTTTGAGACACCTAAAAGATGTGATGAGGCGCGATATCAAATGCAAGGATTATTATTGTTATTCTAGCTTTGAGAATTTGCCGATTTTAATAATGATAATAAGTCTTGCATGGATATACCACCTTATTTGGTCATTGTGATGTCTCAAAGTGCTTCACAGAAAATACTGTAAACTGGACTGACTGTGCTCTGTGGGAGATTTGCAGCAGACAATTGCTCACAGCAATGTCCCAGAAACAGCCATGGAGTGAGTGACCAATATTATTTGGGGGGGGGGATTGTTGGCCAGGACACCGGGAGAGACAAAACTCCCTTCTCTTTTCCAATAGCACCACGGGATCTCTAACATCCACCCGAACAGGCAGGCGGGGGACGGATTTCATTATCCGAAGGAAGGCAGTCATTTAAGAATTCATCTTGTTCCACTTTCTTGCTGATGCAAGTCACTCAGTGGAAATGTCACTCTCCCTCACACACGCACAGAGGCATGTACACCCCCGCACACACATACTCACACACACGTACACACACAGCACCCTCAATTTCCACTGGCAGCTAAGCTTTCAGACCAGTATGTACGGTACCTCTCTCTCTCAGTTTCCCAAAGGCCTTGTTCCTTCTTGTCTTCAGGTCAAAACCAATCTCTTAGCTACGCTCCTCTTCGGTGAATGCCCTCAAAATTTCCTCTCCTTTCCCTCCCTGCCAGGCACACTATGTGGACTCACTTGACGTTGCTTGGCTCACACGATTGGAAATGCTACAGCGGTAATAATAGCGATAGTAATAAGAAAACAATAATCCTCGGATTTCATACAGAGCTCAGAACGACGTCAAAACATCTCAAAGCCCCTTCACAGGGAATCGCTGTTGAGTGAAGGGACTGTGTATTCGCTGGCAAACTTGACATTACAAGCAGGCGTAATCTCGAACAAGCTATTCGACCAAAGGGGTGGTGGGGAGGGGACATTTATATATAAAATTACCTAATAATTTACTACTAGGGAAGAAACACTCAGTGAGTGATGTGGTGAGTAGTGGTTAGTTAAACGTATGTGTAACTACATAAAATAAATGCTGCTGGGCTATTGCGCTGAAAATTACATGGCGACTTAAGTGGCAGTGATCAATTAAGCCAGTGTTGAGTTATCAGAGTTTATATAGACAGTATATGTATACATATTTAAAATACAAATTTAAAAAATGTAGAAAGTTAAAGCTATGAATGAAAAGGAGATCCGCCCCTCTCTCTCTGACCCCACCGCCACTACTCCACCCCACCTTCCAATAATAGCAAGAATAATATTTCTTGCATTTGATGTAGCGCTTTTCACATCTTATCGACATCTCACGGAACATACTGTAAAGTGAACTGACTGTATAGTTGTGGGCGAAACACGGCAGCCAATTGCGCACAGCAGCGTCCCCCACAAATAGTCGTGGATTGAAATGACCAATTTTATTATTGTGGGTTTTTTGGAGGGTTTACTGTATTATTCCAACCCCCACCACTCTTTCTCTCTCTCTCTCCTCCCTCCTAGCCACGGTTTACCTGAGTAGAAAAGTGCAAGTGGCAGACAAGTCTGGAGACAGAAAGGTTGAGAAGCGAACGTGATCGAAGGGTCCGTGATCACTGATTTGCGCGCTGGGCTATATTTAGTTTCTTACACCCGAGTTGGAAACCACATGCTTATTTGTTTCCGTTACCTAATTTTGAAAAGTAAAGAATTATACAAATCAAACAAATAGAGGCTTTTATGCAAATTTTGAAACGGAATGTACTTTGCATGTGGGGGTGGGGTGGTGGAGTGGTTGGGGAGGGAAATCATCGGATCTTCACTCTGCCATCTCGGCCCAGATTAGGGGCAAACGTGATCACTGTAGGATGCTGCCTGCAGTAGAGAGGAACAATGAGGGCCGAGACAATCCAGGCTTTGAGCCAAGTCAGGGCTGGCCTGTAGACAGGAGAGCCCAGCAGTCAGACATCACCTGACACAGGCTACCAGACAACAAACAGGCAGCCCTGACATTCACTGCTTGACAGGCAGCAAAGAGCCAATGAACTGTGAACAATAGCAGCCCAAGTGATCGTTAACCTTGGATAACGCAGGGGAGGACAGCATTGCACGTGACGAGTTGCACCGTCAAACCGTGAAGGTTTGCTTTAAAGGGACAGAGTGCCTTAGTCCACACAGAGTGATACGTGTGTGTCTGCGTGTGTGTAGCTACCCTGTGTGAGGGGCGCTATATAAATGCAAGTTGCTGTTCTTGCTGAATGCAGAAACCCGAACGCACGTTTGCTCGCCCGCAAACGTATGATGGGCTTCCAACAAACCCAGGTAATATTATTAAATATACACAGAAAACTCTGTACTCAACCTCTCCTCTACTGGAAGCTACAAGTCCTAGTAGTTATAATAATAATAAATAATAATAATCCTTGTATTTGATATAGCGCTTTTCACGTCTTCTAGACCGTGTCTCAAAGCGCTTCACAGAACAGACTGTAAAGGGAATTGACCGTATATTTGTGGGTGAAATGCAGCAGCCAATTGCACACAGCAGCGTTCCCACAAACCATTGTGGGTTGATATGGCCAACTTATTATACATTGTTTTTGGACGGATTATTATCAGACGTGTGTGTGGAGTAAGGAAACTTGCCCAAGGTTTCGCCCTGACCTGCCTGGATTCGAACCCAGGTCTCGTGCTTGTGAGGCGAGTGCTCTAACCACTGAGCTCCAGGAGCTTCCACTTATCGCTGTTCATTATTAATAGCTTCCAAAGGACACAATCCACCACACTTTACGGCGACGTCCCTGTCAAGCAAGTGCTGTGAAACATCCTGCTTGATGTCAAAAGCTCTGCATCGAATTGGCTTTGACCCATCATAATAATTATTTTTAAGAATAATTAGAATAATAAAATGCCTTGCCTCCACTTACAATGGTAATGCATAATTATCGTCACTCATTGCTGTATAAACGTAATTATTGATTGATTGATGGATTGATTGATTGTCATCGTTATCATTATTAATAATAATAATAATAAAACTATTAATAAGAAACAATACCAAAACAGAACACAATTCAAAAGAAGGCTGCAGAGGTTTAGAAGGTGATAAAGGAGTAGGAAGAAACGAACCCAGGCACGTCAGGGAGCGCAGGAGTCTTTGGGTGACAGCCGGGTGTCTGGCACGTGCGGAAACCCATCACCGTTGCTCAAGAGGATTCTCAAAGCTGAGAATTCCATGCATCCCCCCCCTAGATACGGAAATCCCCAGAGATAGTTTGTTGGATTGTTGTGCTCTCTCTCCCTCTCTCTCCCTCGCTCTCTTGCACCCTGGAGGGACGCACCCTGCTTACCGAATTCCGGAGAGCATTGGGCACAGGTTGGCAAAAGCCAAGACTTCGGAGGAGCCAAGAGTGTGTGTTGGGGTAACTGCTGGAGTCTAACCAGCTAAACCCATAAAGCTTGGCCATTGAGATCGTTATCTGGGCCGGCTTTCCAGCCAGCACCACCCTACCCATTAGGGCTTTGGCTTGCGGGGTTAACAGTAGCTGAGAGGGAGGATTCCTTGCCCCCAAGGTGACTGGTCTGGGCAGGTTTTGGGGATGTAAATAGCATGTTTACAGCAGGAAGGACTTTTTTTTACACACACACACACACAGATAGAAGCCCTGGCCAGGTTTATAAGGCAGCTGGTTGAACTGTAACGGGAAGGCTGAGATTGTGGAAGGATGAGATCAAACAGTCTCCCAGTGACGGCCTGACATGCAGGCATTTACATTCAGTCACTCAGCTGGCAGGCGAGGCGGAATGCACAGCAGTCAAACCCTGCCCAGCTCAGCCAGGGTTATGGGAGAGTGCATTCATCGTGGGTATGTCTCGCCTCTGCCTCTACCTGGATTCGTGTAATCGCTACATACCCAATCACCCACCGCCACCCACCCACCACCCCGTCCCACCCCAATCAGCATCCTGGACACGTTTTGTTGGTTTGAGTGGTGATATGAAACAAGTTTCCGAACCCATTAGGTACAGCCTGATGCCCGCTGGTCCTCTCGTCCTCGCTCTCTCTCTCTCTCGACTCTGATGGAGAGGGTTTTGGGGTTATGGAACCTTCCTTTTTAAATCGTGCTCGCGGTCACCTCCCCCTCTCCCCCCTCTCAAAATCGGCATGGTACTAAGTTCAAGGGTATCGAATGGGCTTTCAGGCTAAGCGCTGGGCAAAGTCGCGTGCCTCAAGACTCGTGAACTCACAATCAAAGTGAACACACAAGATGTCCAGGCCTAAGAATACACTCCAGCACCGTTGAGCGTCCCCTCTCTCTTCCCCGTCCTCCCATCATCGTAAGAATAATAACGCTTGCGTTTGTTGCAGCGCCTCATCACGTCTTCGAGACGCGTCTCGCTTCACAGGATTTACTGTACTGCGAAGCAAATTGACTGTATATTTTTGTGGGCGAAAACACGGCAGCCAATTGTGCACAGCGATATCCCACAAACAGTCGTGGGTTGAGTGACCAAATCCGTGTATTTTTTTAAGGAATTAATACCCCTTGAAAAGTGATCCGCCAATTGACTAAACCACTGGGTTCCTACTTACTGCTAGGTAAACAGGTGTGTGTGTGTGTGTGTGTAGAGTAAGAAACTTGCCGGCGGTTTCGCCCTGACCCAGGAATCAAACCCAGGTCCTCTCTCTTGCGAGGCGAGCACTCTAACCACTAAGGACTCCACTGTTTAAAACACTACCCTTTTACCCCCCGCCCTCACCACACTAAGATCGCTAGATGTGCTAATTTGCACACATGGGGGAAGGGTAGTGACGGTGGTGAGGGGGTGGGGGGTATAAGGCAGGACCTTACGATACGCGTGAGAGCAAAGTTTTACTTGTTGAAAGTAGGCCACGCCAAGCTAGCTTTTTTTATTGTTGGTTTGTTTTGTTTTGCCGAAAGGAAATGCAACTCGTTTCTAATCGGGACAAAATATCTCTCGCAATGACACAACACCCTTCATTTAAATGTCAATCAAACTAATGTTACGTTACACTAGCACACACACACACACCCCTCTCTCACCCCTACCCACCACCACCCACCAAGGAGTGGATTAGGGTCTATTTCTGCCACTTTCAAGACTTGTTTTAATGATGGTTGAATTCGGATAAATAATGTTCCTATTTTTTGCCCCAGAAAGTTGCATCAAAGTTCTCCGTTGTCTGTGTAGGGGTGGGGTGGGGGGTAGGGGGGGGTGAAGGGAGGGGCTCAAACCTACAATCTTCTGACTCACAAGTGAGTGTTGTCGCTTGACTGAGCTGCCTGACACACCAACCATTTATAATTTATTGCTAATATTTTTGGCTTCAATCCAGGTAAAAGTTAAACCCCAACAGCCAGAAGGCTCACGCCTAAGGACAGAGCTCATCAGTAAAAAAACAGTCACGCTGTATTGTAGTAATATCCTAAGAAGCACATTAAGAAAGACGCAGCACTGAATGCTAGGATGATTAATCAAACTGCCCTGAGATTTAATATCTATTTCACCCACAAAATCCACAGCCACTTTCACTTCACAATATATCTTACGAAGCACTTTGAGACGCTGTGACAAAGGTGCGATACCAGATTGGAGGATGCTATTGATTTTTTTCCCAGCTTTTTTGGCAGTACAGTACAAATAAATCTGCTTGGAACGTGAAAGATAGAATACCAAATAAAGAAGTTTTTCCTTAATTAAAAGATTTTTTAAAAAAAGTTTTCTTTCTTTCCCTCTCTCTCCCTTTCTCGACTGACGGATGGCTTTTCCGGGGTTAATCATCCTTTCAAAAAAAAACTTAATCATTTGGTCAATTCGATCCACGACTGTTTGTGGTACGCCGCTGTGTGCTTTCCACCCACAAAATACACAGTTAATTAGTTTCACGGTATATTCTGTGAAAGCGCCTTGAGAACATCTCGCAGGCGTGATAAAATGCTAGATGAAACGCAAGGGTTCCTATTATTATTTGTTCCGTCCAGTAAAAGTGTTTGCATGCCTCAGTGTATTCTGAGGGGCGTAAATTCAAGCCGGATTCCAAATGAAGGCTGAATTTAAGCCATTTTTTCTAAGAATTTGTGCAATCTCCATCTGTTATTTTCCTTGAAATAAACACACACACACACACACACACACACACAGACGGCGTGGTCTCACAGGCTAAGACTTGGTAGAATTTAAGGCCTGTGACTTTCTGAGTATTAAAATCAAGTTGCACACTTCCTGCAGGAAATGAATCACCAATCATATATAGAAAAAAAATCTTTCCATTGCAGATTTCTGAAGTCTGCAAACCCTCGTGAGAGAGAGAGAGAGTTTGCAGATTCCTTGGTGTGTCCCTTAGCTCATCACAATCCCCTCTGTTGTGTGTGTGTACGTGTGTTTTAGTGCCTTGGGACGTCCTCCCGATGTGAAAGGTTTTCTATAAATGTAGTTTGGTTGTTGTTGTTGTTTACACCTGTCTATACAAATGTAAAATTTGTGGTTGTTGTCTACTGTGTCTCAGCTCATTTACATTCTGTCGGTCCAGTGTGATGCTGGGGGATAAGGGACGGGCAGGGAATGGTGGTGGGTGAGGGTGGGGGGAGAGAGCATTGCATTATCGGAGACGTTATCCTTCAGGTGAGACGCTAAAACAATCTCCCTGTTGGTATCTGTTCAGGTGGTTGTTAAGAGCACTCGCAGCAGATGGGGGCTTCCTGGCAATCCTCTTCCCTCACCCCCACCCCTGCCCCTGCCTGCTTACTCACATCATCACTGTACGTGGGAACAGTGGAGACTAATTAGCTTTCACATTACTCGACATGCACTGTGCCTTACAGTGACCGTGAAATGAAACACAGGCTGTGACTTGTTTATTCAATCCTGACTTTTTAATACTGCCTCTCCTTCACTAGCAACCCCTCCTCCCATCCCCTCCCACCAGGGATGTCCTGCTGATCAGGCTGTTGATAGCAAGAGGACAGGAATGGAAGAATAGAGAAAGAGAGCGGTCGAGAGTGATAGAGCGATGGTCAGAGAAATAGAGAAAGAGGCGGCAAGAGAAGCGAGAGAGCACAAAAGCACAAAAGAGGAAAAAATGACAGCTTTAACGTGATTCCCATCACTCCTCTGAATCTCAGTCAGGTGACTGCTTGCAAGACTTTGAACTCAGCCACTTTGTGAAGCCGAGACAAAATAAATAGAGCAAAAAAAACGGGCCGGAATCAACCCCCTTTGGGCTCTCAAAGCCTCATGTTATTTTTTCCTTGAAGATTTAGGATGTGCTAACAGTGTAGAACAGGGAGGGAGGACTATTGGTTTAGTGTCTACAAAGTGGGTTAATTTCAGCACAGAAATCACAGTACTTGGAGCCTAGCTTAATTGTAGCCTAACAAGCCTTCGGTCAAAAGGTCTGGGAGTGTTTTTTCTGGTCTTACATGTGCAATTTAACTGCATCAAAATCCCACTGGCTGGTCATACTGAGATTTGAACTGTACAGTGAATGTTCATGATTAGCAACTGGGTATCTGGGGAGGAGGAGAGAGGAGGAGGAGAGTGAGGGGGAACGGGGAATAGAACAGTGATTTAAACCGGTACAAAAAGATCGCTGTTCTTTTGGACGGTTTGTAGCGTGAAAATGGAAAATGCGGGGATAGAATTTGCTGCAGAATCTTTGCACGGAGAAGCTCGGAATGCAAATTCTCTCTCTCACACACACACAATAAACCATCACTTTGGGCTCAGGTTAATCTCCTTGTACCATCGAGAGTCCAGCGCTCAGACAGAGAATTAGTGGCCTCTGTCCCTGTAGGGGATGGGGGGGATGTGATGAGGGGGATGGGAGGGAGTGGGGAGAAGTGAGGGCTGTCAAGAGTCACAGCGTCAAGAGTCAGATACCTGACACACCGACCTCAGAGTCTCTTGGCCGGCGAGATTTTAAAAAAACAAATAAGTAAAAGAAAGGAAGAGAAACAACCGTTTTGTTCTTTGCGGTTCGAAAAATACCAGCAGCTATAGTTTTACCTCCGGGTCGGGAGAGGAGAATCGGTTACATTACTGAGCGCGTTTCGTTCAACAATAATGACAATAGTAACCCTCGCATTTGATGCCGCGCCCTCATCGCGCCGTTGAGACGTCTCAAAGGGCCTCACGGAAAACGCTGTAAGAATCCTACTCCTCCCCAAACCTCGTCGGCATTAATATTGAGCGCCTGCCTTTGAGGAGCAAGCCTCCGCGCAACTGGAAAGTGGCAACAGTCACGCTGCTCGACTGATGATCGTTCAATGCGCTAAGAATTTGGCCCGCGCGGCAAAGAGATATGTAAGCGGCGGAGCTGGCAAATGAAAGGCGCGTTTCGAAACCGGTCCACACGAGTAGCTGCAATGAGAGGGAGGCGATTGGCTAGGACATGGGTGGTCAACAACATTTGATGAACTCCAAGGCAATCTCGTCATGGCACGGGGCAAAGAGGATATTTTATTGACTGTCTGGCAGTCAATAGTAGAGAGAAAACACTATTCCTCGTTTGAAATTACCCGGTGAAATGGCTCAGAGACAAGTCAATGCATCCAACCAGACCGTGCAGTGTTTGTGCTCCAAACGAGCCCTCCGCCCCTTTTCTGTTCCCTTTTTATCTGTTCCACCCCCCCCCACCCCCCCCCCCCCACCCCACCATCACACCTTTCTATCCTCCTGTGGATACACAGGAGAACAACAACAACAAATTGCATCTACACAGCGCCTTTATGTCATGAGGATGTCCCAAGGCGCTGGACAAAAAGTGTCCCCACAAACAGTCTTGGATTGAAATGACCAACTTATTATTGTTTTTTTTGAGGGATTATTATTAGCTGTATGTGGTAAGGAAATTTGCCCACGGTTTCACCCTGACCTGCCTGGATTCGAACACAGGTCTCACGCTTGTAAAGCGAGTGCTCTAACCACTGAGCTACAGGAACTCTATTAAGATTACATTCCCCCAATTCAACTCGTTTTGACCCTTCACCACTTGCGCACTTACCAGCAAGCAAGGGAATCGCATCGAATCGCGGGAAATTAAGTTCTTCTGAGCATATCCATCATTGTCCTGTTTAAGAGTCTGTGTTACACGCACCCTCGCTCCCTCCCTCCCATTTGTGGGGCAAGGTGTCGACACGAAAGGGAAAAGGCAGGTGGGTGGGTAGGGCTGATTACTAACCTTAATCATCTCTGCCACGTAGCTCTCAGGACCTGTGTATTCAGTGGAGTCCTTGACTTTCACCAAGACGATAAAACATAAATAATGCCACATGTTGTGCTCCTCTTTAATGTGCTCTTCAAACGTTACCGTCTTGTTGTCAAATTTATCCCTCTCTAAACCTGGAATAATAAAAACAATGCCAATAATAATAATAATCCTTGCATTTGATATTGCACTTTTCACGTCTTCTAGAACGTCTCAAAGCACTTCACAGAATCTACCGTGAATTGACCTGTATACTTGTGGGTGAAACGTGGAAGCACACAGCAGGGTCCCCACAAACAGTCGTGGATTGAAATGACTAATTTATTATAGGTTTTTTGGGGACGGATTACTATTAAGCGTGTATGTGGAGTATGGAAACTTGCCCGGGGTTTCGCCCTGACATGCCTGGATTTGAACACAGGTCTCGCGCGTGTAAAGTGAGCGCTCTCACCACTGAGTTACAGTTAAATCATGAGATTATCAAGCGAGACTGATTGGACAGACGGCCAAGAATAAGTGGGGGACGTCAGAGCTCATCGCTGTTTAAGGAGTAAATTCCCGGCTCGGAGGGGAATGTATTACAGTGGGTCACGGCAGGTAATTAAGAGTTAACGAGGGCACTAATCTGAGGCTGGTACTGACCACATATGAAGCAGGTGGTTTTCAGGACTTCTTCCTTCTTCTGCTTCTCGCTCCTCAAGTCAGCGAAGGTGTCGATGATGACACCGAAGATCAGGTTGAGGACGATGATGATCACCATGAAGAAGAAGAGAAGGTCATAGATCACACGGGCGGCAAAGAGCGGCTCCTGAGAGAAAGACCCAATGAATGTACAAAGTCATGCAACAATAAGCACTTGGAAACACAGAAACAGGAGCAGGCAATTCATCCCTACCTTGAGCTCCACCCCATCATTTTATAAGATAATAATAATAATCATCCTTGCATTTGATTTGATATAGTGCTTTTTACGTCTTCAAGATGTCTCAAAGCGCTTCACAGAATGTACTGTAAAGTGAATTGATTGGATATTTATTCGCAAAAGATCATAACTGATCTATGCCTCAAGACTAATTGCCCTCCTTACCCCTAATATCCCTTAATACCATGATCCAACTCAGTCTTGAAACAGTGAATGGATCCAGAATCCACAGCCTTTTGGGGTGGAGGGTTCCAGATTTCCACTATCCTTTGGGTGAAAAACTGCCTCCTGATTTCTACTCCTTTATGGCCTGGCTCTAATTTTAAGAGCTTTAAGAGGAAGTCAAGTTATTCCCATTGAGCATTTTTTCCCAAACACAAACGCTCATTAATAACTGTATAATAATCCTTATTTGATATAGTGCCTCATCACGTCTTCTATACATCTCAAAGCGCTTCACAGAATATATTGTAAAGAGAATTAACTAGATTTTGTGGCAAAACAAGGCAGCCAATTTCTATCTTTCTCTCCCACCTGCCAGCCCTCCCACCTGTCTGTCTATCTATTTATCTATGTATTGGAAAGGATTATTACAGCCTAGAAAAGCGATCCGCCAAATGAATGAATGTGCAAGGATCGGTAGCAAAACAGTAGCACCAACGGATTGGCGAGATAGAGCTCTCGCAGCAAGAACTTATCTCTCAGTATCTCTCAATAAGAGCTGCAGGGCTGAAGCTACTCGCTCGCTCACCTCTTTGGATGGTTTCCTGAGTACATCGCCCACTCCGCCCCCGCTTCGCAGCCCGTGACTGAGCACAGTGATAATGCACATCAGCAGAGTCTCACAGGTGTGTTCGGAGTCAGCTCCGCTCTCTGAAACAAACTCTGCCAATCAGTGTATCTTTAGATTTTTTTTGGAAGGGTGGGGTTGGGGGTGTGGGGCGTGTCTGACACATGCAGAAGCCCATCATTAAGAGTTCCTGGTCGACAAACCAAGCTAATAATAATAATAATCCTTGCATTTGATATAGCGCTTTTCACATCTTATCGACGTCTCAAAGCGCGTCACAGAATAGACTGTAAAGTGAATTGACTGTATATTTGTGGGCGAAACGCAGCAGCCAATTGCGCACAGCAGCGTCCCCACAAACAGTTGTAGATTGAAATGATCAATTTTTATTATTGTATTTTTTTGGACGGATTATTATTATTATTAAGTGTGTGCGTGTGGAGTAAGGAAATTTGCCCAAGGTTTCATCCTGACCTGCCTGGATTCGAACACAGGTCTCACGCTTGTAAGGCGAGTGCTCTAACCACTGAGCTACAGGAGCTCCACAGGATTAGGACATATCAATGTATCTCCACCTATATTTGCAGATTCCACAGAATAGATTGTTGGAATGGAATGCGCACTTTCTCTCTCTTTCTCTCTCTGCTGGGAGGTAAGGATCCTAATTATTTAATGTGTGTTGTGGGTAACTGCTGGAGTCTAACAAGTTAAAACTGCATAGCTTGGTACTGACACGCTGTCCCACTGCTTGTCAAGCTAGGAACAGGAGGGAGAGGGATTGAGGGAAGGTGACTGCCCCAACCAATCAGTAAAGATATATCTTGGGTGTGAAGCGGAGGGGGAAGAGGAGGGAGGGGTTGCTCACTCTTCACCCAAACCTCTGGCACAGCAAAAAGGGATGGGAAGCGAGGTCGGGTGGGGGGTGGAGGGAGCAAGAGAGAGGGGTTCCCCAAGGATGCTAACGTCCTCAATTGAAAGCAATGTCCTCTTACCGTGACTTTCCAGGGACGTGGAGGTGGAGGTTGAGGTTGAACAATTGTCTCCGTTGCTGAGCCTGCACACGTCAGCCGTCAGAAAGTCATTGGCCACAGACGTGGCATCTTCTGAACGGATAAGACAAAGCAAATCGAAAATCAGAACACTCTTCGCCCTCCAGCCGTTTCTAGGTCTTTTCCCTCCTCCAGTTTCTCATGGGATGAAAATTGGGACATCACACAAGTCGTGTTGCCTAAGTTTGAACCCTTTTAGCAGTTCAAGAGATAATAATAATCCTTACTTTTGATATAGCGCTTTTCACATCTTATCGAAGTCTCAAAGCGCTTCACAGAATATACTGTAAAGTGAATTTAATGGTATATTTGTGGGCGAAGCGCGGCAGCCAATTGCACACAGCAGTGTCTCGCAAATAGTCATGGGATTGAAATTACCAATTTTATTATTGTGGGTTTTTTGGATGGATTATTATTGTTTTATACAGAGAGCGAGAAAGATCTTATTTCACAGGAACAGGAGTAGGCCATTCAGCCCCTTGACCCTGTTCCACCATTCTACAAGATCAGGGTTGATCTGTACCTTAACTCCAATTGCCCGCCTTTGCTCCTTGCTCGTTAATACCCTGACCTAACAAAAACCTATCCACCTCAGTCATCAAACCTTGAATGGATTCAGTCATAATCCGCAGCCTTTTGTGGGGAGAGAGTTCCAGATTTCAAGTACTCTTTGAGTAAAAAAAAACTGCCTCCTGATTTCACTCCGAAATAAATTATTTCAAGTAATTTTTATTTAATTCATAAATAATAATTATTAAATTATGGAACAGCAATTCAGGATTTCCAACAGAAGTTTTGCAGCGAGGGCATAAATTTACAGAGTTGATAATCATGTCGATATTGCTGGTTTTGTGTAGTGTTGGGTGGGTTAAATGTTTCAACCCACAAGACATAAAGCCACAAGGGATAGATTTAGAAGTCTGTCTCTTGAGGATTTCTGGACACGAAAGTAGCTTCATCAACAGGCGCTGGCAAACTCATAGTTTCAGGTTATGTTTAAATGGGACCCTATTAGACTTAATGTTCAAGAGCACAGATGCACAATTCACACCATAGTTAACTAACCCTGCAGCTTGCTTATGATCCAGTGCCTTGGGACGTCCTTCCAATGCAAAACGTGCTACGGAAATGTAATTTTTTGCTGTTGTCAAGGGAAATATCTAAAAGTGGTTGAGTTGGAGACATTACCCGGAGACGTTTGCGTGGGTGAGATTCACAATTGAGTCCGCCCTTGAGTTATAGTCTTTAATGAGTACCACCGTACGTCACTCTATGGCCTTCGAAGTAGTCTAAAATCCAATTCATCCCATCGATACAAAGCGATACCTTTGAAATCCAAGGCCTTTGAATCAGCAGGGTTGTCGGGAATCACGTCCGTATTATGTATGGCTGCTTAATGAATACGGTAATGAAATGCCAGCCTTTCAAAGCTTCTCCATTGCGGCTCGTGTATTTCGGGGGAGTTTTACCAGAGTTTCAACGCAGCAAGGTCAAACTTGATAAAGTGTTACTTTATTGCTACACACCAACCAGCCAGCTCATTGGTAGGGTGATCAGTATCAGTGTCTTAAACTCTCTCACACTGACGGGACGTCAACTCAACCCATTGATCAAGATGCACTGAAGCCGCAGAAAGATAGATAAGAAGCAGATTTTGAAGTGCAACCGACGCCCACTCCACCCTCCCCCCACCATCCCCATCACCAAGCCCCACCTCTAAAAAAAAATGCAAGTCAATAAAAACATCTGCGATGAAAGTAATAATAATCATTGCATTTGATGTAGCGCCTTAACACGCCGTTGAGACGTCTCAAAGCGCTTCACTTTGAACGTTTTGTAAATTGGGTTGGCTGTTTACTTTGCGGGCGAAATGCAGCAGTCAATTACGCATAGCATTGTCCCACAAATGATAGGCAATTGGGGTTTTCATCCCGGTTGTTGCATTGGGGTCTAAATACTGTGAGATCATGAAGGTTGTAGGCGTTACCGAGATCAGGATTTTCCGCTTGAGCAACTCAGACCACCACATCAAGTTACTCTACTCCCCTCTAAAATATGACACTCTAACCCGCTGACCCAAACCTCTGAGATTCCACCCCAATGCTCCCCATTTTTGTTTACCTGCCCAGTGTGTCTTGTTCGGAATCTTGTCCACGGCCAGGATAAAGTCATCCTTGAAGAAAAGAAATCCCACAATGGAGAACAGGTAGACGAGGATGAGAGCTAGGACTGCGGTCAGGATGATAGACCGACCGTTACGGGTCACGCTCTTGATGACATTGAGTAACGTCTCCTCTCTGTAAACCAGGTCAAAGAGCTGGAAACAAAGGCACAAACTTGAGAAATTGGTTCGTCACGAACTTTCGACACACCTCGTCACCGCACTCCCTCCCTCCTTCTCTCCCCCCTAAAAAACATCAGAGATCTATCTCCATTTTGTTTCTTTTCCCCTGAATTGGGAACATCACTCAACAACCTCAGACTATCACCCAGTATTCCAGGATTCATTCTTCTGAGGAGACTGACTGCGCTGATTTCCTCTCTCTTGTTCTGATCTCTTTTGCACCTCCCTCCCTCCCTCCCTCCCTCCCTCCCTCCCTCCCTCCCTCCCTCCCTCCCTCCCTCCCTCCGTCCGTCCCCACCCCAATAAAATACATACCAGCAAACTGTAGAAGAATTCGTGTGCAAACAGTCCCATGACGGACACCATTGTGTACGCCAAGTGGTATAGAAACTCCACGTCCAGGATCATTGCCTTGTACCCTCGGGTAAATGTACCTCGATTTCCCACAAAACTGGTCAGGAATATGACCTTGTTACCGACCTGTATAAACATACACACACACTGGTTAGCAAAAGTCTCCTCAGAAAGGTTGAAGAGAGAAAGGGGGAAATCTATCATCATAGCAAGATTGAAGATGTTCTCTAAATGATTCTCTCTCTCTCTCTGACCTGCTAACTCCCCAACCCACTACCCGCTGCCCCTGCTGGACTGGCTCCTGCTTGTCCCTCATGTATTTCATTCCAAAATTGGGTGGCCACGCTTTCAGCCGCTGTGTCCCCAAACTCTTGAATACTCCATCCCTTCAACTTCCCCATCTTCAGGTCAAACCTGAGGACTTTCCTCTTCGACCGTGCCCTTGGTCACCTTCCTCTTCCCCACGGCTTGACGTTGTACTCCGCCACTGTCAAGCTGCGCCCTGGGGCGCTATTCTGCATGGTGTGGGTGGGGGGGAGGGGTGCATATAAGTTCAAGTTGTTGTGGTTGTATTGAAAAATACAGTGACTACAGATTACAATGTGCCCGGAAATAAATGGAAATATGCCGTTGAATTGTCGTTGACATCAATTGAAGGTCACCTTTGTTTTGAGAGAGAGAATTCATACGATTATTAATATCCAAACCCAATTTGCTTTGGATAATATTTTCTCTCTGTCTCTGTCTCTCTCCCTCTGTCTCCTTTTCTCTCTCTTGGCGAAGCACGCACAGCTCGACAGGGTCACGCAAGTATAAATTTAGCAGGAGCATTTTTCGTTGCATTATTTATAAAAGGATCCCACGAGATTTTTTTTTTTGAAGTCCATCTGCTAAAGTTGACCCATTTCACACGCCTACTTTGGAGCTCAGATTGTAACTAAAAGACAAGGGAAGGATTTTCTTCGTCAGTTAAATTGGAAACTGATCTTTAAGGAAAAGTTACAATTGATTCAAAATAGTAAATAACCACTTATCAATTCAACACAAATGATTAAACTCCAGAGAAGTGCAAACGCAAGGAGAAGGGAGATGCGTTTGACACTATCCTCCTGACGTGAAAGAGGCACTACACAAACGTAATCTGTTGTTGTTGTTAATAATAATGTATAATAATCCTTGCATTTGCAATAGCGCTTTTCATGTCTTCGAGACGTCTCAAAGCACTTCACAGAACATATTGTAAAGTGAACTGACTATACATCTGTGGGTGAAACACAGCAGGCACCATTATTCCACAATTTGTTATTTTTTTGAGGGAGTATTATCAGGCATGTGGAGTAAGGCAGCTTGCCCAAGGTTTTGCCCTGGCTGGGAGTTGAACCCAAGTCTCTCGTTTCCAAGGCGAGTGCTCTAACCACAGAGCTACAGTACTCCAATACATCCAAATAACTCTTATGTTTAAGTGTTGACTGTCTTTGTTTGTAGGCGAACCTGGCAGCTACGTTGAGCCCCAGCGAGTTCACACAAGAGGCTGCGAGGTCAACGGCCAATTCACCGGAACAATGACTGGGAGCGTTACAGGATTGCTAACACCTACTCGATGGGCAGGAGAGAAAACAGATCTGGGGTTTATTGGGTAAGATAGAGGTGATTGCCAGGAACTGCCTGGTGCCCACATTGAGAGAGCTGGAAGGCTGAAACCTGACCTGATCTCAGCTTTACGCACATACCGCCCACATCCGATCTGCAGAAAAAGATTGTGCTCTGCAAAAACAAAACAAAACGCTGGACTTACAAGAAGCCTCGTTATCTGGGAGTGTGTTTCACAGCCGGATAATCTGTGCTGAACACTGAGAAATGTTGCCAGCCATCGATGGGCTGCTTGGCTTGAAATGCTGGCGGCTTCTGCTGTGAGTTTGAATCCCTCCATAAATCCCTCTGCTTTGCCCCCACCTCTCTCCCCTTCTTCAAGTCTCGCTCGCCTCAAAAGCTTCCTCTTTGACCGTGCTTACACTACAGGACTCCAGTGTGCAATAGCTTTAGTGCTAAGGCATTCTTTAGAATGGGAGTTCAGTGTAACTGATGATGATAATAATCGTTGCATTTGATATAGCGCTTTTCACAAACTCTAGATGCCTGAAAGCACTTAACATATAGATTTGTTATATATTAATATATTGATATTTTTATATAATAATATATTTCTATTGATCCTGCAGAATGTACAACCACAAAATTACACTTGTATAGCACCTTTCAAGTCAGGAGGACGTCCCAACCAATCCTATAGCAATCAATCAAAACATCGCTGTCCGTGTAACTCTCCAAATCTGCGACGCTCTGTCTGAAAGACGAGCCATCTAGGTTTCCAATGAGTGATCACTTTTACGTAATACTCACGTTGAATCCTCCCAACAAGTACAGGGTTGGCTCTAATCCCACCGAGAAGATAAGCCTCAGGATGGTGGATGCTATCAAGGCCCGAATGCCATGAGGTTTGGGAAGGGCGATCACAATGGCCAGAGAGATGAACACGGCTGTCCACAGTAGGCCTGATAAATGAGCCTCCAAAGTACCTAGTGAGAGGGTGGAAAAAAATCCCCCAGTTAGCCAACACTGTAAATATCACACCTGCATTTCATAGGCAATTTCTCATTCACATGAGAAAGCCTCATGGCAATTGAAATATATTCTGTCAAGCGGAGTGACTGTGCAATTGTCAGCTACTTGTACGCCGGGCAAAGCAGCCATGGAGTGAATATTCAATTTATTTATGACAGAGTAGACAGTGGGAGACTGTTTCCCCTGGTTAGAGAAACTATCACTAGGGGTCATAGTCATAAGATTAAGAGGTCAGCCTTTCCGCACTGAGTTGAGGAAAAACTTCACTCAGAGGGCAGTGAATTTATGGAATTCTCTACCCCAAAAGGCTGTAGATGCTCAGTCCTTGAACATACTCAAGACTAAGATTGGTAAGATTTCGTATGGATAAAGGGATTAAAAGATATGGAGATAAGGTGGGCAGGTGGAATTAGATTAGAAGATCAGACATGATTTTATTGAAAGGCGAGGCAGGCTCAAGGGGTCGAATGGCCTACTCCTGCTTCTAATTCTTATGTTCTTATCTGGAGAATTGTTAGTCAGGAGACTGGGAGAAACCCCCAATGTGGTTTGAATAGGTTATTTTGACCTGAACAAAACACCGAAACTTGGGACAAGATACTCAATCCCTCCGCCTCACCCACCTTCCTTTCCCATTTTCAGGAATAAAGAAATGCAAGATGTTGTTGGTTTGAAGTTTCATTTCAAGGGTGATGCCTCCTCCAGTCACTGCTCCCTCCAGCATAGCACTGGAGTGTCAGCCTGGTGTGTTCAGGCAAATTCCGAGGTGGGGCTTGAACCCACAACCTCCTGACTCAGAGGGTGAGACTGCTGCCCACTGAGCACTCGCGCACAACCAGTATTGTAAAAGTAAGCATATTTTTCAGATGCAAATCTAATCTCACTAGAAATATTGGGTCCTTCTGAGAAGGATCGAGATACGTCCTGGTTTTAAACACTGACAGTATCAGCTTCAAATGCAATTTCCTGTGGAGTCTGACAGCTCAGTGGTTAGAGCGTTCACCTTGCAAACGAGAGACTCGGATTGAATTCCAGGCAGGTCAGGGCAAAACCTTGGGCAAGTTTCCTTACACCACACATCCAATAATAATCCCTCAAATAAAATAATAAATCAGCCATTTCAACCCACGACTGTTTGTGGGGATGCTGCTGTGCACATTTCGCCCACACACATACATATACATATGCAGTCAATTCACCTTGCAGTATATTCTGTGAAGCGCTTTGAGACATCTAGAAGACTTGAAAAGTGTTCTATCAAAATGCAAGGATTCTTATTATTCTTCTTATTTGGCCAGTGCTAAATAGAGTGATTATCCTGCCGTGTCCGTCATACAAGAGGTTAATTGCAAATTGTCTGAAATAAGCTGTGTAATTGTGGTCAGGGATTTCCGATTACACACAACACACACACACATATCACTTTTGTGGAAAATCGCCAAGTCTTGAGCATTGCAACAGGAAATTCCCATCTATGTGCAGCGGATATGGACAGCCCAGCCTGAGCAGCTCACACTCTGAACACGGACCGATTGGACCTTTGGGCTTAATTTAAGTTTTAATGGAGTCAGTTATTAACTACAAATGCATACACCTAACCCTCCCCCCCACACACACACAGTGTGAGACCAGTGCGCATATTATTATAATAATAATAACACTTACATTCGACATAGCACCATGGCATATCACATTGGCAAGATGTCGCAAAGCGCTTCACACCGTTTCACTGTGAAGTGTAGTGACTGTGTGTCTTGGGAGGGAAAATTGTAGGAGACCAGAGAATTAGAAAATGGAAAAGTTTGCTTGGAAGACGAGGAAACTTGCTCTTTACTGAGAGCAAGTACTCGTCCTCACTGTTTGCTGAGGTCAATAGCCTAACTGGCTCAATCAGTTTGTTCAGCTAGACGTTTGGAAGCAGAAGGTTACAGGTCAACACAGAGCAGCCACTTTGTCTTTTGAGTTTGACCAAATGAGTTCAGTCATTAAACACATATCGTTTGGTGGTGGTGGAGACTAGTTGGCAGATCACAAGATGGATTGCCCCAGCGTTGACCTGACTTAGAAGGAGACAAAGCAATTCAAAGCTCGGTTGATGGCTGACCAGCCCAACTAGACAATTAACGCTCAGCTGTTTGGTGACATCAGGAGTCACAAGGCCCCTTTGAAATGTGCAACGAGGAATTGGGAGGTTGAAAGGTCAGTCCATCCCCTCCTCATGCTCATTCCTTCCTCTGGAGTCAGGAGCGCACAAAACAACGTGTTGTGGACAATGCCGTTCATTCCTCAAGAGGTTGAGATTATTTGGAGATGATGACCTTTCCGTTGAAGCTTAAAACCAAGTCAGCCACTTCAGGTGGGCTTTAAAAGATTGCAAGGCACTATTTGAGCTAGAGAAGGAATTTTCTCCCAATGACCTGGCCAACAACTCCCCCCCACCCACCCGCCCCACAACTCCCCCACCCCCTATAACTCCCTCAGTGTCCCACAGCAGTGTTTTCTTTTGAGGGAATATTATTAAGCGTGTGGAGGTAAGGAAACTTGCCCGAGGTTTCACCCTAACCTGCCTAGATTCGAACATAGGTCTCAAGCTTGTAAGGCGAGTGCTCTAATTTCTGAGCTAGAGGAGATCCACATTTGCCTACAGACACAGTCGGTGGATTTGGTAGCAAATAAACCCTGAAGCGTTTTGAAACCATGAACCACCAGAGTGTGATGAAATAACAGGTTAAAGATGAGACCCAAGTGATCCCTCAGAAGGGAGCTTCCTTTGGTCATGGGCTGTATAACCCTGGGATGTCTTTCCGACGTGAAGGGCGCTGTACCAGCGTAATCTATTGGTGCAACACTGGAATGGGAGCAGATATACAACTCGAGCGTTTAATCTGAGAGAAGAACTGGCGTTTCAATATTCCATAAATTTGTCCCACTGTGAAGAGATTTATGGAGCATTTGGAAAGCATATTGCTGAACCAGTTCTGTGGATATGCCCGAAAGCTTTTTTGGAATGAGATTAAAGAGCCTCCACTCGAATGTACAGAAGCATATAGAGGGGCGAATGCAAGAGAGCAGAGATCCTGAGGTAAACATAGCACGTACTGAGATGCTGAGCGGATCTCTGCTCTGCATCAATTTGGACGGACACTTAATTGTACACACGATCATTTAGTCTTTGCTACGTTCCTGCACATCCCTACCTCACTCCACTAACCTCCCGAGACGCAGCGGTTCGTTCGGGCAGAAGAAAATCCATGACCCATTGACCAAATCTCCCCCACCTGATTAAGATGGACAGTGCACTCAAATGTTTGCTTGGCTTTAGAAATGGGCTTGTGGTCAGGTCATTGCTCACTAAATGCAACGGGAACCAATTAGCAATGACATTTGCCTCTGTACGTCAGTCCTAGCTGCGAGGCCTTTGGCTTGCGGACAACGCATGCCTACACTTCCAAACCTCACTGTTGACCTAGGCAGCCTAGGCCTTGGTTTGCATAACCGGTTTGTCACATGAAAATTACTGTCAACTGCAGTGACTGTGTAGTTCCAGCCAAACCAGGAATGCAGCAAGGTCCCACAGCCATGTAATGGGTGATTAATTGATATGTTGGCTAGGACACTCGGAAACTGCCTTCTCTTCTTTTTGAATGGTGCCATGAGACGTAAAGGCAGAACTGATCAGAGAGACAGAACGTACTTCTTTTTTCTAAAAAGCATCTTGTCTGAATTACGGCACCTCCAAAAATGCAATTTGAGACTCAAAACCACATCTCGAGTTGAACCCCTGACCCGAATGCGATATAATAATAATAATAATCCTGATATAGCGCCTTTCGTGTCTTCTAGACGTCTCAAAGCGCTTCACAGAATATACTGCAAAGTGAATTGACTGCCTATATATATGTGTGTGTGGACGAAACGCAGCAGCCAATTGTGCACAGCAGTGTCCCCACAAACAGTCATGGGTTGAAATGACAAATTAATTATACCTATTTTTTGGACAGATTATTATTAGGCGCATTTGGGAGTAAGGAAATTTGCCCAAGGTTTCGCCCTGACCTGCCTGGATTCGAAATACAGGTCTCACGTTTGTAAGGCGAGTGCTCTAACCACTGGGCTACAGGACTCCACACGGAATATAAGGGAAAGAGGGAAGCTTTTTTGGTCGTCATTGAAGGGTTGTAAGGTTGGATGGAGGAACGGTGTATTGTTATTAAATTTAAAAAAAAGTGCAGAGGACAATGAAAGTAAGAGGAAGCCATTGGTGAATATCCAATGGCTTTCAGTTCCTCTTTGCAGCTTTGAAGAAAAAATCCCACAAAGACCGCTCATCCTTCCATTCGTTGAAACCCGAACCATTCACTTCTGTTTAAGGGCAGTCCAGGGAAGGTTCTGTGCAGGCCACAAAACTTTCCATCCATTTCCGTTTCAACCGAGCTAACAAAGTGCAGCAGGCCTTTTTTTTGCTTTGTTTTTGGAACGGATTCTGTAGCTCTTTCGGAGAAGACTGGTTCTCGCTCTTCTGTGTGGTGAAAACACCACGAGATTTGTTTCAAAACGCGCCTGGAGAGTAATACCAGAGAGAGGTGGGGGTGGGGGAGTGGGGTGAAGGTTAACGGAGTGGTGTGTGGGGGGTGAGGGTTGGGAGAGAGCAGGAGAGTATATGAGAAGAAGGGCAGAGAGCTGATGGATCAAAAATGGCCGGTTTCTGTAATGTAATATGAGCTCATCCCTTGAGCACGATCCGCAGTTTTCATTCACCTTGCAGCTCACTGGACATGAAAACATGGTGCTGAACAGGATACTGGTTCGAGACATACAAATTGGCCCTATTCCAATCCGTGCAACTTGTGTTTTTTTTTCTCAATCAGGTTCCTGTTTAAAGTTGCTGAAAATAACCGCGACTTTCATCAGTCGCATTCAGGTGAAATGTTTTGAGGAACACAGGGGGTGCGGAGCACAAGAAAACTAAGACTTGCACACAAACATGCACACACACACACACACCAAACACCGAGTGCGAGACACACGCGTGTGTGTGTGCTCGTAATCACACATGTGCATCCAAAAACAAAATTTGAATGCAAGTATATAATATACAGTATCATTAAAACTTGACAAGATAAAAAACACTTAATAATAATAAATAATAATCCTTGCATTTTGATATAGTGTTTTTCACATCTTCTAGAGTCTAGACGTCTCAAAGCGCTTCACAGAATCTACTGTAAAGTGAATTGACTGTATATTTGTGGGTGAAGCGTGGCAGCCAATTGCGCACAGCAGCTTCCCCACAAACAGTCGTGGATTGAAATGACCAATTTATTTCTGTTATTTTTTGGAGGGACAATTATTAGGCGTGTGGAGTAAGGAAACTTGCCCAAGGTTTCACCCTGACCTGCCAAGATTCATGGCTGCCTGTGGGACGCTGCTCTGTACAAACTTGCTGTCCTCAAAAAAAAATACAGTCACTGCGCTTTACGGTGAGATACTCTGAAGTGCTTTGCGGTGCTCTCCCAATGTGATAAGGTGCTACACCAAATGATCACCCAAAAATATACAGTCAATTCACTTTACAGTATATTCTGTGAAGCGCTTTGAGACATCGATAAGATGTGAAAAGCGCTATATCAAATGCAAGAATTATTATTACTATTATTCTGTTTGACCACCTCAAATTCATGTCAATCCACACAAGCACAGGAGGCGTTTAGAACGACTATGGCGACAGCTTGTATTTACACTGCGCCCCCACCCCCACCCCTCTCTCGCAGGGCAAGTACAGAGGAACCTCGCACGCATTTACCTCCCCGGGCGCCTTCGAAGGGGTAGAAGAACGCAACCAGCAGGTTCATGAGCACAGCCAGGTTGAAGGAGATACTGCTCCAGAAGGTCATGTTGCGAGAGCACCAGTAGAGCACGGGCTGCGCTGTAACAGAACAGAGGAAGCAGCGTGAGGAGCGTGAATGACAGGGAGACGAGAGTGAAGTCAGAGACCCTTCGAGATGTCTCGAAGCGCTTCACGGAACATAGAGTCAAACAAATTAGCTGGCTATTTTGAGGGCGAAACGGACAGCCAATTGCACACAGCAACGTCTCACAAACAGTCATGGATTGAGTGACCAGTTTATTATTATTTATTTATTCATATTTTTGTTCCTATTTGGAGGGATTATTACCTCCGGAAAAGCTGTCAGCCAGTTGACTAACAACCGGGTTCCTGCACTCTGCGGGGTGAACAGAGTTGTGGTGGAGTAAGGAAACTTGCCCAAGGTTTTGCCCTGCTGAGAATCGAACCCAGTCTAACCACTGAGCTACAGGGCTCCTGTAATAAATCCAGAATCTGTCGACACACAACATGTTTCTATTAAACAGGTGAGGTAAAGACGGCCCCTCGTTGTGCTGTCGAGACAATATCTGATGGTACAAACTAACGAGAAATCCTGTTTGAAAATCTACACCTGCGTTCCCTTATCGCAGTTTGAATCCTCAGTGTATCATCATTTCTTTAAGACTTATCAGACATTTATAACACTATCAAGGTCTTCTTGCTGGTCACCCTGTTAATTAATGTAGTTGACCCTGGGCTGGTGAGATCCACAAGGGGAAAAACAGAGCAGTCAAATCATTATATAATAATAATAATAATCCTTGCGTTTGATATAGCACTTTTCACATTTTCTGAATGTCTCAAAGTGCTTCACAGAATGTACTGTAAAGTGAATTGACTGTATGGGTGAAACACAGAGGCCAATTGTGCACAGAAGCGTGGATTGAAATGACCAATTTTATTATTGTGTTTTTTTTGGGGGAGGGATTATGGAGTAAGGAATCTCACCTAAGATTTCGCCCTGATTTGCCTGGATTCGAACACAGGTCTCACGCTCGTAAGGTGAGTGCTCTAACCACTGAGCTGCAGGACTCCACGAGAGAGTGGATGAGAGTGTAAGTGTGCTCGAGTTCCAAGCAAGTCACCAAGTAACTCAGCCAAGTACCCATCCAGCTGAGTACAAAGCTGTTCAGCTCTTAAACCCAGTGACTTTGAACCCTATATACCAGTGTGGGGTTGTCACCAACTTAATGAGAATCGCTCGGTCCCGTTTGCTGTGATTTAAATTCATCTCCGCGTATTTTTTTTAACAAACATACTAAATAGCTTCATACTTTATTTATCCACCCAGCATTCAACACGCTTTATTTTAGGCAGGTCCAAAAAAACAACTGGAATCAGCTGCCGATCCAGTGAGTTATCTATCCCTTGATAGTTATCTATCCACAAATGTGCAATTCTCTCCAATTTTAGCGCCCGTTATGGCTCATTACAGTCATCACGCGCGCCTTGTTGTTCAATTCATGTGCATCGACTCAAGCAATGAGACAGCGGGAATTGGCTCAGTCACACACACACAGCTCAAGTCCGAAGCGTCAACTCGAGATTCTCCCTTCAATCAGCAGAGAGGAGCAGCAACAACAACTTGCATTTATATTGCGCCCCCCCCCCCCCCCCCCCACACATTTTGTTGTTGTTGTTTCCCCCTTGATCTTACGCAAAAAAAAAAAAACTTTTTTTTGGGATTCAATGACTGTACGATTTGAGGATTAAATGGTGTGGCGCAATCTCCTGACAGGAAGGAAGGAAGGAGCTAAACGAGTAGGTATTGACAGAGAGAGATACGGTCAGCGCAGGGTTAGCTCCAGGCTGCAGTCAAAGGCCTGGGAGCTGGGTGGGAGGTGCAACTGTAGCTTAGTGGTTTAGAGCACTCGCTATGCAAGCGAGAGGACCTGGGTTCGATTCCTCGGCATGGGGAAATGTTGGGCAAGTTTCCTTCCTCCACACACTCTGTTTACCTGGCAGTTAAATAAGACGAGAGTTCTATCTCCATCAGCGACAGAAAGTGAGCCTGTTAAGCAGGTCATGTACGTAAGGGATAAAGTTACTGATTGAATTATTAAAAGCCACTTGGCACCTCACTACCTGGTTACCCACCAACCTACCACCCATTACCTCTGTTTAACTAGCTCCATCCTCCACCTTGCCCCTTGTGCCTTCTGTTCCACCATCGGTGGCCTCACTTTCAGCCACTCAGAACATTCTTCCTCTATCCCTTCGCCTTGACCCCTACACCTTTAGGTCGCGCCTACAGTCACCTCCCTCTCCCCCCAGCTCAGTGTTGCACTCCGTCAAGGCAAAATCTTGGGCAAGTTTCCTTACTCCACACACCTAATAATAATCCCTCAAAAAAAATTATAAAATTGATCATTTCAATCCATGACTGTTTGTGGGACACTGCTGGGCGCAATTGGCTACTGCGTTTCGCCCACAAATATACAGTCAATTCACTTTACATTATATACTGTGCTGTGCTTTGAAACGTCTAGAAGATGTGAAAAACGCTACATCAAATGCAAGGATTATTATTATTTATTATAGGGCCTTATCAGGAGGTTGCGATGTCTCAAAGCGCTTCACAGAATAATAATAATAATCCTTGCATTTGATATAGCGTCTTTTACATCTTCTAGACGTCTCAAAGCGCTTCATAAAATAAAGCCAATTGACTGTATGTATGTGAGCACAACATAGCAGCGCAAAGTGGATTGACTGTGTTGTGCAGGCGAAACTGAGGTGATAACAAGAGCAAATTACATTTGTGTGGCGCCTTTCATGGACGTCCCGAGACAGCAAAATACAAAGGAATTTTTTTTTCTCTCTCTCAAGCGACTGGAACCAACCTCTGAGTTTCTTCTGCCAGTTCATTTCGTTGAAGAGATCTTCGGAGCTGAGGAAGAAGTCGTTGATTTTGCTGCCCTGCTCGTCTCTCTCGGTGGTGTAGTAGACACGCAGTTTGGATTCCTTGGTCAGGAACTCGCAGATGTTGGGGACGGGGAAGACAATCTGCTCCATGGTGCGATCCTGTCTCACTATCTGCCCACGGGAAGCCAACAAACAAAAAGATTCCTGAAGTATCCGTCACTGCCAGCCAGCCAGCCACCCGCTCCCTCTCCCCACAATATCCATTGCTTTGTTCCGATTGCCAAACACGCTCAAGTAATGATACGAAAAATAATCAGCCTTGCACTTGATTTAATGATACTAATAATAATAATCATAAGCCTTGCATTTGCATACAGCGCCTTATCGTGCCACCAGACGTCTCAAAGCGCTTCACATGACCTACTGTAAAGTGTAGTGACTGTATTTTTAAGCTGAACGCATCTACCGATTGCACACATCAACATCACCACAAACAGCCTTGAAGTCAGCGAACGATTTTATACGGGACGTCCTCCCGACGTGAAAAGCGCTCTATAAATGTAATTTTGTTGTTGTTGTTGTTGTATGCGGGGGACTGTTGGCCAGGACACTGGGAGGGAGAGAGAGAGAGAGAAACTCACTTCGGTTTTTGAATAGATTTGTGGGATCTTTAATGTTCACCTGAATCAGGGAACTCGGTTAATGTCCCATCTGAAGGGCATCATCTCTGACAATTGGACGATCACCCCAACACTACCATGAGTAACAGTGAACAACGAAAGAATGTCACCGACACTCTCCGGAACGCACGCTCTAGTAGCCAGCCATCCCAGTGTCGTAAATTGATCACCAGGTTCCTGGGGCCATGATATTTTGCGCAGAAGGCAATGCACAAGATCAAAGAGTCTCGAGTTTTAACCTAATGTTCCAAACCGGAACATTAGGTTAAAATTCACGACCAAGCCACAAAAATGTGACAACAGGAGTTTGAACCAGCGGTTGAATTCCGCTGTGAATGGCTCAACTTGATGGTACGTGGAATCCCCCCAACAAGCCTGCATCCTTCACATAGAACAATGTCTCGGGATACTTCACGGTGCCAAGGGTACACACCTACACAAATTGGCTCATAGATTCACACCGTGATAAGATTTATAGAAACTTGCAGCACAGAAGTAGGCCATTCGGCCCATTGTGTTGGTACTGGCTCTTTGAAAGAGCTACTGATTAGTCTCACTCCCCCGCTCCTTTCTGTGTAGCCCTGCAAATGCTATACTTTGCAAGTATATTATCCAATTCCCTTTTGAGAGTTATTATTGAATCTGTTTCCACCAGCCTTTCAGGCAGTGCAATCGAGATCGCTGCTTTAAAAATATCTCTCCGAATCTGCCCTTGGGTTCTTTTGCCAATTATCTTAAATCTGTATCCTCTGGGCGCAAATAATTTCGTTTTGTAGACTGTTTTGTTGGTGAAAGTAGCAGAGTGTCCGCTACCTGCTTTTCGGCGGTCTGTGAATTTACTCATAATAACATCGCTTAAATTCGATATAGCGCTTAGCACATCTTCTAGACGTCTAAAAGAGCTATACAGAATATACTGTAAAGTGAATTGACTGTATATTTGTGGGCGAAACGCGGCAGCCAATTAAGCACAGAAGCGTCCCACAAACAGTCGTCGATTGAAATGACCGATTTTATTGTGTTTTTTTTGAGGGATTATTATTAGGCATACAGAGTAAGAAAACTTGTCCAAGGTTTCGCCCTGACCTGGCTGGATTCGAACACAGGTCTCACACTTGTAAGGCAAGTACTTTAACCACTGAGCTACAGCAGCTCCACTTGCATGCATAATACTTGCATTTGGTACAACATCTTTTCACATCGGCTGCACAGGAGCATTGACAAGTCAATTTGGGTTCAACGAGTTGTCTCAACAAAGACTTCACTCCAACTGCATTCCTCACTCATCCTCTGAAGGTCACTGAACCATGGAAAATTGCAGTATAACAGACTCCCCTTCACAGTATAACAGATTCACTGGGATGCGGTGGTTGAGATATGAGGATACGTTGAGTAAACTCGGCCTATATTCTCTACAATATAGAAGAATTTGAGGTGATCTTATAGAAACCTACAAGATTGTTAAGGGGCATGACAGAAAAGATAGTGGGAGATTGTTACCCCTCGTTGGAGAAACTATAGCTAGGGGTCATAGTCTTAAGATTAGGGGTCAGCATTTTCGCACTGAGTTGAGAAAAAACTTCTTCACCCAGAGGGCAGTGAGATTATGGAATTCTCTACCACAAAAGGCTGTAGATGCTCACTCAATCTTTGAGCATATTGAAGACTGAAATTGACAGATTTCTTATGGATAAAGGGATATGGGGATAAGGCGGGCAAGTGGAGTTAGATGAGAAGATCAGCCATGATCTTATTGAATGGCGTGGCAGGCTCGAGGGGCTGAATGGCCTACTCCTGCTCCTTATTCTTAGGTTCTTATATAGATTGGACCTCGGTATAACATCTCATGGCACCTCGGACAATGCAACACCCCCCAGCGCTGCATTGGACTGTCAGTCTGGGCTGGGTCTCAGAATCAAAACAAGGGACAAAGAAACATCCCGCTTAAAAAAAACACAAGCGTTTAGCTTCAGATCAACTCAGAATTCATGTGAAATCCGCCATCGGCAACCAGCAGAACTGGGCCTCCCCCCCACCCAAAAAAAAGCCCCGCCTCAACCTCAAAAGCTATTTGCGTCCGGGTGTTGGGAGTATTTTGGGCAGCGAGAGTTAAGAATCGGGGCATTCATGAGAAAAAAATAACTCGCTCACATGTCAGCCCCTTCCCGATCGGCGTGGCTGCAGAAAATTCACCGTCTCCAATGGATCATCCCTGCCAGAGATCACGCTCTACCTCGCCCTCTCGACTGCCTGATGTCCATGCCATGTGGCTCCCTCCCCCAGCGGGTTTTTATTTGCAAACAACAAATGGTTAGCCTGCTCCGGCTGTGCTGCTCCCACTCGCACGGTGGTTTCACTCAGTAATAAATTGGCCATTTTCGATCCCCGGCTGTTTGTGGGAGGGACGCTGCTGTGCGCAATTGGCTGCTGCCTTGTGCCAACAAATGTACAGTCAATTCACTTGACAGTCGATTCCTTGAAGCCCTTTGAGACTTCTAGAACACGTGAAAAGTGCCACATCAAATGCAAGGATTATTCTTATTATCTCTGTACCACCATCGGTGGCCAGACCCTCAGCCGCTAATGTCCCAAACTCATTTGATATAATAATGATAATAATCCTTGCAATTGATAAAGCGTCTTATCACATTAGAACATAAGAATTAGGAGCAGGAGTAGGCCATTCGGCCCCCTGAGCCTGCCCCGCCATTCGATAAGATCATGGCTGATCTTCTAACCTAACTCTAGTTACCTGCCCTATCCCCATATCCCCTAATCCCTCTATTTAAAACAAATCTATCAATCTCAGCCTTGAAAATGTTCAAAGACTGAGCATCTACAGCCTTCTGGGCTTCATGAAATTCACTACCCTCTGAGTGAAGTAATATTTCCTCAACTCTGTTCTAAAAGGCTGACCCTTAATTTTAAGACTGTGACATTGTCGAGATGTCTCAAAGCGCTTCACAGGATATACTGTAAAGTGAATTGACTGTATACTTGTGGGCGAAATCAACAGTGGTGTAGTGAGTGACCAACTTTTTTTTATTCAGGGGGATTGTTAGGGGAACTCGGAACAGGAGCTGGCTATTCTATGTGCAAACCACGACAACGTCACACATATCCACCTCCCCTAATCCCACTTCCCTTCCCTCAACTTTATTTGGGGGGGGATTGTGGGCTAGGACACCGAGAGAGAGGAAATCCACCCGAACAGGCAGACGTGGAGCTCAGTTTAACATCTCACCCGAAGGACACCTTCGACAATGCAACACTGACCTCAATCTGAGCTGTGTGTTTAGCGTAATACTCCAGAGCCTCGTCCCCTTCTCCCATCTGAGTGCCGGGCTTCAACATCTGCTGTAGCTCTTTATTGTGTCGGGCGAGCTGTAAGGAGGAGGCAAGGCATTGATTGCAAGCAGCTCATTGTGTGATGAAACCCGCCGTCAAGAAACCTTCACTCAAAATCTGACTCACACTCAGTGGGTATATATCGAGGCCTGCCACCATGCTCTGATAACTCTGATAATCATTTATTATTATTTTAGGGATTATTATTATTATTTGCCCTGGCCTGGAATCGAACCCAGGTCATTCGCTTGTATGGGGGGTGCGCTAACCACTGTGGGATGGTCCTACTGACATGAAAAGAGCGACACAAGTGAAATTTTGTTGTTGTTGCTACAGGGCTCCACATCCTCGTTTATCTCCTCATTTAGCTCCGTCGCCAGAGGGAAAACAAAAAAATGACACAAAAACAAACGCCCGATTGTCCAGAGAGGAAAAATATGGGCGATGCTTCCTATCCCTCCCTCCTCCTGCCCTTGCCTTGCCAAGCCCTTCTCTCCACCGCCCACTCCTTCCACACATCTCGAGCGCTTGATGTCATTACACACCTGGTGAGCCAGTATGTAAATATTGTGGCCCACATTCCTGGGAGATGCAGCGCAATCTTCTCCGTTCTCCACTTCCTCAAATTCCACCTCGCCTTGCAGGTACGCCTTCTTGATCACTTCCACCTGAGGGGAGATCGGCTGTTAACGGAGGGGCCGAGCGAGTGAGCGAGTGAGAGAGCAAGGGTGGGAGTGAGAGAGAGAGAGAGAGAGAGAGAATGAGTGCGGGAGGTTAGGAGTGAATGAGGGTCGGTAGGAGTGAGAAAGCGAGCGAGCGAGTGAGTACATGTGGAAATGAGAGAGTGAATGAATGTAGGAGTGAGCCAACGAGAGAGCATGGCAGTGAGGCAGTGAGAGAGCTTGGGAGTGAGAGAGTGAGGAAAGGGAAGAACAAAAGCGCAGGCTCCAAACTCAAGTAAAGCAGAAGTTAAAATACCCCCATCTCATCATCCATCCATCCACCCACCACCCATGCCCACCCCCCAAAAAAAAGGAAGGATTTCTCACCAACTCTTTAGGCCTCATGTTATACAGTATTCTCTCTGCGTTCTCACTGTCGTGCCTACTTTCCATGATGGCCAGCAGGAGTTTGGAAGCATTGTTCTGTTTGAAGAAAATAGAAAATGTGAAGAGGTTTCATCTCATCCCGTCTGTCATGCCTGGGACTCAGGGAGGTGATGGGTGGGTGAGGGGGAGGGGGGTGGGGGGGCGAAAAACATCACTGAAACCTGACCAATTTGGGGGTGATATCACGACACAAGCAGTAATTTGGAACAGCAGTGTGTCACTCGGCCTATAAACTGTCCCATATCGTCACTCAAGTATATCCCTTTCCCCTAACCCCTCTCCTAAACTTTATTTGGGGGGGGTTATGGGAGGGTGGGGGGATTGTTGGTCAGGACATCAGGAGATAGAGAGATAGAGAGAGAGGGAGAAACTCCCCTTCTCTTTTCGAATTGTGCCATCTTTAATGTCTACCCGGACACCCTCCCACTTCCCATCACTGCTTAGGCGCGACTTCTTAAGATTCTAAGTCGCGATGTGAAGTGTAGGGGTGCGGGTAGGGCTTGAACCCACAATCTTCTGATTCCAGAGGCGACAGCGCGAACAACTGAGCCCAGGCTGACACACAAGTGGGTCAAGGTTTGCCAATTTGTGACCTTCCTCGTTTCCCCCAGCCCCCTTAGGACTTGCCTTCAGCTCTAGCACCAGGTCCATCCGCTTCTTGCCCAGCGGATTGATGTCGTTCAGAATCAGCGCAATGATTATGTCAATCCCATTTGATTCGTGAGTCGCGATGCAATTCTGTGCAAAAAGGGGCAAAAAGAGAAAATAAACACAACCCTCAAAACACCCATCCGCCCACAAATTAAACCCTCAATTCACTTTGACAGCACATTCTGTCCAGCGCTTTGAGACGTCTCGAAGACCCGATTAAAAGCGCTATTCAAATGCAAGGATTACCATCAAAGTGGGGGGGGGGTGGGGTGGGAAACACAATTCAAGAAACCAATCATTCTAAATGATTTATTTCATTTCTGTTTCGCTAAATCTCCCAATCGTGTGAAAGACTCATTAAAAACAGGCTCCAAATGCCTGTGGTTAACAACAAGGACGAAGGATAAGATTTATAGGACGTTCAGTTCAGAAACAGGCCATTCAGCCCAACCTCACACAAGGGCCTAATCCTGGATACAATCCCTCGTCCCTTATCCCTCAACAAATAATATAAATTTGGTCACTCAATCAACAACTGTTGCTGTGCGCAATTGGCTGCCGCATTTCACCTACAAAATACACTGCCAATTCACTAGACAGTATATTCTGTGAAGCGCTTTGAGACATCTAGATGACATGAAAAGCCCCATCTGAAATGCAAGGATTATTAACATTATTGCAATAACCTTCTCTCTTCTAATAAAGCAATCTGATGTCAAACTAATCAAAACTCTTCGTACCTCTCTTCGCCTTAACCCTTCTCAAAAATAAACGATGAGCTATTGTCTCCGAAATCAGTGCTGGGAATGGTTTTTCCTCTGGATGCTTTGGAGTTGAGTCAACCCACAGACCAGAGAAGAAAGCATTCAGTGAAAAATCTTTATTCACCACCCCAAGGATCACCCACGGGTTTATTTTATGAATGACTTGAAAGCACGCTCTGGGTGTAATTGTCTGCACAAATCTGGGGCCAATATACTCCTGGAGAGATGCCACCTGCCTCTTAAAAAGATTTTTAATTCCTCAATTTTCCCAAAGTCACAGCTGGAGGGCATTTTATTTCCCTGCGTTTTTAGTATTTGCTGTTCCACGTCGCCATCCATCCTCATCCCAGTCTCTCACTCGCTCTCCGATCCCGCCAATAAAAAGGACAATTCTCATCGTAATAATCCCTACACTCGAAACAGCCCCTTTCACGTTGGGACAGAGCCCTTTGCACTTAAAGCCCTGAAAGTGTGACTTGCGACCGTGTGTTTTCTAGGTGAACACAGCAGCCAATTTGCACACAGCCGCGTCCAAGTAAACAGCCGTGACGTGAATAATTGATTTTATCTGGTAAGGTGGGCGGTGGGTACGAACGAGTATAATAATAATGTTTGCATTTGATATGGCGCCTCAACAGGGAGGGAGGGAGGGAGGGAGGGAGGGAGGGGGCAGACAAGCTGCTGAATATAACGTGTAAATCGAAGCAACTGGAGAGGTGAAAGTGCACTGAGCGAGTGGCGTGGAGACACCCACCTGGTTCTCATGGCAGGGTCCCTGGCAGTACTCAGTCAGGCTCTCGAGAGTCTGGTTGATGAGGGCCACGTTTTTCTCGTTGATGTAGAGTCCGAGGAGGCCCAGGCCACCAGTGGTGCTGCCACAGATACAGTCCAAGAACTGTAGGGTCTCGCACACCAGGTTATAATTTGCCTTGTTGTTCTGGCATCGCAGGAAGTTCTGTGGAGACATTAACGAGAAGGATAATTAACATTGACACATCGCGACCTCTCCGCTCTTCAATTCTCGCTCTGTTCCCTCAACAACCACAACAGATTACATTTACTACGCCTTTCACATCGGAAAGATGTCCCAAGGTACTGGATTGTCAAAGATTTTGACAAGAGCTGGTGGTTTGTATCAGGAAGGGTGGAAGGTGGGGAGGGTAGGGCTACGAGGGTGACCACCTAAGGTGAGGTTGAAGAGGTGAGTCTTGAGATGGGCCTTGAAGGAGGCACGGGAGGGGGAGAGGCGAAGGGACTGTGGGATGGAGTTCCAAAGTGGTGGGGGCAGACAGGCTGAAGGTTTAACCAACCATCAACTCCTCAACCTCCCAAGATCTTTGATCTTACTTTAAACTCCTTCATGGTCTTGTTCAACATCACTGGTCACTCGCTCCGCGGCTGTTTGCTGTGTGCAACTGACTGTCGCCTTCCCCTTCACAAATACACACTTGGCTGCATAGGCCGTGAAGCGCTTTGGGACGTCTCGACAACGCGATAAGGCGCAATATCAAGCGCGAGGAGTGGTATTGTTATTTTTATAATAATAAATAATCCTTGCATTTGATATAGCACTTTTTACATTTTATCCACGTCTCAAAGCGCTTCACAGAATATACCGTAAAGTGAATTGACTGGATATTTGTGGGCGAAAGTGGGGGGGTGGGGGAGGAGAAAGAACGGGGAACTGGGGTTAGGACGGACGGTTGTTGGGAGAGGGGTGGGGGAGTGTTAAGCGTGACGTCCCTGAGCGCTGGGGTCGCCGCTGCGTACCTGGAGGTCGCGGTTGTGGTTCTCACAGAGCAGCTGCATGAATCGCAGAATGGGCTGCATGATGGCGATCACGGCGCTCATCTCCCCGTCCTCCTTGTTCTTCTCGCCGGCGGCAGGGTTTCCGTCGGCGGCCGCGAAGTGATCTTCCGGGTCGGCCTCCCGCCTGAAGGCGTTGTACGCTTTGCGGGTGGCCGAGGAAGCTTCCAGAAGCTGCTCCCTGACCTCATCGCTGAGCTGGGGCGTGGCGTCTTTGGCTGAAACCCACACACAAGCATTGCACATTAACGAAGGCCGCGGTCCGTCCAGTTCGCCTCCCACTATTCAAGTGGCTTTCGATCGAGTCCCAGCATCCCCGCCCTTCCTTCCTTGGCGGCCCCCAAAAAAACCTATCATAAATTGGTCATTTCAATCCACGACTGTTTGTGGGGACGCTGCTGAGCGCAATTGGCTGCCACGTTTCGCCCACAAACATACAGTCAGCTCAGTTTACAGCATATTTCCTTGAAGCGCTTTGAGACGTCCAGAAAATGTGAAAAGCGCTATATCAAATGCAAGGATTATTATTATTATTACTACAGTATTATTATCACCCAATTGCCCCATTACAAATCAAAGCCCTTGTCCTTCTGTGGTAACGGTCTCGTTGTGTGGGAACACATTGCTCTGGGTTGACTTTTTCAAACCCTGGTTACATTTTCGGGCACCTCGAGAACAAGGACGGAAAAGGGGATCAAGGGAATGTCATCACCATGGAAGGCTGAAAGACAGGCAATTGGCTGCCCGCGTTTCGCCCACAAACGTACAATCAATTCACGGTACATTTGAGGCGCCAGGAAGACGTGAAAAGCGCTATGTCAGATGCAAAGATTATTATCCAATGATGAGGTTTATCAGAAAGATTCTTGTAAAAGAGCCATCTTGCTTTGTGGAATCCTGGGAGGCGAAGATAATAATAATAATAATAATAATAATCCTTGCATTTGATATAAGGCTTTTCACGACGTCTCAAAGCGCTTCACAGAATATACTGTAGAGTGAATTGACTATATATTTGTGGGCGAAACAATGAGATAAGACTGACAAACCTGAAGAAAACAATTACAAAGGGGCACCTCTCCGAAGGCTCCTTGTCCTTCTCGACCTCACTCGAGAATTAAGTCGAGTCCTCCTCTCCCTCACTCGGTCAGTCGGTCGGTCGGTCAGAGGGAGAGGAGGGTGGATCGGGAGAAATGGACAGTTGGGGACAAGGACGGGAGCATTTTGGGCAAGCAGCTCGGGTAGACTGCGGCAGCCGTAATGCACACGCTGATCGGCTGCTCGCGTAGGCGCCTTCCAAGCACTTGATGTTGCTCTCGGCTGCTCGTTTCCAGGGGGATTCTCAAGGAAGAAAAGGTGATGGCAATCGGGGTCAAGGATTCAAACCACCCGCAGTTCAATTAAACAAACAGAATTTGATCTTTTTAAAAAAAAAAAACACACAAAAAAACCTTGCTGCATAAATATTTAACGAGCGAGAGAATTCAGATTTCTTACTTTCGGTTAAGACAGCCGCAAACTCTCAGAAAGAGCAGCCTGGCACCTCACATCAAGTTTGCTCCTGTTATTAATTCTGATTGCTAATCATTCTTCCCTCATTAAGTTCTCTAGAATTATTCAACTTTTACTGCATTTATTTATAGAAAGGCCCTTTAGATCCGTTCCCAATTCTGGCACGCAGCTCTCTCTGTCAGTCCCGAGACCTGAGCACTGTCAATTTTATCATATTCTTCACTATTCTGTCAGGGCGGTGGGGTAGGGGCGTAGGCAGAGGCAGAGAGAGAGGAGTGAGAGAGGAAACGAGAAAGATTAAAAAGAGAGCTTGAGTGTGAGAGAAAGAGAGAAAAAGTGACAGAGAGAGAAAGAGAGGAAGAGAGAACAAAAGACAGAGAGAGACCAAGAGGGAGAGAGCGAATGAGAGAGAGGGAAAGAATGAGCAAACAACAACAAGAAAAAGATCTTTGTCTCGCGCGCCTTTCACGCTGGGAGGATGTCCCAAGGCGCTGGGCCGCAAACAAGAGAGAAAGAATAATGAATAGAGACAAGTGGAAAGAGAAAGTATGAGAGAGACAAAGTATGAGAGAGACAGAGTAAGAAAAAAGAAACACAGAGAGAAACAGAAATGAAGGAATCACACAATTTGAGACAGCACAGAAGGAGGCCATTCGGCCCATCGTGTCTGTTCTTTGAAAAGAGCTGTGCAAATCAATCTCACTCCCCCACCTTGTCCTCCCCAAATAATGATCTTAAAAGTTGTTATCGAATTAACTTGAGATTTTCCCAATCTGTCAGTCAATAGGTAAATAGAGGAGCTGCTCAGGGCATACGTAGCTTGTCTCTAATCTTTGTTCTATCTTTCACTTTTAGTTTTCTCTTTCGTTCGCACTTGTGCGTCTTTCACTCTTTCTTTCTCTTCTCTCTACCCCCCGCCACTTGCTCTCTCTGTCCCCCTCGCACTCTCGCTCTCTCTCTTTCAAACGCTCCTTTACTTGTTCTCATTTTCTCTTTCTATCGCTCTCAATTTGAAATCTGGGTCTTATTACAAGAGAGAAAGAGAAAGAGTTGCGGTAAACCAACTTCCAAATGAACGACAGAAGCAAAATAAACGCTATACTTTTAGAACAATAATGGCATTTCAAATGTTATATTGGCTTTGCACACACATATATATATACATACAGTATATATACAATTAGAATATAAGCACACACAGTCAATTCACTTTACAGTATGGCAAAATAATGCAGATGCTGGAAATCTGAAATAAAAACAGGTATTGCTGGGAACACCCAGCAGGTCAGGCAGCATCTATGGAGAAACCTTGGGCATGTTTCCTTACTCCACACACACGCCTAATCATAATCCCTCAAAACAAAAACAATAATAAAATTGGTCATTTCAATCCTCGACTGTTTGTGGGGACGCTGCCGTGCGCAATTGGCTGCCGCATTTCACCCACAAATATACAGTCAATTCACTTTACAGTATATTCTGTGAAGCGCTTTGGGACGTCTAGATAAGAGTCAAATGGCAAGGATTATTATTGTGATACCGACACTGGGGTGATTCAGGTTAAACAACACTTGTGGTTCCCCACCTCTTCTCCGCACAGGCACGTCTCTCTCTGAAGACTCATCATCCTTCTTTTTATTGCCAAGGTCGCTGGTATTCACAGTGACTGTAGCTTTGATTTCCTGCTGAGCCACTTTCATGCGATCGTAAAACACCTTGAAGAATTTCTCAGACTTCTTATCTTCCGTCAGGCGGCAGTAAAACGAATGCTGTGAAATCGGACGGAAGGATACGTTAAAATTTGATTCTGTTTCACCCACAACAATATATGGTCGATTTGCTTTACAGTATATCCTGTGATGCGCTTTGAGATGTTGGGTAGACGTAATAAGGCACTATGGAGCTCCTGTAGCTCAGTGGTTAGAGCATTCGCCTTCCAAGCGTGAGACCTGTGTTCGAATCCAGGCAGGTCAGGGCGAAACCTTGGGCAAGTTTTCTTACTCCACACACAAGCCTAATAATAATCTGTCCCCAAAAACAACCCCACAATAATAAAAATTGGTCATTCCAATCCACAACTGTTTGTGGGACACTGCTGTGTGCAATTGGCTGCCGAGTTTCGCTCACAAATATACAGTCAATTCACTTTACAATATATTCTGTGAAGTGCTTTGAGACGTCGATAAGATGTGAAAAGCGCTGTATCAAGTGCAAGAATTGTTATTATTATAATTATATCAAGTGCGAGGATTATTACTAGTATTATTGTAATAATTCTCTTTTCTCATTTCATAAGAGGGCGATCAACTCTTGATAATTCGACCCTGATAACATAATTTGCCGCTAAGACTTAAGTCACTGTGCGGTCATATCCCAGTCACATTTATTTATGCATTTATACACATGCCTAACTCGACACTCCTGATAACTCATCACAGAGTGCTGTTCCCTTAGTTGGAGGGACGCATTACCAGGAGTTTACTACATTTATCCAAATGGAATTTGCTGTATACCTCAACAATAATTAGTACTTGGAAAGCTCCTTTCATATTGTGTGTGCGTGTGTGTGCGTGCGCGTATGAGTAAACAAGACATCTCAAACCGCTAATCCAGTTCCTTAACGTACGCACAAACCTCAGGTTGGGTTGGACTTCAGCCCAGCTAATTAACATTGAAATAATAATGACTGCATTTGATACAGCGCTTTATCATGTCTTCGAGACGTCCCAATGCACTTGGCAGAACATACCGCAAGGTGAATTTGACTGTGTATTTTGTGGGCGAAACACGCCAGCCAATTGCGCACGACAGTGTCCCACAAACAGTTGTGGATTGAAGTGACCAATTTATTTATATATATATTGTTTAAATCTGAAGGAATTATTACCCCCGGAAAAGCGATTCGCCAATCGACTAACGACAATAATGGGGAGCTCAGTGGCGCTGGGGAAGCTTCTAGTACAAAGCTCGTTGGGTGACACTGGGTGCAAAGCAGAGATCGGAAATTCAGAGAGAGAGAGAGAGAGAGAGAGAGATATCCCGGGAGAGAGAGAGAGAGACCTTCTCCTCCGTCTGTTAGAGGTGAGATAATAATGTTCTGAAGAGCTGTGGGAAGTTGTGCAAACGAGGCTCTGACCGCATGTAGAGGGAAGATTGCAACAAATATTAATGTGTCGAAACAAGTCGGGGGGGGGGCGTGAACGGTTGCTGTGGCAAATTGCCCCGAGTCATAATCAAAAACCGCATGGGGATGGGACCCTATACGGGCTTAGAGGGGAGAGAGAGAGACACACACACACACTCCAGGATGTATGAGAACTTGGCTCAGTTAGATCGACCCACCCTGTTCTCTAATCACCTTTCTTGGTACTGTACAAAGCAACTCAGAAAAGACAGTAACAGGCTAGTCAGCCCATTGAGCCAATCTCACTACTTTGTTATTTTAATCTGAATGCCCTGCCCCTCCTATCTCCACATGCCTCGACATCTCCAATCATCCAAGTACCAGTCCATCTTGCCTTAAACCTTCCCTCTCGATTCCACTTCTACAGTTTGTGTTTCGTGCTCCAGACGGATTTCGCCCACCAAATATGCAATCAATTAATTTTACAGTGTAACCTGTCAAATGCTTTGAGACGTCTCAAAGACCTGCCGAGGCACTGTATCAAGTGCAAGGATTATTAAATAGATATTGTCTTCTCTTTGTTCTGTGTCAAATAAAAACGATCCTGGCCTTTGTCCTAAAATCTCTATAAAAGCTTGGTCCTGTGTTCATCTGCCATGGAACACCTGAGAGAGATGCTCTGTGCAGCAATGACCGCCAATTGCCTTGTGTAGCCAACCTGACGCGGAAACCGGCTGTTTGTAAAGGCTCCTCAAATAGGGCAGGTTATCTTTTGTGAGCGATCAGGGAAACCAGACACTTACCTGCCTGACTGCAGTGGTTCCGATGTACTGAATGCCTAATATAGTCTCAAGGAGAATTACAATGGATCTGGGTCAGGCTGAGGATCACATAACACGCGAGAACGCTCACCGAGGGCGAGTGCATCGCATGAATTTCCGGGTTCCGCGGCAAAGATCGATGGTAGAAACCTCCAACCCGTATTTGCTCCCCGCCCAAAGTGGTTCAACCCATCTCCTCAAAGAGATCTCCTCCCGTTCGACTTCAGGGCTTTCAATGTACCTCATCCTTTCTCATTGCTCCACTGTACCTTTTTGGAGGATTCGCCCAGTCCCTCTTCACTTTGCCTCATGGGAATGTTAGGTCTCGCAATTGGTCGCCGAGTTCGGAGCACGTGCTTCACAGGACTTAAAGTAATAATGTTCCTTGCATTTTGATACAGCGCTTTTCACGTTTGCTAGACGTCACAAAGCGCTTCACAGAATGTACTGTAAAGTGAATTGACTGTATACTTGTGGGCAAAACTGCGCGCAGCAGCGTCCCCCACAAACTTTGAATCCACGACTGTTAGTGGGGACATTGCATTGAGACATCTAGAAGGTGTGAAAAGCGCTATGTCAAATGCAAGGATTATTATTATTAAATCATAAAGAAACAGCTAATTGTTGTTGTGAAACTGCCCTTCCTTCCCTCTCACCCACTGCCCCGTTCTCGAGTGAACTTGGGTCCTCTTATCCAGCTGTCTTGGTTACAATACAGGCGCATGGAGATATGAAATGGTGAAACTCCCGGAAATGTCAGGCGGGGGAGTGAGGACAGTTGGGAGTGAGAAGTCACATCACTGAACCAGCTGTTATGTGGCTTCAAAACATTGCCCCTCCGCATTCAGACCATTGTGAAAGTGACGGGGCAGGAGATGGCTCTCAGCTGCTCAAACATCCCCCAACCCACCCCCACCCACCCACCCACCCACAGAGATTTGCGATGATCTTTGAAGTGGCCTTTGACAATCTTTGAAGTGAGAGGTCTTATCATCCTTAACGAGGCCATGCCTGGAATTACATTCCCAATGGGAAACCGGCCCCGGGCCTCAGCCAGGGCTGAGAATACAGGGACCTGAAACCGCTGGCTTGTCAAACAGGCTGGGGGAGCTCTCGAGCACAAATCCACGGCAGTGGGAGTCAAGGCAGAAGTGGTGTGGGTTCAGGGGGAAGAATTCTCATGGCGTCGAAACATCTTAAAAAAAAGTACTTCTCAACGGTTCGGGGTGGGGTGGGGGTAGATCAGGGGCGAGTGGAATGGAGAGAGACGGAGAGCGCGTGTACAACAAAACAACAAAATTACACTTGCATGGCGCCTTTCACGTCAAGAGGACGTACCAAGGCGCTGGAGTACAAGCCAGGAGGAGGATTGGGATCAGAAGCAAATAGGTTGGAAGTGACTGCATGGTTGTGGAGGGAGTGGGTGGGAGGACATTGGGAGTGAATTGGGGGACGCGGAAAGACTCGGGAGAGAGAGAGTGAAGTGTGGGGTGGGTTGTCCTCCCGACGTGAAAGGCGCTATGTTGTCGTTGTGAGGAACGAGTGAGTGGGTGGTGGGGCTGGCAGGCGGACACCCAGTGACGCACTGGTACCCTGTTCCCGTGAGTATTATTCGGAAATAGACACCCAAATCGTTTCGTCACAAACCTGTAATGTCTATCTTTCGGCTAACGTTTGAAGTGGTTTGAAAAGTAGAGAGTTATAAAAAGGTGTGCCCGTGGGAGGTGTAAAAGTGCCACACTGTGAGTGGGTTCCTTGAGGAGACTTGCTGTTCCTTCTCATTTTATGATTTGTAACGCTACACGATTTTGGGATGGCTTTTCAATAAACAAAAAAATCAAGAGGCCGCGGCTTAAAGCAAGCCGCTGTGGAGATGGGAGTCCTGTAGCTCAGCGGTTAGAGCACTCGGCTTACAAGCAAGGAACCTGGGTTCGATTCCAGCACAAGGCGAAACCTTGGCCAAGTTTCCTTCCTCTACACGCTGAATAATAATCCCCCCCCAAAAAAACAAATAAATTGGTCGTTTTCAATCCACGACTGTTTGTGGGGACGCTGCTGTGTGCAATTGGCTGTCGCGTGTCACCCACAAATATACAGTCAATTCACTTGACCGTATATTCTGTGAAGCACTTTGAGACGCCTAGAAGTCGAGAAAAGCACTATATCACATGCAAGGATTATTATTAATGCTGTCGTTGAACCTGCAGAATAATATGTTGAATGCAACAGTCTATCCGGACACCCCAGTGCAGTGCTGGGAGGGGGGGAAGCACTGCTTTGGTTGGAGAGTCACTACACAGCCCAGTAAAACTCTGTGAAATGCGTTGAGATGTTTTCCTGCCGCTATGCCTAATGAGAAGGACATTGAGGCGTCTCGACGTCGTGAGAATGCGCTGCATTAAACGCAAGGATTGTTATTGTACAGTCAACACCTGATAACTCAACCCTGTGTTAACTGGTCACTGACACTTAAGTCCTCAAGCAGTCAACATTCGAGTATTTATTTACACGGCTAATAAGCCTAACCCTTCGCACCTTCCCTTCGGAGTGACGAATAGTTAGCTGTAGTAAAATAATCTCCGGGTTCAATTCGACACAAAAGCCTGGTCGAAGTGCGTCAGTGGAAAATCCTAGAATGCCGAGTTTATGGCTGGCTCTCGCTTTCCTTTGCAGATAAGTTACAGTTCACATGCCAGGGCACAGTTCGACACCTCCCGCCTCACCAGCCCCGTAAACCTGGCAAGTTAACCATTAATGAATGATGACCCAGATTGCTGGGCTACCTTCCAACCAACACAGCTGCCTGCACTGTTTACCAAAAGTGTTTTCTTGTGGCTGTTGGCAGGGTTACTGATTCGAATCACCGGGAAGATGATTAACTCTTCCCCACTATTGCCAATTACACTCGTGGTGATATGATAATGCTCCTGGTGGGAGTGGAGGGGGTGGAGAATTGGTCACTTGAATCCACGACTGTTTGTGGGACGCCTGCTGTGTGCAATGAATTGGCTGCCGTGATTCGCCCACAAAATAGAGTCCATTCACTTTACAGTTTATCCTGTGAAGCGCTTTGAGACGTCTCATAGACGTGATACGGCGCTAGATCAAATGCAAGGATTATTATTATTATTAGGAGCGAGAGAGAGAAAAAAAAACTCAACAATGGGGCGTTTTGTTCAGTGTAGTTTTAACTACCTTTTCCTGGTAAGACATTGCAACACTGCAAGTCAAGAGTTGAGTTTTTTTTTCCAATTGCTTTTTTTTAGAGAAAGAAAAGCATCTGCAACCTCGACAGGGAACTGTTCACTTGAGCTCGACAGAGAATAGGAGAATCATGCAGTTTTAAACAACGCAGTTGTTCAGCTACTGTGTGGTTGAGGGGATAATGAGCGACTGAGTGACTGCAGATAACTGTGAGATTCTTCACATCTTTCAGCTAGGCCATTCCTCATCGCCAGCTCGCTTGCTAATTATAAATATGCTAATGCACAGGACGGGGGTGTTCACATGAGAGGCAAGAGATTTATCTCAAAAAGCTGCAATCAACGGGAGCCTAACTTGTGATGTTTCCCTGGCATTTTATTTTTTACATAAATTTGTCTTTTTTTCCCCCCACCTCACCGTTTCCCCAGTAAAGTTTGGGTTTCTGTCAAGAAATCCAATTGGAATTCCCGGCAATCTGCGGGAAGGTCGCTCGCGGTCTGACGGAAAACCAGCTTGTTTGCACGATGCAAATCCGGACGGACACCCGGAAGTGTCTCAATTTCCGCGACTCAGATTCAGTCACAAATGGAGCGAAATAGACCCCAATGTTCAACAATGGCACGGTCTCTCTCTCTCTCTCTCTCTCTGTCTCTTTCTTCTATTAAAATTAAACAACACGAATAATAATCCTAATAAACTTTTGTCGTGGCATCTGATCACGTCTCACAGCACTTCACAATCCTCTGTAAACCGTCTCTGCCGACCGACTGTGGATTTGTGGGCAAACACGGCAGCCAATACACACACAGCCATATCACACAAACAGCCGTGAAGTGAATGACCGGTATTATCTGATGGGCTTGTTGGCGAGACCGTCGAGTGAGAAACTCCCCTCTCCTTTCCAATAGAGCCGTGGGATCCTTACCACCCACCTGAGCAAGCACAGACAGGGAGCACGGTTTAAAGTATCGTGTGAAGGACAGTGATCTCGAATGATGCAGTGCTCCCCCTAGCACTGAACTAGAGCTTTGGCACACTTGGGTGAAGTGGGGGTGGGGTTGGGGGAGGGAGGGGGAGGGGGGAAGGACACATTGCGTTGTTGGAGGTGCTACCTTTTGGATGAGACGTTAAACCCAAAACACGTCTGCTTGTCCGCGAAAAATTCCGCTGCACAACCGCAGAGAATTTTTTTTTCTCCTGGTGTCTCGGCTAATTGCTTGTGGTGGGACATCGCTATAAGCAATGTTGCCTCGGCTTGCAAACACACAGTGTTGAGACACTCGAGAGCAATTACCTGTGATTTCGTTTCGCAGACGGTTCCATTGTTACAGAGTCTCTGGTACCAATCGCAAGGATTATGATTAATGTCATTAATTATTATTCCATAACTGGATAATCGCGCTTGCATTGGCAAATCCATGTCGCCCTCCCTTCCTCCCTTCCTCGAACCATCTCCTTAGCTCCCTTTTTTTTCGTGTGCAAATGCGAAAGAGTTAATTAACAATCCTCCCACTTTCCCTTCTCCCCCCCTCCCCCCCCCTCCCCCCACTACCACCACCCCACACCCTCCAAAAATAAATAAAATAAAATAGCTCTTGTTCGCTGCTTAGTGAGCGAGCGAGGGAACATAATATAAATAGAAGTTATATAAGATCTCTTTGTTGATTTCCGAGCTGTGGAGGGGGGAAAAGATCCCCACAAATGACCTTGTTTTGTGACTTAGCTGCCTGTGTTGAAGTATTAACAGTCCGAACTGCCTTATTTGGCTATCATCCGATTGCAGTAACCCCCACCTACCTCCCCCCAGCACCCCCCCACCCCAGCAACCATTAAGTATTTTCAAGATCTAAAGAGATGGTTATGTAACGGCTTCAGGTTTCCACGGTTTCCAGGGTTTAATGAGGAGCAGCCAGTGCCAGAATGCTGTCTCGATGTTGGAAGGTACGAGGGAGACGGATAAAATTAATCCAGCAAACTTTCAGCCAAACTTGTGCAACCAATCCCTCCTTTATTTGAGATCATTCCCAGGGCTAACAGTTCACCTTCACGCAGACACTGTTTTGGCAGGGTACACATTTAATTCCTTTTTCTTTTACTGCCTTGCTCAAAGGTTTTTCTTTTCCCTTCCCCTCCCTCTCCTCCCTCCACTCATCAAAATAGATCTATGCAAAGCAGCCCGGCTCACGGCCTTGCCCAATGCTGAGCTGCACGCTGCATTCATGTCGCAGCTTGTACCTTTGCACCATTGCCCAGAGACACTTTTTACCCAAATTACAAGCATTTGGGAGCGAGGCAAGTCCCGGCTTGCACGCTGCTTTGTCCCGTGACAGCCTGAGCTTTCTAATAAAACCACCAAAAACAACAACACAAACACAACAGTTCGAGGAACAAAGGGCAACAGCAACTTGCATTTTACATCATGCCCTGACCGCAGGGCGGCAGCTTGGAGTGTTCCTAGAAAAAACAGGAACAGGCCGTTCAGCCCATCGAGCCGGTTCCCCCGGCCTACTGGATCGTGCCAGACACTACTGACACTCCAGGGCAGCGCTGGGGGTAGGATGGGCGGAGGGGCGCTGTGTTGTAAGACACGCTGTCATTCGGAGTGGCTGTTAAACCGATGTCCCACTTGCCTGTTAAAGATCCCATGGGGCTACTTGGAAAAAGAACACGAGTTTTTTCCTCTCTCTCTTTTTCGCTCTCTAGTGTCCCAGCCAACAATCCCTCCAAATGCAACTCATCACTCACTTCACGGCAGTTTGTGGTGGGGGCTGGGGGTGGGTGGGGGGGAAGGAGAGGCCTGGGCAATAACACAGCGTTTCACGGGAATGAGTGGTTGATGCAATCCTTTGAGGGACTCCAGTCACACAGCAGGCAGTGAGCTGAAAAGGGGGAACCACCCCATCGACATGACAGTCAATAAGCCGTTCCAAGGTTTCCAGTTTCACTGAAAACCCACATCAAATTACGTACATTGCTTGTCACACAGAGAGAGAGAGAGAGAGAGAGAGAGAGAGAGAGGACATCAAACCACTCTGACAGTGATGTAACACAGCATTTACATTAGGATTTCTCCCTGTCGAGAAACAAAGGTTCAGTGCTAGTCACCATGGTGATAAAACGGGAACCTTTCGGATGAGAATCACCACTTCACACTGTATCAACCGCTACCAAAATGCTACCGAGCGGCTGGAATTCGTTTAGCAGCAGCGTGAGGTGGGGGGCGGGGGGAAACGGCCGAGAGGAAGGTTCAGACCCGTGTTTCAGTCGACGTCACCTACCTGGATTGTGGTGTTGCCGCCCTCCAGCAGAGCGATGGCGAGCAGGATGCTTTCATGGAAAACGCGGTCGCTGGTTGCGTTCATGATCAGGTCGATGACCAGGTCGGAGGCTCCCTCCTTGTCCAAGTGGCACTGCACCTCCGCGAGGCTCATCTCATTTCGACTCAAGGTCCCGGAGCTCGATCCGGCTGCTGGAGTGGGCGAAAAACAAACAAAATCACACTTAACGACAATAATAATAATCATCTTTGCATTTTGCCCACAAACCGTACAGTCAGTTCACTTTACGGTACACACTGTGAAGCGCTTTGAGATGTCTGGAAGCCGTGACAAGGCGCGATATCAAATGCAAGGCTTATTATTATTATGATTGTATTTGATAAAGTGCCCTATCGTGTGGTTGAGACGTCTCAAAGCGCTTCACAGAATCTACTGTAAAGTGAGATTGAACTGCAAGACTTGCATCTTAAGAACTAACGCTTTCGGTCATCTCTCCCCACCCTGTTCGGCTGACACCCGCCCGGGATCTGGGAGTTAGGAGGCGCTAAACTAATTCAAAACATCGGGCTCCCACATAGGCAGGAGCCGAGGAAAGGTGTTGGAGGGGATGGGAGAAAAAAATGGGAATTGGGAGTAGAGCATAGATAGTTTCATTGAAGGGGCAAACAACTGACAATAATGCATTGGGAAGGTAAGCTTCCCGCACTCTCACACAGAGTTCTACCCTTCGCCATGGCCGTTGTTTTCAGTACACAGAGATTTTAAATTCATCTTCTCGAGTGGGCTTTCAGTCATCTTTCCCCTCCCCACCTCACCTCACCTCCCCTCCCCCCCACACACACCCGCCGGCCCCAGTGGCAAGTTCCCTGCCAGCGCTTTGAGATGTCGTCCCGACGCAAAAGGCCCCGTGCAAATGTGAATTGTATCGAGTTGAGAAAAGAATGGGTTAATTGGACCCGTCACAGATCATCTTCACAACCAGCATCTTTACTGGCAACTGTGCTTTACAGCAGCTTGTTGCTGGCAATAACAGGTACTTTCTGTACTGAAATGTTTAATCCTTTAGAAAGTCAGATAGCGGCTGAAACCAAGCGATTCTTTACATCAAAATATCCACTGGAGGTACCGTGTCCCAGCGAGCATTTCATTAACGAATTGGACACCTGGCGACAGGTGATAAATCTTTCAAAACACGTTTCCCGTTGCAGAATAATCCCTCCCTCCCTCCCTCCCTCCCTCCCTCCCTCCCTCCCTCCCTCCCTCCCTCCCTCCCTCCCTCCCTCCCTCCCTCCCTCCCTCCCTCCCTCCCTCCCTCCCTCCCTCCCTCCCTCCCTCCCTCCCTCCCTCCCTCCCTCCCTCCCTCCCTCCCTCCCTCCCTCCCTCCCTCCCTCCCTCCCTCCCTCCCTCCCTCCCTCCCTCCCTCCCTCCCTCCCTCCCTCCCTCCCTCCCTCCCTCCCTCCCTCCCTCCCTCCCTCCCTCCCTCCCTCCCTCCCTCCCTAGGCTTTGCGCTTCGTGGGTCCAACGTCACGTATTTGTGATGAAGGATGAAGTGGAATGAATGCTTTAGGCTCGGAACGAATCTCAGTAACATTTGGTCACAGTTAAGGACACTGTCTAGTTCTATCATAATTCTCAAGACGGAACTAAGTTCCCGATTTAATTCATTTACCAGCCTCCCCCCAGTTCAATTCCCTACGACCTGAGTACACTTGTTTATTTTACTTCAAAGGCGACTGAATGGAGAACTACCCACTATTTTCCCATGAAACTATCCTCTGGCTGCTCTCCAGTTATTTCTTCAAACTTGTTTGGCTGTGCTTTCATCATCGTGTCTGAATAAGCAGACATCTGCTGTGTAATGCAAGCTACATTCTCGCTACAGCCTGATTACACACAGGACGAAAATCCGTATGACAAAAGGCAGCCTTCAAAGTTCGAATGTTTGGGAAATGAGACGCTGGTAACTTCATGCCATTCTCGCCCCTCAACTCACAAGGTTTATATTCACCAATGTCCAACCCCACCCCCCCGACTATGTCTTCTGGCAGAGAAGAGTGTGAGCAAACATCACATGAAGAAGTTCCATTTCAGCCAATTTGGTCTCCTCCTTCCTATATACCAACATCAACACTGCTCTCAAACCCAAAGGGGTTTCTCAACCCTAGTTAGTCTCTCGTGTCCCTGTCTTGTCCGCCATTCTTGTCAGCTCATTCCAATTGGATCGCTCACTACTCGAAGAGATATTTCCAAGCATCTGTCAACTTGCCTCTCGCACACCCTGAACTTAGACCTGCTGACTGGGCCCATCTGATAGTTAAGACAATAATCCCAAAGACAGGACTTGGGCTCTTGCCAACCTACACTGCATATTCGGAATTAGGCAAGCGCGATGTGTCCCTCCACAGAGAGAGAGAGAGAGAGAGAGAGAGAGAGAGAGAGAGAGAGAGGGAAAGTGCGCAATTCCATCCCAGCAATCTATCTCTGGAATCTCCATGTGTAAATGGGGCGTGGGGCATGCTCCCAGTGCTCTATAAATGCAATCTTGTTGTTGTGTGGAACTCTCAGTTTGGTTGGACAGTTTGTATCGCAGTGATGGGTTTCCACACGTGCCAGACACGTTGGTGACCAAAACAAAGATTGGACAGATGAAAGAAAGGCATTTTGAGCATGTTTTGCACTGCGCTGTCGGAAGGATCTTTTTTTTTGCTTCAATGCACTAAAAATGCTCCACGCTTGCTAATTATACCGAATCGATGACGTGAACATTCACCCCAAACAGCTTGTCAGAGACGCAGAAATAAGTCATTTGCAGGGGTAGAGGAAAACAGCAGATAAATGGACTGAATAGATTGCTCTTTCAAAGAGACAACAGCACAGACATGATGAGTTGACTGGTCTTCTCTGTGTCATACATTTGTACGGTTCTATGGATTGGAAGTGAGATCAGTCTTAACCACATAACGTGACTGCTCAGTGCTATATTTTTAAGTCAGTGCTTCCCAATCATCACCCATGCATTATTGCTTGTTCAAAAAGCATAATAGCCCAATGAGTTACTAAAGAAACAAGGGTCGAACCCAATGAGTTGAGTGAGTTAAGTGCGAGTGTAGCTGGTCCCAGTTTTCTGCTGAACTTTACCCACAATGAACTTACCTCTTTCGATGGTTTTGTTAATCCCCCCTGGTACCAAAGGACCATTGTGGAAATTGGTGAGGCTGTCTCTTCTGCCCACTGACCTGATGTTGCCATAATAGCGATTGACCAAGATCTGTCTTAGAGCTTCTCCCTTGGGAAGGGAAAGGGAGATGGTCAGAAGCAGAAAACAGGCATAACCGTCTCAACAAATGACTGAACAATCGACGTGATGAGCTATAGTGAAACCCCTTCTGATAAACACTGCACGCGCAGGAGGCTAAGGCTGGTTTAAAGGCAAAAGGTACACATACACACTTGAGAGGCCAGAGATGTCTGTGCTTGGAAATCTGACAGGGATCAGTGACGTGGCAGCGAATGGGAAGTATGAAAGTGTGAGAATCTCTCTCCCTTCTCCCTTCCCAAAATTGAATAAGAGCCATATCATTCATCACCTCTCTCTCCACCCCACCCCACTTCATGTGTCCCCCCACCTCCCCTTACCCCCACCCCACCAGGAAAAACAAAAACAAACCACAACTTATTAATGCCGTGCCTCCCACGGGGGAGAATCCAGGCACACTGGGTTATGTAAAACGAGTATTCAGCGTAACCGCCTCCACATGGTGTTCAGCTTAAACAAAGGAGAGATGAGGCAATGAGTCAATCCGCCTGCTCTCGGAAACCTGTGACACTCTCAACAATTTCAGTGGAAAAGGATGCCATCATTCCTTCCTTAAGATTTTTTAAAATGCAAAGTGCAGTGGAAATCTGGAACTCTCTCTCGCTCCCCAAAAGGCTGTGGATGTTGGATCCGTACGCATTTTCTTGACTGAGGTGGATAGATCAAGGTATCAAGGCCGATGGGGCAAAGGCAGACAAATGGAACTGAGGCGGAGGTCAGCCATGAATGGCGGAACAGACTTGAGGGGCTGAATGGCCCCCTCCTGTTCCTATGCCTTTAGGGGCGGGCTGCAGATCGAAACCCAGATAGGGCGTGGCTGAACGAAGCAAATCAAGGCTGCTTTCAGCACTCGGCGAGAAGGGGGGGAACTCCCAAAGTAAACACGAGCCATTGTCATCGTTTCAAACCGTTTGTGGCTCTCAACAACAACAAAATAACACTTGTACAGTGCCTTTCACATCAGTCAGGAGGATGTTTGAGACGAGGAACGATTTGGCTTAAGATAAAAGATTTCACAATTCGGAGATGATGTGAAAACGTCCAAAAGAATACATTAGAAAAAAAAAGCCACAAAAATGTAGACGGTTGAGTTCGCCAATCTGAGTGCGTTTGGTCTAATCGCTTAACTCTCAAGTTGTTTAAAAACTCTGTGATGTTCTTTAAAATATTCCTACTTTTGGCCAACAAAGGCTGACATATTTGCGCCCGTTTAACCATTTTTAAACAAAAAAAGGGGGGGCCTTTTCCAAACATTCACATTCTCTTCACAAATCTGTCCTGGCCCTGGTGTTTCACTGATATAAAGTCTACGTTTATCTACTTGGCTTCCCCCCACACCCGATAACTTTATTGCCTGAGTCAAAAATATACTGCACTGCAATAGCAAGGGAAGGACTAGTCATCTGATTATGGATTCCGCCTACCCACAAGCATACTGTATTCAGGGAAATGTCACCATTCTCTTCCTACTCATTCCCTTCCACTCTGATTTACTGCATCCTTCCCCAGACAACATGTGTTCCTCAAACATTTAATCCTTGTCCTTAATAGCCCCCTTTACACCTCTCCGCAAAAAACAATCACACTTCTCTACCCAGCACTTGGAAGGCAACCCAAAGTGCGCAAGTGTGAGACATTCATCATTTCAATAACATTTGTTACTACTGTGCCTGGAAAGAGGGGAGGGAGAGGGAGGGAGGGACGATAGAAAGAGAGAAGAAAGGAAAGGTTATTTGGAAGAAGATCTCTTTGTGGAAGTCGCAAGCGAGACTTTGACGGTCGTTCAGGAAGCCGAAGCACTAACCATCCTCCAATTTGGTTTGGGGAATGCAAGTCCATTCCTCCTGCACCTTTATAACCCAACAGATTACTCAATTGGTTTGTGAAGGCAGTGGCTACTCATAAACGGGAGGCAGACAATAACATGTCCTCTCCACTCGCCCATTTTCAGAAGCGCGCACAGCATTACGTACCCTTTTCTGATCCTCCAGTTGCTTCTGAGGTAGGTTTTGATCAAGCTCCTGGCGGAGATATATCCATGCAGAGACAAGATTGATTTGCAAAGAGCGGGTTAGTGTCACCTCAGGCGTTAATATCCAAGCCCGGATCATGCAGTGCAGTGAGCAAATGAGAGCTACACACGAGGAATGTTACATGCAATTTTTGTTTCCCCCTCCACAAACAGCATCCCTTTCGAAAGCAAACAAGATAGAGTTCAGTTAGGAAGCAATAAATTGGGATACGGTATATAGTTTGGGTGCATGGCATGTGCATGTGATTGCCAGGATGGTGGATGGCCCCTGGTCTTCCTTCGCCGAGCAAATTCTTACGTTCTTTCGTTTGCACAGTTAAGCTCTCACTCAAGCATTGCAGGAATGTTGCTTTCCAATTGCAATGGAATCTACAAAAAGGGATAATGTGTTGGAGGGGAATATAAGTCCACAGCAAGCAGAGAAACGGAACAACAAGCGAGAAGAAAGCAGTCCCAGTCAGTGGGTCATAATCCCCTTTCCAATATAGCGTCCCTCATTATTAGTAAATCAATGTGGCATTCTCTCCCAGCAATCCCATGCAGTAGTCAGCTGTCTAAACAGGTGAACTATCCTCAAAATAAGTCCCAGCACCAATCCCACCTCAAAGGGTTAGACTAAAGCTTTAGTTTTAAAAGCATTAGATGTGGCAAGTTAGATGGGCATCTCATTTGGGTTGTTGTCCCTGTGGTCATGAGAGTTTCCAAGGTTTCGAATCTCAACCCGTGCGTTCAACAGGGACCAGAGAGTTGCAGGTTCTCTGAGGTCACTTCGCTGAGGATGAAATGGAAATGAGCTCCCAAAGCCAAAGACACATCGCGTCCTGAAAACTCCCCAAAACACCCCAGCCTTCTTTAAACTCAGAGGATATTCCTTCGTACATTCCCCCAAGGCCCTCACCAGCTCATCGGTATTTCACATTTATATTGACTGTGTATTTCGCCTACAGAATGCGCAGTTAATCCACTTTAGGATATATTCTATGAAGCGCTACATCAAATGCATGGATTATTATTATTATCAAAGATTAATATGATTATTCGGCAGTGAGGCTTCAAAACACTGCGTTATCACCATCGCTGTGCACCATTCTTTCCCTTCCATCCCCACTGGTTCGTTGGAATGTTTGATCATCTCCAAAGGGAACAAAAATTAAAACATGACTGTATTTTAAACCAGGGCGCTTAATCTGATGCTTTCTGAAGTTGGAGCATTGACAGGGAAGTGAAATTTGCCCTTGAATTCCCCGGAGACAAGTGGAGCTTTCCCAGAGCCTCAATCCTTTAAATTTTGGTGGAGTTTGTTTGTTTGAAATCCAGACCACGTCAAGTTCAGCGATGTCATTAGCTGCAATTACCCTGAGCGGTTCTCAAATCTACCAAGTCTCACAGCAAACCCATGTGTCAAGCTCTTTGCTCTGGGGGGAAAACAATGATAATAAAATAATGAATAATATATAATAATCCGTGCATTTGATATAGCGCTTTTCACGTCTTTTAGACATCTCAAAGTTCTTCACAAAATACACTGTAAAGTGAATTGACTGTATATTTGTAGGCGAAACGTGGCAGCGAATGGCGCGCAGCAGTGCCCCCAGCAGTGCCCCCACAAACAGTCGTGGGTTGAAATGACCAATTTATTAAAAAGTTTTTTTGGGACGGATTATTATTAGGCGTTTGGAGCAATGAAACTTGCCCAGTTCAGCTCGGTTGCTCGCTTTTTAAATAATTTTTCTGAAAGTTATGTACGACTCCTGAGTTATAATCCCCGCATTTGACGCAGCGCCTTTCACATAAGGAGAACCGTCTCAAAACACTTTACTGGATTCACTGTAAGTTGTAGTTACAAAACGGGTATTTTGTAACATGAGCAATTTTTCTGGAGGAGATTCATGTCAGACAGTAGATCGGGGGACAAACTCAACTTCTCTTTTCAGAACAGTGCCATGGGATCTTTACTGACTGCTGAACAGGCAGAAGGGACCTCGGGTTTAAATAACTCCTCACTCATCTGAAAAGATCTCACCGTTAGAATTGCAGCACTGCATTGGAGGCAGGTTAGACTCTACGAGTTCTCCCACAAGTTATTATTAATAATAATCATAATCCTTGCATTTGGTATAGCACTTTTCACATCCTCTAGATGTCTCAAAGCATTTCACAGAATATACTGTAAAGTAAATTGACTGAATACTTGTGGGCGAAATACGACAGCCAATTGCGCATAACAGTGTCCCACAAACAGTCATGGATTGAATTGGCCAATTTTATTATTGTGGTTTTTAAAATTATTGTTAGGGCATGTGGAGTAAAGATACTTGCCCAAGCTGTCGCTCTGATCGGTCTGGATTCGAACACAGGTCTCACACTTGTAAGGCGAGTGCTCTAACCACTGAGCTACAGGACTCCTGGTGCCATGGTTATCAGGCGGTGAAAGCTTGATACTGTATTCCTCTTTATGCCCCATTAACGCCTTTCGGGAATGAAGAACAAAAATGTACGTTTTTTTTTTACACACACACACAATCGACAAGGCCAAATTGATGGGTCATATTGGGAGTCGAGAGGCAAATGCAGAGCAAGCAGGTGGCTAATTCTCTACATCCTGTTCCACCTGTGCATCCGTTCCCAAGCTACTTATATCTGTAAATCATTACACATGCACCAACACCACTAAATATGGCCTTTAATCTAAGGTTGTAACACGGTCTGATTTGACAGCGGAGGCCATCTGTGGCTTGCACCCAGTCAGTACAGACAGAACTCTATCCATTAATGGTCGTTGCCAAATCATGAATCATTTACGGACTAGATATTGCTGTCTCTCACGGTTCTCTCTCAAGCTTCTGGGACCTGGGAGACAAAGTCCACAACAAGACCATGAGCCATCGTGCTGGCCAACCCAAAGCCACAAAGCAGACAGAGAGAGAGATTGAGTGTGGGGGTGGGGTGGTCATTCTTTGTGGAGTCGTGTAGTTCAGTGGTCAGAGGACTCGCCTTGCAAGTGAGAGACATGGGTTCAATTTCAAGGCAGGGCAAAACCTTGGACAAGTTTCCTTACTCCACACCCTTGATAATAATCCCTTGAAATTTTTTTTGGCAATTTTCCAATCGACGACTGTTTGTGGGACACTGCTGTGTGCAATTGGCTGCCGCATTTCTCCCACAAAATATACAGTCAATTTACTTTACAGAATATTCTGTGAAGCGCTTTGAGACGTCTAGAAAACATGAAAAGCGCTGCATCAAATGTAAGGATTATTATTATTTATTAGAAGTCAAGGGACAACAAAAAAATGAATGTGAATGATTCTTAAAGAGCACCAAACTAGTCACCTTACTCTAATCATGATAATAATAATCATCCTTGCATTTGATAGAGCGCCTTATCACATTGTTCAGAAGTATCAATTCGCTTCACAGGATACACTGTAAAGCGAATGGACTGCATATTTTGCAGGCAAAATGCAAACTCGATACAAGCACCAAACACATTCTCGGGTGTCAGCCTGATTCAGTTGCTGGAAAACCTTTGTTCTTTGCTTTATCTTCTTCCAAAGTAAAAAGAACGCAGGCTGAAAGGATAATGGTTTGATCTGGTTTTGCAATTAGAGGGGAAAGTGTCCTCATAGAGAGATTACCCAATTAACTGATGGTTAACCAGTATCAGGGCTTGACTGCCTCATCCCAGCTACATTTGGTGCTTTTCTGAACCTGTTACACATGAGGCAACTATCTCCAATGCTACTCAGAAAGTTTCCTGCCTGCCTCTGTGTCTCAATGACTTGGTGGGAGTCATTTCAAATTTCCACCTATTCCTGAGCTTGTTGGGGGGTGGTGGTGAGAAAGCTTTGCCAATTTCGCTGGCTCTGTTCAACAGCGGAGGCCTGGAAAAAAAATTCCTCGTGGTCTTAGTCTTAATAGCACAGTCTTGGGCTTAGTGGCTAAAACTGTGGCCTCTGACAGTGGAGTGAATGAGGGATGTGCAGGTGGAGGTTTGAGCTGGGTGACAATGACTATTAAATATTTAACATTTTTTTTTGAAATAAAAAAGGAAATTGTGCACTCGAGATAACTGTGGACTTGAGGAAGTTGAGCTGTTCATCCTTTCCATCTCCAAAACACCAAACGAACCACAATGACAACTTAATTGAGATTCTGGTGAAAGGCGAATAGGTCGGGAGCGTTTAATGAGGAAGTGCGGAACTTCTAGCAACAGAGCGGGGATGTGGGGAGGAGGTTTCGTCTGGCACTCGGTGGGTTAACTAATGCTCCTTCCCTTTCTTCCCACTCTGGCTTTCACGGAAAAAAAACATAAAAAAACACTGTGGGCTTTCTACCCATTACCGCATGCTGTCACTCCACTGAATGTGCTCAAGAGGACATGAATCATCCTGGCTGATTTAAAAATAAAAAAGAAACGAGGCGTCTTGAATCCTCCAAATCAGTGCAGACTTACATTCAAATTGCTCTCGGCGGCTGCGCTCTGTTAGGCCCTTCCAACCTCCCCCCGCCTCTCCCCTCTCCCAATCTCTCCTCCCCACCCCCCAATCGCACACCTATCATCCTGATAAACACACCATGATTAAAAACAATCAACTGATTACAATATCATTTGTATGTCAATATACAGCACCTTTGCGCGTCAGAGCGTATGAGCGTAAAACAATGATTTACAAGAAGCTTGCGATAATATGGATTCACTGGGGAGAGTGTGGGGTAGATGATGGTGGTTTAAACCTTCTTCTGCCCACCTTCCCCCCTGACATTCAGATTGTTTCAGAGAGGACCATAATTGTGCTATATGCTGTGCTAACCAACACCGATGGCCTGTGGCACCAGTATTAATTAACACACGTCCGTTGGGTGAGACATTAAGACAACAACAACAAAACAAGGTCTGGTCTGTGCTTGTTCAGAACATCGCTTAAAGATCTCACAACACCGCCCACAAAGAAAAGGGAGATGGTCTCGGACTCCCAGGTAAAACTGGTCACTCACACAATGATGTGTGCTTGTGTGATATTGCGGGACGCAAATTGGCCGCCTACAAATAGACTCAGTCACTACAGTTGACCGTAGAACTCGTCCGAAATGCCTTGATAACGGTGTCTCAACTGGCGTTACAAGGCGTTGTGTCAAACGCAGGCAATCTCAGCAGCCACGGGACACCATCACCACTGGACACATGTTCATGGTGGCTCAATACTGTGCACTAATCATGGAGTCCAGTAGCCCATTGCTTAAGAGCAATCACCTCGCAAGCGAGAGACCTGGGTACGATTTCCAACAGGGCGAAGTATTGGGCAAGTTTGCTTACTCTACACGCCTCTGTTTACCTAGTAGTAAGTAGGAACCCGGTTGTTTGTCGATTGGCAGAATCGCTTTTCTGGGGGCTAATAATTCCTTAAAAATTAAACAAAAAATTGGTCACTCAATCCATGACTGTTTGTGGGATAGTGCTGTGCGCAATTGGCTGCCACTGTTTCACCCACAAGTCAGTCGATTCACGTTCCAATATATTCTGTGAAGCCATCTGGAGACGTCTCGAACAACGAAAACAACAACAAAATTACGCTTGTACAGCGCCTTTCACGTCAGGAGGACGTCACAAGAAGAACGTTATAAGGCGCTGTCTCAAATGCAAGGATTATTAACGCTGTCAATAGGGGAAGCAATCAAAAGGAACAGTTACTTAGCTCCTTCTTCTTCCTCCCCGTGACCCCAGCTCCACTCCACCCACCCACCAGAGAAAAAATATCCTGGACTGCAAATCAAGCCGTTAGGTTGGAAAGGCTTAAACACGCCCGTTAGATTAGAATGACGTACACTTCCCGGGACCCAACGCAGATGACCCTTCAAGGTGGGGGCAAAATATTGTAACTGTCTCGGCCGCTGGGGCCGCGCTCACTGTGATCAGTTCTGACACAGATGAAACAAAGAATCATTGTTCTTTCAAAAATGGCAAACGTCCCATTTAAATACACGTATCCTATTCTTGGCCGCACTGGGCTGTCAAGTGTTTCACTATCTCAGCAATCGGCAAACAAGGAGACATTCCACACAGTTTAATATTCTCCGCAGTGAGACGCTATGTTGTGCAAGGATGCTCTGCAGTTCTGCCTGTGTGCGATTAAAACACCGCTGGGACATAAAGGCAAAGGATGTGCGTTAGCTGTTTTTTTTGGTGGTGGTGGAGGGGTGAAAAGAAAACCATATTTGTTCAAGGGAAATGTGATCTGTATTCAAGACATTTCTGGTTTCTTGTATTAGTCTCGAGCAAGGTCCCACAGTGCCCCCGTCCCCACCCCGGACTTGCTCCTGACTGTCCAGCGCCGTGGGACGTCCTCGCAACGCGCTATATAAATGTAATATTGTTGTTGTTTATATAGATCTTGCCCACAAAATGTACACTCAAGGCGCTGTATCAAATGAAAGGGTTATTATTAGTACTGTAGTTACAAAGACTGTGTAGCATGGAAACAGACCATTTGGCCCAAATAATCTGTGCCTGGTTTATTCTCGACAGGAGCCACGCTTCATTCCCAACTCCATCCCAGACCCTTCTATTACTATCTCCCTCAATAAAAATGGTTCTCACTCCTGATCACCCATCTGGGTGGCAATGAAAGATAAATTCAATCTGGACAGCAGGATAAAATATACTGCCCACAAAATCTACAGTCAATTCACTGTACAGTATATCATGTGAAGTGCTTTGAGATGCCACAACGACATGATAAGGTGCTATATCAAGTGCAAGCGTTAAGATTATTATAATTGCAGATACCCTGATCTGGGTGTGTGGAGCGGTGGGGTGGGTGGGGGAGAGAGGAAGAGGAGAGGTGGGTAGGGACCTGCAGTTATTTATCAGGGATAATAGATCTAACACATTTAAACATCAATCAACAAGGCACGTTGATTATAATCTTGGGAAACTCCGGCTCGTTTGAGATGTAGTCATCCGGTCGTCTTTATTTGGAATGGCGCAGGTCATGAGGAGGTGTGTGTGTGGGGTGGGAAGTGGGGGGGGGGGGAGGGAAGGTGGGGAGATACCGAGAGAGTGACTGCGCCAGTGAAAGCTGTTGAGGTCATCTCTCATCTCCTCCGCCTCCTCCTGCACTCCAGCTGCCTAATGACGTTGTAGCGGAGAAAACGAGAGAGAGAGAGAGAGAGAGAGAGACAGAAAGAAAGAGAGAGAGAGAGAGAGAGAGACATCTGCTTCCCAGATCAGCATTCTGCCGCCAAGAGGCCAAATCATTGTCTGCTCCAGCAGTGGGGAGAGACCTGAAGGAATACCCCCTCTTTTCCCGTTAAACAGTGTCTGTATCAGTGTCCTCCCCGCGCTATGTCAATGCAATGCGTTGTTTGTTCCTGCTGTTGTCGCTCCTGGTCTGAACTGAAATAGGAGGGTTTCACTGCCAGCAAAGACCGCATTGCAAAAATGCCTCAACTTCAAAGCACATTCACTCAGCAGCCTAACTCCATGCCTCCTTCGCTCACACGCTCTCTCTCTCGGCACGCTTTGCCATTCCCCACCCCCACCTATTCCCCAGCCCCTATCCAACCCCCCTCCCAATCCACCTTGTCCTCCTCTTCCTCTGCCTGGCCCCCCTCCCTTCCCTCCCTCTCAGTGATCTGCACTGCGTAGCCAAATGCATCACAGTAAACAGCTCCTCACTCCCCCACCCCCCTCCCCACACACACACACATCTATTGGCAATTACTGATGAAGGTCACACATCAGCTGAGAGGCCTGAATTCCAGGAAACAAGCTGAGCTTATGTAAGTGCATCACCAGCGTTGGCCGGTGTCCAACAGTCATGCAGAGAGCGACTGAAAGTAGGGCAATGTGCAGGGCTTGGGAATCCTAGCTCCAGTCTGCTTCCCCCTGCAGGAGGAAGGGAGCAAAGGAATCCTCAGCAAACCAGCCTGTCACGAGTGAATAATCCGCACATCACCTGCCCGGTAGAACTCACTCCGTCCGCGCAAAACATAAGGCCGGGCGTGATTTGGATAAGGAACGACTGACTACCTGGTGGGACGCTCAGCATGTGGTTCCCAAAGCTCTTCTCCGTCTTTAGAGTTTTGTCGTATTGGAACTCTGCTTTGGAACGTGAAAGGAGCTCTACAAGAGAGCAAACTCTCCCTTGGGGGAAGAGGGAAGGGGTGGGTAGTGTTGGGTGGGTAACACTAGCTCATACACACCTTCCCCCTCTTCGCTCCCACCACAAAATCCCTGCGTTTGTGCAGAGATACCATCTCCCCGAAACCCTGATCGTACGCTTGATTCGAATAAAGAGACGACTTTGATCTCCTCCCTCTAGAACACTCACCCATCCAACTGTCCTCCCGTCGCAACATCAAGCTCATTTTAAATATGTTCACGGCCTCAACCACACTTTCTAGCCAGTACACACCACTCCCCACCGCCACCTTGCCTCCCCCCCCCTCAAAACAAAATTGTGGACACCCTACATTTCAGAAGGAGGGGGGTAAAAAAACATACTGTAGGGCTAGGACTTCAGGATGTTTATTGCTGTCATCGTTTTTCAGTGTTGCCACTTTACCCAAAGGCTCTTTACCCTTAAACCTTCGTGACCTAAGCTGACCCCATTCTTACACTGAACCATTTGCAAGTCAACGGCACCAAGACGGCACAGAACTGGCACTTGTACACTGCTACCAAGCCACTACACATGTATGCACTCAGACTCACTGACACAGCGGAGGATGGAGCGGGAGAAGACGGAGGGGAAGGGAGGGAGGCGGTGGTGGGAGAGGGTTGGTTTGTAGTGGTGGGGCAAGGGGGTGGGGGGGGGGGAAGGAAAGAGAGAGAGACATGCAACGGGAGCGAAGAGGTGAATAAAACAAACAATAAACCTCAGCCACTTCCACCACCAATTCATCATCAAACGCAATGAGCTGTTGAGAGGAGAGGTAGGGGAGATAAAACAGAGAGAGAGAGAGCAGGGTGAGAGCACGTTTGTGTAGAACCACAGCACTGCGTCTGTCTGTCTCCTCCTCCCCCCCCAGCCCTCCCCCCCCCCCCAGCCCTCCCCCCCCCCAGCCCTCCCCCCCCCCCCCCAGCCCTCCCCCCAACCCAGCCCTCCCCCACCAATTCATCCCCCCACCACTTTGCCAGAAAGGAAAGTTAAATCCAGTGCAGTGAGAAGGTTAGTGAGATTAATAATGGTGCAGAAACAGAAGCTCAGTCAGGAGCCTTGTCTGGGCTCATAGCTCACATACTCCAGAGGCAGTGTAACAGGGAAATGGGATGGTGAGTGGGAGAGGGGTGTGGGGGGGCGGGAACAATCAAACCAGGAGAGATTTGAGCAGGATCCACGCTGTTATGAAGCCACAGGTAGCCCGCTCCCCATCCCAAAGTCAAGGCCTCGCAGTTTGGGAAGCTATATAGTGCTTCGATTCAACCAGTGGTAACAAAACAGATAGTTGCACACTCAATCAGAGACAGACACTCTCTCTCACACACACATGCGCGCGCACTCACAGACAGACCAACAGACACAGGGACTCGGACACATACAAACAAACAGACAGACACACACATACACAGAAACAGACACACGCAGACACAGAAACAGACACACATACACACTCAGACACACACAGAGCCCAACTCCTGTCTGACTTAAATTACTCATAATCAATTCCACACGTCTGCAGAGCTGGTTTTGTTGCGTAAGATTGTGTTTGCTTTTCAAATCCTGCCAACAATCTGAAACGCTTTACTTAAGGAAATAAAGAGAATGAATCAAGTGCAGCTGAGCAGCACCTCCGCTGTCTGAAAAAATATATATTTACTGGCAAAATAAAAGCCCCACCATCCTCTCTGGAATGCTGCGTCTGGTCTTGGCTGAGATTTGAAGCCAAAATGGGGATGACATCCCCTTAGGATTTCCTTTGAGATTAAAGTGAGATTATATCGAAGGCAGCCGTGAAATGGTTACACCCCATTTATATATTTTTAAAAAAAACATTAAACACTAGAAGTTGCTGCCTGGGTTTATGTAGAAAATAAATTAAGGTTTCTTCTATCGAAGAATTTGCAAAACCGGTTGTTTCAGATAAAATGGATGTTCGGGTGGGGCTGCGCAAATGAAGACTTTTCCCCCCGAATTAGTGTTTTTTTCGAATAAAAGTTTAAATAAAAATTCGGGGAGATTTGCAGCCTTTATGCCGAGGAACGAGAGAGAGAGAGAGTGGGGGCTCATGGTGTCAGGAGGGGCCTGGGGGGGGTGGGGAGAGCCCTCAAAGTGAGGCCTATTGATTTATTTCCCCCCCATCCCCCAACCCACCCCTCTGCTCGTTTCCTCCAACCTTTGGACACGAAAATATACAGAGAGATCTTCAAAGAAACCAACACAAGTTTCCCGGGCATTTTGCAAATTTCATTTGACGCTTCTCTCGCTCCTCCACCACACCCCACCCACCTCTGGCACATCACAATCCTACGATCCAAGGTGTTGGCCGAGTTGAAGAGATTTGCAGAAGGCACTCGGGAAGGGGTGGGTAGGGGAGAGGGGAGGGGTGGGGGGAGGGAGGGAGAGAGAACGCAGGCGGTGGGTTAGCTAACGGTACCTTCTCGCCATATCCCCGATCTTTGGTCATCATCTCTCGCAGGGTCTGCAGTACTTTGATGCACAGCTTCTCCTCGTTCTCCTCCAGTAGTTGTTTGGTGTGTTTGATCAGCCTGCGGGCAAAACCCCACAGGTATTCCTTTGGCTTTTCCGAGCAAAGCAACTCCGACCACAACACAATGGTATTTACACTGCGTCGCTCGCGTCGAAAGGAGGTCCCAAGGCACTGGACGGTTAAGGGTTTGCACCCAAGCCGGGGGTTGGAGTCAACAGGGCTGGAGGAGTAGGGTAGTGGTGTGGGAGGAGGGTCGAAAGTACGATCCAAGAGGAAGGTCTTGGAGGGGGGGGGGGGGGGGGGGGTGAGAGGGACAGGCCTTGAACGAGGCAATGGAGGGGGCAAGGCGGAGGATTCTATACAATACGGCTTTCTCTCCCCCACAGGATTAAAGTGGAGTGTCAACTGTAACCGTCTGATCTCAAAGCCCCCAACTTGACATGCGGGTGGGCAAGCAAGGGAGGACTTCAACCCACAACCTTCTGCCTCGCTGGCGAGAGCCGATTTCACAACTTACTTGCAGATAAATCCTCCGCTCTCACACTTGCGCCTCGCTTCCGTGTTCTCGGGGAAAAGAAGCTCGGGCCGATGGAGGACGTCGACGAGGACAGAGAGCTCGGCCTGGACCAGAGGATGGAGCCGATCTTCCAGGGCGGACACTATATCCTGTAGGTCATGAAGAGCAGAAACTCTCAGCCTTCAGCTCCCCACGCTGACCCTTCCACCACCCACTTGGTCGCAAACATACGCTGCGCATCACAGTAAATCCACGGCTGATTGTCGGGTCGCCGCCGTGCGCAATCGACTGGCGCATTTCGCCCACAAAATGTGCAGTCAATTCACTTGATATTATATTCTGTGAAGCGCTTTGAGACGCCTCGAAGACGTGATGAGGCGCTGTATCAGGTACAAGGATTATTAATATTTTATTATTAAATCCTGCGAAGCGCTTTGAGACATCCTCCCGATGTGAAAGGTGCCAGCCGTCTGATCCCATCTCACCCTCTCAGCCCAGGATCTGCCACATCAGACCGCAATGATCCGAAAGGCAAGCAAAGCAGCGCACCTCACCACCAATACTGCTCTAACCACCAGCCATCATGGAAAGCAAATGAGGTTAGCACAATGTTGATCACATTCACCACCGCAATTCAATTTGCTCGGACATCGCGAGGAAGTGGGTTGACACATCTCGGGAAAGTTTTGCATTTTGTCTCAGCTTGATCATGTTCATGTGTTGAATTATTTTAGGGGGCTTTAGGGGGCCTCCCAGTGGGTACATGCTCTGATCTAGTCACCTCTTGCCGGAGTGCGATTTCATGCGCCACCCCCCCACACACACCCATCAACGTTCACCGCCCCACCACCACATCTCCAACTGGCCACTATTTCCACTCAACCATTGGGGCAAAGTGTTTGGAGTTGAGGTGCAGATCAGTCGTGATCTAATAGAATGGTGGAACGGGCTCAAGTGGCTGAATGGCCTCCTCCTGACCCTATGTTCCTCAATCAACTTGGGAGTCGTTTGCATTCTCCATAAATGTTTCTTTCTTTGGCTGGTGTTAGAACCATCCTTTTGGTATACAGTACACAAAACAGTGCAATCCACACACACACACATATCAAGTCTTCTTAAAAGCAACTTATTCTCGATGCAGCTACCTGGCCGCATTCAAAGCACATGGATCATACTGGTAAAAGAGGGTGCGTTAGTCTGGACACGTATGAAAGCCAAACTAAAGCCTACAGATCTACAACAGCACGTCAAAAATGGGAAGGTGGGAGTGGAAAAACACAATGTACCCTCCGAGGAATCAGATCTTCACAAGAGACAGAGCTGCAGAGAGTGAGAGAGAGAAAAAAATACGAGAAGAAAATAAAGACAATGTAACGCTTCTGTGGATGTCAATGGTAAGAAGAAAGAAAAAGTGACCAAAACAGCCAAAAATCAAAAGACTTTGAACGGAATCGAGTGGGAAAAACAAACAGAAAGCCAAGTGTGGATTGGCCTGGGCCTCTCTGCTCCCGTACCTGCAGTCGCTCGATGATGTTGCGGTAATCCCTGGAGGCGGTGAGGACGGAGTCACGGCGGGCAGAGTTGCGGGCGGACATGCGCCAGCTCATGGCTGTCTTCTGCACAATGTTGTGGGACTTGAGGAACAGGTTGTTGACCTGGCTGTCCAGGTCCACGGGGATGGCGATGGCTCGGCTCTTGGCTGTAACGGGAATTCACTTGGTAACAACAACGAGAACTTGCATTTACATCACGCCTTTTGCGCGGGTTAAGCACCTCGGAGCGCTTTAGGTAAACCTAATCTGGGCGGGAATCATCAAACGATTCATTTATTTGTTCTCGCCAAGTGGCAACAAAAAAAGTGTGTGCATTCTGCGCACTAAAATCTGCAGTCTAGGGCTCAGTCGAGGGGTATATCTACCCTTAAGTGGTGATGAAAGGTCATCCACCTGAAATGTTAACTCTATAACTCACTCCTTTCTTCTCTCCATAGGTGCTGGAGAGCACCTATGGAGAAGGTGCTCTCCTTCTGTTTTTATTTTAGTTTTACAGCACCTGCAGTATTTTGCCTTCTGTTTATATGTGTGTGTGTATATATCTATATATTTTTACATTTATAAATATTTATAAATAACACATACATAATGAGATATTAAAACAAATGTAATCCATCAAAAGCAAAATCCCCCTTCAAAACACAGATGTTCCTCTGTTTTCTACCTGTTCATCTCGCACCAGACAGGGTTCAGACAAGCACAGCGCTCTCGCACATTGTCCTTTTTAGAATATCGCTTACCCACTTCAGATAACACCTTAATGCAACTCTCAACGGATGCCTTCTGAGTGGCGGACAGCCAGGGGCAGTGGTAGACCCTGAAAACACCTTGCAACAACTGCACGAAGATAGGCTGGCGAGTCTGGAGAGGTCACGGTGGGGGGGGAGGGGGGGGAAGAAGAGGCAGTGAAAGAAAGAGAGAGAGAGTTGAGATTCCGAGAAATTTGCATGAGTAGAAACAAAAGCCAAGGGCAAATCCATTGCAATCCTCCCAAAGTTTATCCCGTTTCTTCGCTCAGCACCTTTGCGGAGTGGGATGGAGGGATCAAAGGCCAACGATGGGACGGGGATGAAGTGGGTTGGGTTGCGGTGGGGGTAACAGGATGGAATTTTCCCCTATTCTCATCTCAAGCGTCTATCAGTCTTGTGGCCGGGACCCAGCCCACCACTGGCTGAGAGCTCAGAGCACATTTGCGGACCCTGAACTTCTCAATTCTCAGGCGTGGTGGGCGTGAAGCCTAAAGAGAAAATATAGCGGGGAGTAGTTCAGCCTTTGAAGCGAAACGCAGCACCTTGTCTTACCAGGAGACAGATTTAACATCCGTTCAGGACTGTATCCAGTGAGCCATTCATTACTCAGCGGTGGAACGGTTTAGGGTTTAAATGCTGTGTTATAATGCGTTACTGCCTGCACTCCCACTTCTCTGCTTGTCTTGCCCATTGTTCATTCATAACCTCCCCTAGTCTGACTGCCCCTTTACAGCGAGTGCTTTCAGCCGTCACGCCCCACAAAAATTGGAACTCTCTCCCTCCGCCTGGCCGCTTCCCTCCCCCACTTTAAAATCCCGCCTGAAGACCTTCGTTTTTGATCATGATTAGGGTCATCACTCCCAACCCACTCTCTCTCTCTCTCACCCTGGCTCATTGTCAGACTCCGCCACTGTCAAGCAGTCCGGGATGCTACCCTGCGTGAAGGGCGCTATATAAATGGAAGTTGTCGTTGAATGGATGTGGTGGTGGGGGGTAAGGCTTGTGGTGGTAACAGCTGCTAGTTATGGCTGGGGACAGAACAGGTTTGATTCCCACGGAACTTTTGCCCCCTCCCTCCGCCTCCTTCCTCTACCAAAGTCACTTCCAGTCACATAACTCCTTGGGCGAGTGTGTGAGCCTTTTGTAGAACTTGGCTCAGGTTAAAATAAACCCAGATTTGGACGGAGAAGGAAGAATGTTTTTTTGCTTGAGTGAAAACACCGAGATGCTACAAGTCATGCAAGTCTGTGGTGCACGGTCACAGGAAGCAATCGCGTGCGTTTCACTCCAGTGCATTTGACTCGGTCTCCAAAAGTGCTCGTGTGTGCAAATCAGAGGCGCTCGGCGTGTGAGGATCAGTCACTATTCTGTACCAGCGCTGAAGTGTGCCCCAGGCCAAGGTCAACAGACGTCAAGAGGCGTCCCGTGCAAGGATCAGGCTGAAAGTTCAATCCGTTCAGCCCTCAATCTGCTGCTTAATTTCAGAGATACATGTTTCTACAGCAAACCGCTGATCCTCCTCCCAACTGTGTTACTCCCATTGTGTGATGAGCACCCCACTCACAAATTCTTACATTCCCAGGTACAGGGTGATCAAGGAGTGGTGATATCTACCCTATTATCCCCCACCCGAAAAATATATCCTCGTTTCTTTAAGGCTCACGATAACATCATAATAATCCTTCGAATTGACATAGTGACTTATCGCATCCTCAAGACGTCTCAAAACGCTTTACAGGATGCACTGTAAAGTGAATTGCCGATTGCGCACAGCAGCGTCCCACGAGCAGTCGTGGATTGAGTGACCAATTTTGTATCCAGGAAACAATTTCTCCCCATATACATTGTAATGATATCACGTCATTTTGGTCACCCTGTACAATCATCTGCAGTTCGACCACATTTCGAACTCCAGCCTCGGGTTGGAAGGAGGCATTTTGGTAACGTTTAAAGATGGCGGGGGCCGTTGACGGGCTGAGAGGTGTGTTAGTGAACGGGTGCACGCGTGTTCAAGGCAGAGATTTTCCTTCTGTTCTTAAAAAAATAAACCAGGCATTTTTTTTTCCCCCCATCAAAAATAACATCAATCAAACAAACTCGTGCAAACAAACATCTCCAGGCTTCACAAATCCGTTCCAGTGAGAGACAGAGAAAGAAAGCAAGAGAGAGAGAGAGAGAGAGAGAGAAAGAGACAGAGAGAGAGAGAAAGATCACAACATCAGACCACTTCTCAGTGTAAAGTGAAAAGTAGGAAAGCTGCATAATTGCCAACAGTTCAAATGTAACCTCCAACCCCCACACAGCCCCACATCTCTCCAACCCTTTCCGCAGGCAGTCACAGGCAGTACAGTGACTGTATCTCTATAATGCCATCTGCAATACACCCCTCTCTAAATCAGAATGTTTCCCCACTCTTTTGTTCATTTATGTTCACCCACAAAATACACAATATATATCATATATTACAATATATTCTGTGGAGTGCTTTGAGGTGTCTCCATGACGTCTGAAACGCCAGGATTTATTAGTATTGCTGTCAATTATTTTAAATGCGAAATGTCGAATGTTGGCAACTATGCAACTTTGGAGGGACCGAGCTTGAAAATACCTCGTTAGTTTGACTCATAATTCTGGCAGAAAGCTGTGAAGAAAGAGTTTAATTAAGTGAATGGGAAATGCGGTGGTGGGTGGGGGTGTGGGGGGGGGGGGGGCGGTTGGGTGGGAGGGAGAGGGGAAAGAGGAAAAACCATTGCACTCATTAAAGAAATTTTCACCGTGTTTTTTGAGGCGTTTAAGAGCAAAGTACCTGCTGCCTCTGCTGCGCCCCGCTGCACGTTGCAACTTCTGCTGTACATCGACGCAGCATTTATCATGCGACGTTGCACTGATGCAGTGAGTAGCACTTGCTACTCATGCAAATTCCGACAAGAGTTGCAGCGCCCGATGTACACCACACAGTGACGCAGTCCCTAACGCTACCTACTGCAGTGCTCGCGGATAATCTGCCAAAGTTTGTGCTGAGTTAATTAATGGAGCCACTCGCTCTTTGGTAAAAAAAAAACACACACACACACACAAAACTCGGATTAGCAGAGGGGAAGGAGGGCTCGATGGCTATTTGAAAGCCGCAAGCTCATCAGCCAGCCCGTCCAAAGGAGCTTCGAAGCAGAAGGCTGACATACCTGTAAACTGGTGCTTTGATCAGAGAAGGGGGAGCTGAAGAAAGTGGTGACAATGCTCATGACTGTCTCCGTTACGTATCTCTCCAGAATGTTGTCTGCGTGCTTTCGGTCGCTTGTGTTATTGCACACCTGAAATTGCAGGAAAAACGCCTTAATGAAGTGCGGGTAACTAACTTAACAGCAATTTCCAAGACACTGCGGAAATAGGCAAGGTTAAATACTCACTCACACACACACACACACAGACACACACAAATCCTCGTATCAGATCGAAAGCCTACAACATTAATGAAACTTCTCAATTTGTACATAGTAATGCAACGTACTATGAACAAGCGCACGGAGTGAACGAGCAATTTAACTGGGGGCGATTGCAGGCCAGGACAGTGGGAGAAACTCCCTTCTCTGCTCGAATAGCGCCACGGGATCTTTGACGTGTACAGGCACAAATGGGAACCCGGGTGATGTTTTATGAAAACAACTCCGTCATCCCGATCCCCGTTTGCCCCAGCAACAAGCAAGACTGAGCTCAAAGTTCCCAGCAACCGGGGCTCGAACCCAGAAAGGTCTGAACACGACCAACCGAGCCAAGCGCATTTGAAATTGCGCCCTGCTTTGAGGTTTGATCTATTCTGACAAAATGTCCTCTACATCAAAACATGCCAATGTGACAACTGCTCTTTAGTAGTTTCATAATCAAGCATATCTGTTACCTATCATAGAGATCATATTTGATCTATTAGCTTAAGTACTGAATGTAACTACGGGATGCTTATTGTAATCACTTTGGTATTGATATTGAGTTGCATTTATACCCTGTCCAAACTCAGTTGTCCTTCACGATACGTTTTGAAATACGAACTGGTTTCTGGCAGGGCTTATGAATCATTCACGAGATTGCAGGGAAAGTTCCCTGAAATAAAAGTTTGAACCAAAAAGGGATTCAGACTGCTAAAATAAACTGCAAAATGCTTTGAGGACACAGGGCATAGTCTCTGTGGGTTTTACCCAAGATTTCTCGATGTAAAAAGTTTTTACTAGAAAGCTAACTTCCAACTTTTGTTACCACAGTAAAATTCAGGTGGGGGGGGGGGGGGGGGGAAGAAGCTTTGGGGGTAGGAAGGGAAAGAAATGGGGGGTTAGGGTCTGGAAGCAGTGAGGGGTTTGTATCGCAAACCTGATACAGGGGTAATAATAATATTACAATAATCCTTGCATATGATATAGCACTTTTCACGTCTTCTAGACATCTCGAAATGCTTCACTGAATGTACTGTAAAGTGAATTGACTGTATCTTTGTGGGCAAAACAAGGCAGCCAATTACGCACAGCAGTGTCCCACAAACAGTCGTGAATTGAAATGACCAATTTTATTATTTTTTGTTGGAGGGATTATTGTCAGGCGTGTGGAGTAAGAAACTTGCCCAAGGTTTCGCCCTGACCTGCCTGGATTCGAACACAGGTCTCATAATTGTAAGGCGATGCTCTAATCACTGAGGTACAGCACTCCACAATGTTAACTCCGCAAATCTAATCCACAGCTAAATCACCTGTAGAGCTAATGCTTTATTACCCCTCCAACCACCCGCTCAATCTACATAAAAATATCTAGACAATTAATCAAAGCCGCTTAATGTCAAAACTTATCCAAAAAAATGACTTGACACTATGCCACAAAACCTGATGTGCCAACACCATTGGCCCGCCCCCACAGTTGAGTTGGTTTGCTCAAACGGCAGTTCAAGGCAATGGTTCAGTACTGACGTGCAGCTGACGCCTGTTAATCAGCGAGTTTCTAAAATGGCTCAAAGAGACTGTAAAGTGGCCAAACAGATTCCAAATTCACTCCAACTGGAGCTCTCTGGACTTTTGGCAGCATCTTTAGCTATTCCATTTAACTGGACTGGCACAGAAACAAAGCCCGCAGCACTCAGCTGTCCAGAGGTACATTGTCGGGAAGCCTGATGCTAACTGATTGAACCTGTCCTGCACTTAAACAGGATAAGGAATCAACTGAACTTCTGGACGGAGTACAGGAGTAGAGGGAGGATAACATTCCTGAGTGAGGAGAGGGGTAAATAAGATCTGAACAATGTAGCTTGCAATCATAGAATTTTATGGCACGAACAGAGGCCATTTGGCCCATCGAGTCTCTGCCGGCTCTTTGAAAAGAGCAATTCAAAGTCAATCCCACTCCCCGGCTCTCTCCCCATAACCCCACAAATTCATCCTCCCCAAATCACCACCATCCCTCTTTTGAAAGTTGTAATTGAATCGCTACGTGAGTCAAATTTCTCCTCACCTCCCCTCTGCTTCTTGGAATCCAAACTTTATTTCCAATTTCCACTAAAATGAGGCCAATTAGTTCTGAGTTTGTGCATGATCCACAAGTCAACAATAATAATATAATAATCCTTGCATTTGATATAGCCTTTTTCACATCTTATCGACGTCTCAAAGCGCTTCACAGAATATGCTGTAAAGTGAATTGACTGTATATTTGTGGGCGAAACGCACAGAGGGATTGAAATTACCAATTTTTATTATTGTAGTTTTTTTGGACAGATTATTATTAGGTGTGCAATGAAACTTGCCCAAGGTTTCACCCTAATCTGCCTGGATTCGAACACAGGTCTCACGCTTGTAAGGCGAGCGCTCTCACCACTGAGCTACAGGTGCTTCACGAACAACAACAAAATGACACTTGTATAGCGCCTTTCACGTTCAGAGATACAGGCTAAAGAGCAAGCCCTGAATCCCACAGAAATACTTGCCCTGCATATGTCGACGAGAAAATTCTCAAAGAGTTTCCACATGTGGTTGCTTGTGTAAATCTCCTTCATCTCCACTTCTGTGTCCACGTAGCAGTGATTCAGAAAGTTAATGTAGGCAATTTTCACCTGCATAGAACAAATAAAGCTTCTGTCGTTAGAGGTGAAGAGTAATAATACTAATAATAATCCTTGCATTTGATTCAGCACCTTATTGAGTAGAATATGTACTGTAAGGTGATTTGGACTGTGTGTTTTGTGGGCGAAACTGAGTAGCCAGTTTGCGAACAGCTGTGGAGTGAGCCAACAATTTTACTTTACTGGGGGGGAGAGAGAGAAATTCCCTTCACTTTCTCAGGCAAAGACACTCATTTTGTTCCCTCTAGAAATGGCGCTTTCAGCCACTATCCCCCAAACCTCTGGGACACTCTCCCTGTATCCCTCCGCCTTGCCCCCTCCTTCCCCATCGTCTTCAGGTCGCGCCTGAAGAACTTCCTCATCGACTGCGCCTACGGTCACCCTCACCCCGTGGCATGGTGTCGCGCTCTGTCACTGTCAAGCGCTCTGGGGCGCTACCCTGTGTGAGGGCTGCTGTGTAAACGCAAGTTGTTGGAATAAGACCTAACATAAGGACACACACGCACGCACACAGACAACAAAATTACATTTGTATAGTGCCTTTCACGTCCAAATACACACACAACAAAATTATATTGGTGATGCGCCTTTCACATCCACGCACGCGCACACACACACACACACCTCAGGGATGCAGTCTTCATGTGTGGCCACTCTCACGATGTCATCCAGCGGGAGGAGGGAGTTGCACTTGATCTCAGTGTAGACGTTTTTGCCCTCGGTGCAGACGGCCAGCAGCTCCACCAGGTGGATGTGGTACATGAGGGGGCTGTTCTCGTCCATCCGGTCCCGCTCGGAGCGCATCATCTGCACCAACGTCTGGAACGAGGCTCGGTCGTTGTAGAAGATCAATACGTCTTCACCGGCGTTGACGAGCTGCCGGGGGAGGGGGGGGGGGGGGGGGGGGGTGGAGAGAGGGTTCAGGAGAGAGAGAGAGAGAGTGGTTCAGGCCAGGGATTCGACCATTTGATCGGAAGGTGATTCCGAGTATGAATCCCACAACTAAGTCGTGGCAAATTCTGGCGTTGGTCACAGCGGATATTGCATCGATCTGGGAGGATGGGGTGTGTGGGTGTGTGTGGGTGTGTGTGTGGGTGTGTGTGGGTGTGTGTGTGTGGGAGAGGAGAGATTCAATTGCAAATCGCTTAGACCGAATAATAATCCTTGCGTTTTGATGTAGTGCCTTATCACGTCTTCCAGAAGCCTCCAAGTGCTTCACAGAATGCACTGTCGAGTGAATTAACTGTATATTTTTGGGTGGATGAAAGGCGGCAGCCCACTGCACACAGCCCACAAACAGCCTCAGTGGATTGAGTGACCAAATTATTGGGAATGGAATGAAAAGAGGAGGGGGAGGTTTTTGCTGGATTCCAAGGACTAGATCGATCTAGAGAAGGTACAGAGTTCTTTTCCTTCTCTTTCTCATCAGGGGCCTGCGGTTTCCACGAGGTCCGGGAGAACAGGCGGAAACCAGTCAAAAACTAGGAAGTCAGCGCGAGAACGAAAGCGGCTGCCTCTCACCTCAGCCATCACCATGTCCTGACACTTCTTGATGAACTTGCCCTCGGCCTTGACGATGGTCTGCAGGAACTTGAGGTACTGCACGTTGCGGCCATGGGTCTCGATGCAGTGGACAAAGTGCTGCACCACCCGCTCGTTGATCTCGCTGCACAGCTGGAAGTTGTTCATGAAGATGTGCTGCATGGTCACCGCCTCCAGGATCTGTTGCCGAGACAGGCGTCAGTTACCAGTTACCATGGCTCGCTGTCCACCAGAAGCACCTCAACAACCCACAACTCTCTCTTGAGAGAGAACCCGACCACCACCCCACCCGCACCTCCCAAACACCCCCCACGCCACCACCACTCGCATCGCATCAGCTGCTCTGGTTGAACAAGAATAATAAAAACAAGTTTGATGTGTGAGCTTTGAGATTATACTCCAAACTTCTTTTCTTTTTGCCTCTCACAACAACAACAACAACAATTTCAATTATCGAGCGTCTTTCATGTCAGGAGGTTGTCCTCTTAGAAATCCTTCCTCTTAGAAATAGCATTCTAAGAAAGGAAAAAAGTTGTTTGCTGGTGGGGTGGGGGTGGTGGGAGAGGGAAGGAGCAGAAATTGCGAGCGTTTGCTTTCAAACAATTTGGTTTATTGTCTTTTCATTATTTTGCCCATTATTAAAAGCTTGGCGTAAATGAGGCATGCCACTTCGCAGTTATACACTGATGGCTTCACCTAATCTGGGAACCCATTCAATTAACGCTCGTCAGCTGCGTATTAAGTTTGGAGTTTTTTCGCTTATCGCTTTCAAAAAACGATGGGACTGATATCCCTCGAATCTTTCACTTCTCGTTTGGAACTTATCCCTAGGGAGCCAGTTTCAGCAAAAATTAATTAATTGCAAAGTCTAGTGACTGTGTTTTTTGAGGGCGAAACGCAGCAGCCAATTGCACACAGCGGCGCCCTGCAAACAGTCGCGGATTGAGTGACCAAATTTTACGATCGTGGCTTCTGATCAAAGGAGAATTTATCATGCATTTGTGTCTTTATTTATAGCCGATATCTGAGCGATCACAGGCAAGAAGAAAGAAGCAAGTTTATTGCTGTCTGTGCTTTTAATGTCTTCACTTAGCGATCAATTATAGACCTTGTAGAGGCATGGAGTTCAAACCAGGCTATTGAGTCTGTTTGGCACATCAAACCCCCACTAGAAAATCTGGACATTAACCCAAGCAATGAATGGGCCAAGAGCAGGGTGGAGAAGTTGTAGCAGAAGTTGTCTGTGTTTGCTTGTGTGGGTGTCTGGGTTGAGGATGGTCTTGAGTAACGGAGGCCAGTCCTGGGAACAGGATTGCAGCGTGGAGGGAGGGGGAATAAGCAAAGAAATCAATAATAGTAATGATCTGGAACGACAGCCCTGAGGGAGTTACAACTGTCCCATTAATGGCTCCCACGAACTGCATTGAATCAAACCATGGCTTCAGAACAAAGCACAGGCTTGCATCAGAAGCCGTATGCACATTGTGGCAACTGGGAAGAGATCGAGACGTCTCAACCTCAACACAACAACAACACACTACCTTTGTACAGCACCCTTCATGTCAAGACATCGCAAAGCGCTGGAGAAATGATAAGGTGCTGTATCGAATATCTAACACAAGGATTATTCAACAAGAACAGCATCTGGGTTATATATAGGTATTGCACTTCACATGGGCTAGAGTCTCGATGGGGAGACGGGAGTTTTTGAGACCCTGTCCTAGTGTTAAATGCGAGTTGCTATTGGCTTTGGAGGCGATCAACACTCGAGTCTAAGAGCCGGCATCTTACCCCGGGAGTGAGGAAGAGGTTAATGTGCTTGTGAAGGAGGGCTTGGTTTTGCGGGTTGCCAGCACAGAAGTTCTGCAGAAACTTGTGGGCCAGTTTCATTATCTCTTGCATCCGGAGGTCTTCAGCCTGGCGTGTAGAGAGAAGATGAAAACAATAAGGAAACATTACACAAGTACGAGGCTTGGCTTTCCAACATCTGGAAGCACTTTTTTGGGGGGAAGATAAATAGTTTGGGGGGAGAGAAATAGAACAACAACAAAATGACAGTTATAAAGCACCTTCCACGTCAGGAGGACGTCCCAAGGTGCTGGACAGTCATTGTTTCTGACCCGAGCTGGGGTCGGGGAGGGTGGAGGGAAAGGGGGGTGGGATTTGGAGTGACCGATGGGTCAGTCGAAGAGGAGAGTCTTGAGACGGGACTTGAAGGAGGCCAGGGAGAGGGCAAGGTGGAGGGATTGCGGGATAAAGTTCCAGAGATTCGGGGCAGTGTGGCTGAAGGCTCGCCCGCCAATGGTGGGAAGGGGGACGTCGAGCAGGCTGGAGCCTGCTGAGTGGAGGAGGTGGGCAGGTTGGTAGGGGATTAGGAACTCGCCCTGGCCTCTGATTTCCACTGTGTCCAAACTGTGTGCTTGAGCTACCCCACCACCTCCTCCACCACCACCCTCTGCTGGACGCACCGTGGAGCTCTCTAACCAATTCAAACACCAACCCATCCGCACACACACCATGAGCCACAACACTGCAATACATGGGTGGGGTTCAAAGGTCAAACTGTGCTTAAAAAAAATACTACAACAACGCAATTCGTGATTTTGTACAGCTTCCCTCTCGCGGGCAATGTCCCAGCGCGCTTAATTCTATTGCATATTTGTATCCCAGTTTATTGCAGTTGTCTTGGGGAGGGACGGCGACGGGAAAATAGGCGCAGGTGAGATTTGTTTCACTCAGACAGTGTCCGACAGACACAGAAACCCAGGGCTGCGCTCAGCAGTCTCGAAACCGGACTGAAAGCTTTGTAAGCGCATGTCACCTGCACGTGGAAATTCCCTCTACACACACACCACATATACACATCACACACACGCACTAGGCATACCACACACACACATCTCCACAACAACAAATTGCATTTACATACACCTTTCACGTCGGGAGGACATCCGAAGGTGCTGGACAATGATGGGTTGGGATCAGACAGTGGTGGAGGGCAAGGGAAGGGGTGGTGTGTGAGTGGTGGAGGGGGAAGGTGACCTTTTGGGTTAAACTATTGGTTCAGGACCACGAGCGCTAACTAAAGCCCCCGACTCGAGCCCACCTTTTCGTACGGGATCTGCAGAAGATCGAGCACCACGGTGTGAGCTCCCATGTTCCGCAGTAACCTCTGCTGCTGTTTGCGGCTTTTCCTGACGGACGAACCTTCCTGGACGCACAGCTTGCTGAGCCGGATTAGCACCTGTGGACGGGGAAAAAAAAGTGGGAGGTGAGAGTCAGTGCCAACGGGAGGGTGGCTCAGTCAGGAATCACAGCCACAGGTGATCTTATAGAAACCTATAAGATTGACAATAGGGGCATGACAGAGTAGATAGTGAGAGACTGTTTTCTCTGGTTGGAGAAACTATAGCCAGGGGGGGTCATAGTTTTAAGATTAGGGGTCAGCCTTTTTGCACTGAGTTGAGGAAATACTTATTCACTCAGAGGCTAGTGAACGTATGGAATTCTCTACCCCCCAAAAGGCTGTAGAGGCTCACTCAGTTCTGGAACATATTCAAGGCTGAAATTGATGGCTTTCTTATGGATAAAGGGATTAAGGGATGTGGGGACAAGGTGGGCAGGTGGAGTTAGATTAGAAGATCAGCCATGACCTTATTGAATGGCGGGGCAGGCTCGAGCGGCCGAAAGGCTCCTTATTCTTATGTTCTTATATTTCTTATCAGCGTCATCCCCCACCACCTCCGCCACCCTCAAATCAGCGCCTCACCTCCTTTATCACTCTGTAGTTTTTGCTGCTGGTGCTTTCGATGGCGGGAGCGCCCTCCGAACCGGCAGTCAGCCCCTTCATAAAGTCACCCTGCGTTCACAAACAATGGAGGCGTGTTCACTTCGAATAATCATCATCATCAGAATAATAATGATAATAATAATGATAATAATAATGACCCTTGCCTTTCACACCGCGAACACGACTCAAGGCGCTTTGCTGGATTTTACTGCAGAGGCGACAGACCTGTGTGTGTGTTTTTTCTGGGCGGATGTGGCAAGCTGATTTGCACACGGCTGGCTGGCCCACAGACAGCCGTGAAGCTAGTGACCGCTTTTATCTGGGGGTGGGAATTGTCATACTGGACGACCACAAGGAAACCACAAGCGGAATAAAAGAATATCATAGATATAGCGATTTTGCTCTGACTGGGAGATTCGATCGAACGAGTCCTTTTTCTTGTTTCCAGGGCGAATCGAACACCAGTAAACCTCTGAAGAGCAACACTGGCAGCAAATACCAGCGAGAGATGACTTTCGGGCAGGTTCCAAATACAATAAGCAACGAGCGACTCCATATTCAGTATAATACTATTAATAATAATCCTTGCTTTTGATATAGTGTTTTTCACACCTTCTAGACGTCTCAAATCACTTCACAGAATGCACTGTGAAGTGAAATGACTGTTTGTGGGCGAAAAGCGGCAGCCAATTGTGCACAGCAGCGTCCCCACAAACAGATCATGGATTGAAATGGCCAATTTATTATTATTTTTTTTGAGGGATTATTATTGGGCGTGTGTGTGGAATAAGGAAACTTGCCACAAGGTTTCGCCCTGTATTACCATTGACTACTTGGATTACAAGGCCCTGCAGTTGGGGACACCCTTGAACACTTTGTATATCGACGCTGGGAGGGTTGGTGTTGTTCAGTTCAGAACATGGGAACAGTTTGTCCAAAGTGAAGACGGTAACATTGAAACTCCCCAGTGATGATGAGTGAGATGCGTTTCCAGTTATTGGTTACTCCTCCGGTCTTCATTAAGAAACCGCGCACAGTTCACCCTCACATCACTGACAACAACAACATTACACTTGTATAGCGCCTTCCATGTCAGGAGGAACAAACCCACTTATCTATTCTTATCTTGGCCGAACGCTTCCTGGCTTTGGGCCTTGGGTGATCAAAAGGGACGGATTTTGGAGTCCTGTAGCTCAGTGGTTTGAGCACTCGCCTTACAAGCGTGAGACCTGTGTTTCAAATCCAGGCAGGTCAGGGTGAAACCTTGGCCAAGTTTCCTTACTCCACACACGCACCTAATAATAATCCGTCCCCCCAAAAACATAATAAATTGGTCATTTCAATCCACGACCGTTTGGGGGACACTGCTGTGTGCAATTGGCTGCCGCGTTTCACCCACAAATACACAGTCAATTCACTTTCCTGTGTATTCTGTGAAGAGCTTTGATACGTCTAGAAGATGTATCAAAGCTCAAATGCAAGTATTATAATTAGTTTACCTCCTTGTTCTTCTTCAGCTCGTTGCTGCTCAGCACGCTGTCACCCCCCTCCATGCCCTCGTCTGAAACCTGCCCCTTGAAGACCCACAGCTCGGACTTCTCCACCAGCAGCCTCAGCTGGTCTAGGTCGGTCTTGATCTGCTTGTAGTTCTCCACGTCCTGGCTCGTCACCAGCAGCTGGACCTTTGAGGGGTTGAGAGAGATGTTTGATTTCCAACCGTCCTATCTTAACAACCACTCTTCATCAGTACACCCCATCACTCCCACCCTCACCTGGCTCCATACAAACACACACACACACAGGTACACACACACACACACACACACCAAATAAACAGACACGTGCACCACACACAGACAGACACACACACACACACAGGCACACCATACACACTTCAGGTACCTGTTTAAATGCTTGAAGGACCTCTTGTCTTTGACTGAAATGCCTGAAGAGGAGATGCAGAGCCCCCGAGACGAGTGGGGGGTAGTCGTGCATGGTGAGGTGCAGCAGGACCCGGAGAAAGGTACGGCCACCGTGGTCATCCAGGTCCAAGGGGGTGTTCTCCTCACTGTGAGAAGCAAAGCCGGCGGTTATCCCACACTCCACAGCTATCGCTGAATGGTGTCACACAGCAATTGAAGCACTTCGAGACGTGATAACTATATCAAATGTACGGATCGTTTGTTTTTATTATTATTATTATTATTATTATTATTATTGAATAGCACCAATCATGATCCTTGCATTTGATACAGCTCCTCTGCTGCCGAAATGCCTCCCAGCGCTTCACAGTAATTATTATCAATAATAATCCTTGCCTTTGATATAGCACTTTTCACATCTTCTAGGAGACTCAAAGCGCTTCACAGAATATACTGTAAAGCAAATTGACTGTATATTTGTGGACGAAACGCGGCAGCCAATTGTGCACAGCAGCGTCCCCACAAACAGTCATAGATTGAAATGACCAAATTATTATTGTGTTTTATTTTTGAGCGATTATTATTAGGCGCAGTGACTGTGGTGGTACTTATACAGGTGAAGGCGGCAGCCAATTTGAACGCAGCAATGCATGATAAACAGCCCGGAGGTGAACGATTGATTTTATGTGGCAGATCAGTGTCCAGGACGCTGGGAGAGAGAAATGACCCCAAACTAGGGTCCAACTCCATCCCCGGAAACTCTCCCCACCCAGGAGCAAAACATACACACAGAGCATCACAGCGTATTGATGTACAACAACAACAAAATGACACGTGTGCTGTATAGCGCCTTTCACGTCGGGAGGACGTCCCAAGGCGCTGGACAGTTTCAGGCCTGAGCTGGGAGAGTCATGAGACAAACCTACCTGCCACCAAAGATCCCTTCTGCTTGCTCTTCGATGTGTTCAAAATCTAATGTGCCTGTGAGAACAAACATTCACTGTGTAAAGCATCTCAGAAACGCAAATAGATGGAAAGTGTGTCAAAAGGCTGCGTGTTTGGTGGGTGATCAATAAAGCTTGTTGTGCTCTGATAGCCAACAAGTAGAAATTTACATTTACACAGCGCCTTTCACATCGGGAGGATGTCCCAAAGCGCCCTGGCATTAACTGGTTGCATACCCGAGCTGGGGTGTGGGAGCTGAGGGTAGTGGGAAGAGGAGGGGAAAGATGACCTACCAATCGTGGGGCAAAGAGCCAGGTCCTGAGACGGACCATGAATGAGGCAATGGGCATGGGTGGGATGGAGGGAGGGAGTGGGGGAGGGAGGGATTGGAGTTCCAGAGCATGGAGGGCAGAAAAACTGAAAGTCCTCCTGTTGGTGGCAAGTGAGTGTGGGGGTTTATGTCTGTGGAGCTAAGCAGCTGAGTCCTTACCCCGAAGAAACTTGGATACAAACCTGGGACGTTGCTGGGTCCCTCGGAGGAAGTGGATCCTAAACTTGTTGGTGAGTCTACGGTCTGGGCGTTGCTCTCATCAAACTCTCGCTTAAATATGGACAGGAGGCAGGAGATTCGATAGTCTAAGCGGACGTTCAAAATAAACTGTAACGAAAGCAGCGGGATCGAAAGAAAGAGGGTTTTAATAAGCAGTTTACAGACAGTTCAAACAAGCCGGGAATCCACCTGATACGATGGATTCAACATCCTGAATTGTGACTGAGCCACAGTTACAATTAAGGGCGTTAATAATAATAATAGTACAGCACTAATAATAATCCTTGCATTTAATGTATCGTTTTTCACGTCTTCTAGTCGTCCTAAAGTCTTAAATTTAATGTTTCAGAGTCACTTAATCATTGCACTCCATGTTGAAGTTAGTTGAAAGGCAGGAAATGTCACCAAATGTGTCTTTGCACAGTTAGGTAAATAATAGGGTCCGCACCTCAATCATGCTGGAAGCAAATCCAAGTTATAATGAAACTCATTACAAAGGTGGTGGTGGTGGGCAGTATGCCAGCTGGGGGTGGTGGGATGGTGGCGGAGGGGGTGGGCTTGGGGGGAGAGAGGGGCTTTCTACTGTACTTTTAATTCCCCGCTCACCCTTCTCCTCAATGTGTTTTTAAACCGACTAACGAGCACTATTAAAGCTGAAAGAACGATCAATTTTTGAATGAAAGCGAAGCCACTGGTTTGGAGAGGAAAAGGCCCCAATACTGAAGGCACTGAGTGACTCTGAAAGACCACAGTGTGTTATTCTGTAGCTGCACCAGCTTCAGTGAGAAAGCCCATCAATCACCTCTCACAGTAATTGCAATCGCTCTGGTTTCGGCCGGGCCTGGCCTGGCTGGCTTACCTGAAGGATCTCGATTGTCTTGAGTTTGGTATCCATCACCAGGATATCCTCCTTCTCCGGCTCGACCTGGGGTTTTGTGGCCCCGTCCTGGGGCGCGATGGGCGTCAGAGGCAGAAACCCACCTCCCCTCAAGACCACCTGGGTCATCAGCTCTCCCACTCCGTGAATGGACCGCATCACATTGCTGCCTGTAAAGTACAGACACACGCACACAAATGGATCGGTCAATGTAGCTGTGTCCTGGGAACTTACTGCAGAACTGGGTTCACATATCAATAAGAACCGTTGCATTTGATACAGCGTCTTATCATTTGGTTGAGACTAACAATCAGGTTCCCTCTTACTGCTAGGTAAACAGAGGCGTGTGTGTGTGTGTGTGTGTGTGGGGGGTGTGTGTGTGTGTGTGGGGTGTGTGTGTGTGTGTGGAATCGAACCCGGGTTCCCCCCTCTCGCGCGCCAACCACAACACCGCGGGGCACCGGGAATGTGACAGTCTTCTCGTACCTCGGCTGTCGTCTCCTTTCACCATCTTGCTGATGGGGAAGATTGTCGCCATGTGCACGCAGTCCAGGATGGCCAGTAAGATCTTGGTCAGTCGCAAGAGATCGCTGAAGCTGTAGAAGCCAAAGTAGATCAGATTCCGAGCCAAGTTCACAACCTGCAAAATAAACCCGCCCCCAAAACAAATCACCTCATTAATACCTTGATGATTTCCGGAGGAGGCCAATTCACGGCTGTGTGCGAGACGCTGCAGTGCGCCGTTGGCTGCCGCGTTTCACCCACAAAATACACAGTCAATTCACTTTTCCGGTATATTCTATGAAGCGCTTTGAGACGTCTCGATGAGCTGATAAGGTGCTCTACCAATTGTGCGGATTATTATTATTACAACAAGGCATAAAGTTAAGTCTGGACACGAGACCAAATCACTGCTGCTGCCCAAGTTCAATTCATTTAAAAAGACTTTCGCTCACAAAATGCACTCTGCTTTACAGTGTACCCTGTGTAGAGCTTTGAAACGTCTCAGGGAAGCGATGAGGCCCCTTAGCAAACACGTGGATTATCATTCTTATAACAATCCAGTTGAAATAATTCTGGAGAGCATCGTTAGGCGCGCAGCACAAAAGGATAGAGCAAATGTATTCAGCGCCTTGGGATGTCCCCCTGACTTTACAGGTTAAGCGACTCGTAAAGGCGTTATGCAAGTGTAATTTTGTTGCTGTTTTATTCACCTCGAATGTCAACTTGTTCTTTTCCTTGTCGGAGAAGGGAAATCTCTGGCAGACCACATCTCTCAGGTATTCCTCCACGAACGCCATGGTTTGGGCAAAACGCTCTTTTATTTCGTCTTTCGAGGCCGCACTGGAGTCGTAGCTGTTTGGGGTTTCAACAAAAACAAATAAGCATAAGAATAAACATTACCCCAAGGTTTGCCAGTTTGTGCTGAGCACCCGCAAGCACCTCTGGCCAGTCTTAACAACAACAACATTACACTTGTACAGCGCCTTTCACTGCGGGATGGAGTTCCAGAGGTTGGGGGCAGAGTGGCTGAAGGCTCGCCCGCCAGTGGTCGGGCGGGTGGGTTGGGAGACGTGGAACAGGCCGGAGCCTGCTGAGCGGAGTGGGCGGGCAGGTTAGTCAGGGGTTTCAAGGTCGCAGATGTCCAGTGAGGTGAGGCCACGGAGGGTTTTGAATGTGAGGATTAACATGGACAAGCGAGGAACATAGGAACAGGAGTAGGCCGTTCAGCCCTTCAAGACTGTTCCGCCATTCTATTGGATCCCGGCTGATCTGCACCTCAACTCGCTTGTCATCCTGACCTAACAACTATATCTCCACCCGAGTATTGAAAATGTGAATGGACCCAGCATCCACAGCGTTTGGAGAGGACAGAATTCCAGATTTCCACGACTCTTTGTGTGAAAAACTGCCTCCTAATTTCGCTCTAAAATGGCCTAGCTCTAATTTTACGATGCACACCCCCCCCCCCTACCCCCCGCTGTTCTGAATTGCCCCACACACCAGATCAAATAGTTTCTCTGCATCAAATCCTTTTATCATTTTGAAAACCTCATTCCGAGACTTTGTGTCAAAACCGATCTGATGCAATGCAAAATAACATCAGTAATAGCACCTTTCACAGTGGGAGGACGTCCCAAGGCACATGGGTTTGTTTCTGCAATGATAGTGTGTGTTTGTGGGAGGAGGGGTGAGGTAGGAGGGGAGGCACGGAGAGGGGAGGATCTGGGGTAGATGTAACAGGGGGGGAAGAGTACTCACTCATCGATGGCGATTTGCGAAGGGATTTCTGACCACAGGCGGGCGTATTTGACAGGCGTGACCTGCTCCTGGGGGTCCCGATCCACGTGCATGTGTAACATCAGGCGGCAGAAAGAGGCACGCAGATCGTAAGGCAAGTTCTCGTCAGACATACAGTGGAGGATTAGATCCACGTCCAACTGTCCCGATACTGCGTTGATAGCCAAGTACTGACGGTCCAGGCACATTCTAGCAAAGAGGTTCAGCTGGTATCTGGGGGGAAGAGAGAGCAAGGGGGTGGTGGTGGGGGGCAGAGAGACAGGGAGTTCAAATACGATGTTAGAAGAATTTTTACATTTGAATTCAATGTTCAATGAAGATAGTAATAATAATCGCTGTATTTGATAAAGTGCCTTTGAGATGCCTCAAAGGGCTTCACATACTGTAAAGTGGTTTTTACTACGTACATGTATTTTGGTGTAGGAAACGCAGCAGCCAATTGCACACGGCAGCGTCCCACTAACGAACAGGCGCGGATTGAGTGAATAAATTCTTTTTTTTTGGTCCAAATTAGTACAATCCTACAAATTGCCTATGAACCGGGTTGCTACTTACTACTCGGTAAACAGAGGTGTGCGGGAAAAGGAATCTTGCCTAAGGTTTCGCCCTGGCTGGTAATCAAGCCTCACCCTCTTGCTTGCCAGGTGAGCGAGCGAGCGAGCGGGCTAACCATCAAGATCTTATGACAGAGCTAACCGATGGTTTTATCCCTTTGGGTAATTGCTGGCAATGGAAATCTCTGTCTGTCACTCTGGTTTACATCACACAAACCTGTAGTAGCTGAGCACCTCCTGATCTTCCTTCTGGCCCTCCTTGGCGTCTTGCGCCAACTCGCGGATGCTCTTGCTACGCAGTTCTTTACAGCCGTTGTTCCAAAAGAGCCAGACCTCCTCGTCCTCCCCCACCTCCAGCCGACTCTCACCACCGTTCTCCACCTCAAACTCCACCCGCGACAGGACCAGCCTGGGAGGAGAGAGGGGGGTGAGGGAGTGGAGAGAGGAGAGAGAGAGGGGTGAGGGGAGGGGGGAGAGAGGGGTGAGGGGGGGAAGGGAGGAGGGAGAGGAGAGAGAGGGGTGAGGGGAGGAGGGGAGAGAGGGGTAAGCGGCGTGGGGAGGAGAGGTGAGGGGAGAGAGGGGTGAGGAGTGGGGCGAGGAGAGAGAGGGGTGAGGCGAGGGGAGAGGAGAGAAAAGGGGGGAGGGGAGAGAAGAGGGGAGGCGAGCAGCACAGTATAAATCTCCATTCATAGAAAACAAGATCACTAATGCCAAGAGTCCAGGCTGCAGGCACTCAGTCTCCAATATTAAATTATTAATAGGTCACCCCGGCTTTGAAGTACAGTGAATGGAGAAAACAGGAGGTTTCCTTCTGGCAAGTTGTCATAATTGTATAACTGTTTATTCAACAGTTTAGACTGAAACAATTGCCCTTCACGCAGGCTTGGGAGATCTGCGCGGTGTCAAGTTCGAACGCCGAGAAAGGGAGATGAAGGGAGGTGAGCGACTTCTTATTTGTGGCGTGGTGGAAAGCGATAGGATTTAAAGATAATGAGACGAGTGCGAGGCAGAGTTGACTGAACTAATTGCACATTTTATTATCTGCAACAGTGTGTGAATGGAGTTAGCTAGCACCTGATTCATCCTGCATTAGAAGGATGATCTTGTGTTAAGCCTGGCTGTTAACTCACATGCCAACTTGTGTCTCATTATGTGGCAGCATAGTTAAGAAGTGGTCGTGGTATGAGTACACAGGCATTACACACACACACACACAGAGTCACAAGACACACAGTTAGAAAGACACGCACACAAAGAGAAGTGGTGAGGCCCTGACAGCCAGGCATCACGTACTTGGTCTCGATGAGGATGTCTCCATTGGCTGGGTTGAGCACAGCCTTGCAGATGAGCTCCTGGGTGACTGGAATGGCCGTGTTGTTGGATACGCACAAGTCAGAGAGATAGTCCAGGAACCTGAAGGCGACAGGTTTTGCAAAGAATTTACAGCACGGAAACAACAACAAATCACATCTGTACAGCGCCTTTCACGTATGAGGACGTCCCAGGACGCTGGACAGTCAGGGAAACAGGCCACTTTACAGGCCCAACTTGTCCATCTCTGTCTTGATACTCCACGCAAGTCTCCACCCATTCCTTACCCCTTCCCCACCCTCCCGTTCGCCTCTCCCTTAGGTCAAGATCTAGCCTCCTGTTGAACGTATCTACATTATCTGATTGAACCACCCATTCAAGCAGCAAGTTCCCAATCTCACCGCCCTCTGGGTGAAGTAACTCCTCTTAAATTATGTTTTTGATCTCCCGAGTCGCTATCTTATATTTATGTCCAACTCCTCAAGCAGTGGAAACATCCACTTTATGTTAAACATATCGAATCCTTTTATAACTTTAAATACTTCAGTTAGGTCTCCCATTATAAGTCTCTCCGTCGTGAAAAAATGACGGGGGTGTGGGGAAGAGTTTCCGTCAAGCTGGCTTTGATTACGAAGCTTGTGTGCGGCAATCGGTTTGGTAATGCACAAGGCTGAGGTCAACCTGTTAAAATGCTTGCAAATCAACAGATTACCAGAAACTGAAGCGTTTTATTGTGTCAGATGAAGCAGAACACACCCAAGGTATTTCAGCTCAATGTCATGCACACATCATTCATCGTGAAGGTGGTCACCATAGCCTAGTGAGTCAAAGGCATGTTTCTTTTCCCCCCTCGCTCAGTGTGTGAGGTGCGTGTCTTGGGAATTAAATCACACGTTTCAAAAATCACATGTCCACTAAATCACTAGGATTTCACAAGAGAGGTTGGAATGAAGATAGAACCTTCAGCCCCATCGATCTCAGCCTTCCAGAATGCCTAGCCCACTGACCTGTGGCAACCTTGTCTTAAACGAGTCCCAACATTCTTGCCTTATCCGCCCTTCTTGTTGCACCCCATCTGGTCATTAACAACAACAGCAACCCATGTGCCCGCCTGACCAGCTCACCTCGGCTCCCGGTTTTTCCTGACCAGGCTGACGAAGGTTTCGATCTCGGCCGCCGTGATGTGCTTTTCCAGGAGCTTGCGGTTGTTGTGGAGTAGAGCCGTGATGGTGTCCTCGGCCAGCACATCGTACCCGATCTGCTTCTGCATGAAGCCGAACTGCTTGGCGATGTATTCCTGGAGGACGCAATGCGATGCTCGTAACGTGGTTTATGTGGCAAAAAGAAACATGTCTCAAAGCGCTTCGTAGCATGTCACCGTAGAGCGTAGTGACTGTGTACAGGCAGTCCTCAATTAACGTTGCTTCGGACAATGTGCTTTCGTTATTACTTTGCTGATACAATCATTTAATATTCATTTAACATCACAACGTTCGCTATTATGTCATTCGTGCAGGTGGAAACAAACTACTTTGGGTAGAATCAGTGCGCATAGACGCTGAATGTCTGGTGTTCTTGCGCGGGTTCACTTAATGTCATTTCACTTAAAGTCGCACTTTTCGCGAACACAACTGCGGCGTGAAGCGAGGACTGAGTGTATTTTGAAAGTACAGCAACGTCTCGCAAACAGCTGCGCAGTGAACGGACAATTTCATCTGGGAGATTGTCAGCCAGGATCACAGTGGGTCAGAATCCTTCAGTCGCGTTCTGGACCAGGCAACTACGGTTGTGGAGAATGTTACGAGGAAGCAATGCATTTGTGGCTTTTACCTGGTTCTTCCTGTAGTCCTGCTGTGAGTGCCTGAGGACGCGGTAACATAGCCTGCAGATATGGCGAAAAGGAGCGTGTCTCTGATCTCCCAACTCCTCCAGCCTCAACATGGGTCCATCACCGCTGTCAGTGAAAGGTGCTTGTAGGAGCTTAAAGATCTGGGTGGTGGAGAGAGAGCGAGGGCAAGAGAGAAATGGTAAATCAGACACCAACAAAGTTAACGCCAAACGTCTACTGAAAACAAGTCTGTTTCCCTTCCCTCCTCCCACAAAAACTCGGCCCCTTTAGTAACTCTAATGCAACAGCACAAGTTTCCCTGACGCCTTAACAAGGCGAGCAAACTGTAACACAGCGATGTCCCACAAACAGCCACACAGTGAATGACCAACGTTATCTGGAGGATTGCCAGCCAGGATGCCACGGGAGTCTCCTTTCTCGTTTCGAGTAGCGCGGCAGGATTTTTATCGTCCATCTAAACAAGTGCAGATGGGGCCTTGGTTTTAATGTCTGATCCTAAAGACGGAGCCTCCAACAATGCAACGACTTGTTAAGAAGAGTGAGATTCTTTCAGGCTGGGATTGAATAATAATCCTTGCATTTGATATAGCTCTTTTCACATCTTATCGACGTCTCAAAACGCTTCACAGAATATACTGTAAAAAATGAATTGACTGCACATCTGTGGGTGAAACGCGGCAGCCAATTGCGCACAGTGGTGTCCCACAAACAGTCGTGGATTGAAAATGACCAATTTTATTATTGTGTGTTTTTTTGGACGGATTATTATTAGGCGCGTGTGTGGAGTAAAGAAACTTGCCCAAGGTTTCGCCCTGATCTGCCTGGATTCGAAACACAGGTCTCACGAATGTAAGGCGAGTGCTCTAACCACTGAGCTATAGGAGTGCTGCCTCACCTGCTTCAGAATGTTCTGCTCTCTCATCAGCTTCTGTCGCTCCCGGTTGGGTTTGTTGATTATCACCTCCAGTACGTCCTGGCCAGAGTTTGGGACGTCAGCCACGAAGAACACCAGGTCTTCTAGAAGTTTCGTCACAAATCTGACGCACAGAAAGACACACACACAGACAAACACACGTGCAGGTACGTGCACAGATACACACACATTCCGCCCCCACCCACGCACAGATATACACACAGACACACACAAGCACACAAGAAAAATTGTTAAAAGTTGTCCAAACTTCAATTAGACACGAGAGCTGAACGCAGGAAGTTTACGATCACACAACAGCTTGTATTTATACAGCGACTGTCACTCAGGTTAGCGTCTCTGAGCAGTGAGACTTTAGTGCCATTTACGCAAAATGATTTCCACCCTGACGTCCTGAGGTGCACAGATGAATGCTGAATGTTGAAACCTTCGTCAAACACTGCCCCAGGAATCGAACCCGGGTCCTCTCACTAACCGCTACACTACAGGCTTCCACAGTTACAAGGCTTTGCCTACCGTCGTTCGTTCTGAGTGATGGTGCCCTTCTCAAGTTTCCCGGCGATTGACGCCAAGACTTTGCTGGCATCGTTGGCAAAGTCCAAGTCTCTGACTTCAGCCGGTGAAACCGGCACGATGGCAAACGCTTCCTTATCCTCTTTGGTTGGGGAAGTGCCGATCTAAGGTGAGAGAAAACAGTAATAGCCTCATCGTAACACAAAAGCCGGCTGGCTGGCTGCTTGTTCAGTAATAATAACCACAAGGTGACCAAAAAGTTGCAAAACCATTACAACGTCTAATAAGTCTTAAAAGAAATGCTATATATTTGATGATAATTATAATAATTCTTGCATTTAATATAGCGCTTTTCTAGATGTCTCAAAGCAATTCACAGAATATACCGTAAAGTGAATTGACTGTATATTTATGGGCCAAACGAGGCACACAGGAAGGTCCCACAAACAGTCGTGGGTTGAGATGATTTATTATTGTTTTTGTCCGAGGGATTATTGGAAGGAAAGTTGTCCAAGGTTTCACCAATCCTGCATCCGAACCCCGGTCTCTCACTTGCGAAGTGAGTGCTCTAACCACGGAGCTACAGGACTCCACATAATAAGGTAGATACGATGACTTTTTGGTAACCTTCTAGTTGATACAGCCCTTACAGCATCAAATATCTCAATACGAATCGCTCCCAACGGATTCGCTGTCAACTCTACTGACTATGCGTCAGCAGACAAAGGCAGGAGCCAATTTGCACACATACACACACACACACACACACACACACAAAGTGAATGAACAATTTATCTGGAGTATTGTTGGCCAGGACACCGAGAGAAACTCCCTTCTCTTTTTGACTGGTGTTATAATAATAATCCTTTCGTTTTGTTATCGTATTTTCAAGATCGACAGGGCCTCAGTTTAACATGAGAGAGATGACATTTGGGTCTGCTGTGCGCAATTGCCATGTTTCGCCCACACAATATACAGTGAATTCACTTTACGGTATATTCTGTGAAGCGCTTTGAGACGTCTAGAAGACGTGAAAAAGCACAATATCAAATGCATGGGGCATTATTATTACATGGGGCATGTCCCCCAGCACTGCACTGGAGTGTCAGCCTACACTGTGAGCTCAAAGTCCCCGCTGGTGGGAATGTTGAGGTTGATTGAACAGTTACCTTGAGCATAACGGGTCTTTCTTCATCTTTATCTATTGGCAGATTGGTGCTGTGGACCCAAGTGTTTGTACAAAGATGTCGGAGCCTGACGTAGGAGTTTCTGAAACACAAGAACCAAATGAAGAGTTTGGCCCTGCACGTTTTCCCTTTCAGTGCGAAATCTGGACTTCAAGGTGCTTGAATCACAAGGCAAGTACCATACGGGGTGTTCACAAAGTCCTGTTACCCCCTCACCCACCCGCTCACCCACCCCACCACCCGTGTGTAATTTTGTTGTTGTACAATGAATTAGAATTTTCTGTTGCAGATGATTCGAGTGTAACAATGTCTGTTACCGGTAACTTCCTCACCCGTCACCCCGTCCATGTCACAGAAGCTGTGGCATCGAACTTGGTGGGACGGATTATTATTATGAAAATAATGGCTCTCACAGACACACACACACAAGACAGATACAGACGCGTGCGCACACACACACAAATCCTCTGGACGTCTAAATCAAATATTAATAATAAGTCTAAATCAAATTAAGCATCTCTACTAAATACAACCAAGTACATCTAAATACAATTATCATCATTCTTCCACATGTTTCAGTTGTTGGTCAGTGAACTGTAGAACAGGAAAAACACATGGGGGTTGGGTAACAGGACTGTAGAATGAACACCGTGTAGAATGCCAATAAGTTAAGTTAGCTAGTACCTTGGTTAATTGATTTGAAAGCGCCTGAACTAACGATTGTTCCATTAACACATGTCATATTAATATAATTTAGGATTTGTAGCTATGGAATTTGAAGTAATTGTTATCGCTAGACAAGCGATCAGATAATCGACTTGCAAATAGGTTCCTACTTACTGCTGGGTAAACAGAGGCATGTGGAGTAAGAAATCGTGCCCAACATTTCATTCTGCAGGGAATTGAACCCAGGTCTCTCGCTTGTGAGGCGAGTGCTCTAACTACTCAGCTGCAGGCTGGGTATGGCTGGGCTATGATTCCAGCTGGACATACCTGGGTACGAGGGAGTCGCCTCTTTGCAGAGTGGTCGTGTCGAGTTCGAAGATGGAGGAGATGTCGTTGCCATCGGGCACGGAGACCAGAGTGTACATCACCTTCTCCTGGGCGGTGTGGACGCGATGCCTCAAGGCTTCCTGGTCAGAATCCATCTGACGTGGGTGGACAACACACGCACCATTTAAACCTCAACCGCATTGGGCGAGAGCAAGCCCGAGCTCGTGGGCATACGGAACCAAACAACAATAATAAGCCTCGCGTTTGATGTATTATCACTTCGTTGAGATGTGTCGAAGGGCTTCTCAACGCATGCTGAGATCACAGTGTAAAGGCACTGCGAATTGAGCTGGACACAGTGACAATTTGCTCATCCTTCAGTCATATCACAAGAGAGGTTCGGATGAAATTTCAACCCATTTCATCTCGTCCCTTCCAGAAGTCCCCCCCATCCAATCCCATTACAATCGCAAGCTGTTTCTTAACAACCCTAGTGTCCTGACGTCGACCACACTTCCTTGCTCAATTATTCCAGTCGTTAATCACGCTCCGTGTAAGGAAATACTTCTTGGCGTGACCTAAAATTGCCCTCTGTACAACTCTGAACCCGTGATCTCCTGCCCTGATGTACATCTGGAAGTGTGGCTTCCTGGTTTCCTTCCGCATGTCCAATCCCATGCAGCAGCTCACATACAACAACAACAAAATTACATTTGCAGAGAGAGCGCCTTTAATGTCAGGAGGCAGTCATAAGGCGAGGAACAGTCAGGGGTCAGGTCAGATGAGTCTATACACCACCGCATAGAATGCTTTACCCAATTGTTCTATGTTTGTATTCAACCTCGATAGCAAAATTGGGGTCAAGGCTACTCTTGGAAGTGAGTCAGGCTACATGTACTACTCATTACTGAAGTACGTGGAGATCAGAGGGTGAGACACTGAGATTGGTGTTGTGTTGAGTTGACCTGATAAGAAATAAATTGACGTTTCACTCCCCGCTGCTTTAGGGTAAGACAATCTGAAATTGTCCGATACACAGCAAAGAGAAAACGTGGAGCACTTTATGGTAACTATGTGTGCGTCATTTTCAACTGACGGGAAAACTGACTCTCTCTTTGTATCTGAATCCCATCTTCTCAACAATTCAAGCAATGTTTTAAAGGAAGCAAAAACCCGCACTACTGCGGGTATCGAAACCTGTTAAGAGTGACCTCGGGTTGCGAAGCGGCAAATAAACCGACGAGACAGATCCAGACAGACACAGCAAATGTTGACGAGGATCTAATGAAAGCTGGAATACAAGGGTGTCCCCTAGTGCTAGTGCTGTGTACTTCATCAAAGCAGGAACTGGCATTTATCTGTCTGTCTAAATCTGCAAGAATCCATCAGAAGCCATTCATTCATCCTCCCCTATTATCCATCTCAGCCATCTCATCTATAGCGCACTTTTAACAACTTGCATCACGGATGCAAGGATCCACAAAGGATAAACAGTTAATCTGCCATCGTGCCAGAAATTTACCAGCACTTTCTCACTCTGGACACCTTTCTTATACCTTTTTCCACTGCCAATCCTTTACTGAGTAACCAACAGGAACAAAATAGGATGCTGAATGAGAAAGCGTAGAACATGAGCTCAGGGCGAATGAGCTTGTGATGTTGGCAATACCGGAGTGTGCAGGGCAGGGAGAGGAAGGGGGAGGAAAAAAACACAGGGAAAAGGAATAGAGCGAGGGTCAGTGAACCGGAAAATGTCGCAAGATAGTTTGGGACATGACGTGTCAAGCGACTGCCAGATCGGTGGAAGGCAAACTAGATGGACCTTGGTCTTCTTTCGTCTAGCAAATTCTGTCTTTAGACCAAGACGGCGTGTGTGCAGGGTGTTAACCCTTAACCATTTACTAACCCTCAAGTTTCCCATCCAACACAGTGGTTAAAAGTCAGAGAGAAAAAAGAGCGAGTGTTCAACAGTGCTCACAGAGCACATGGCTAAATCTCTGAAGGTCACATTATATCGACTACTGGGTTTCCAATTTGGGGCCCAACGCTCTTCTTTTTAACAAGCAAAAAAGGAGACTTCAAACATCAACATATCACGGGTAATGGTCGCTAATCCCTATTCCTTACACTGGCTTTTGGGGGATCAGAAATGAACCCGATTGAGAGAGAGAGAGATCCCAATCGCTAATCACTTTCAGTATTCTCATTCTCACTTACTGACGAACGCAGCTCTAGACATTCCTCCCGGTACTCTGGAATCGCCTGTGAAGACAAGATAGATTTAGGCACGGGGTTGACGGGTTTACTCGCAGAGAGTAAAAAATTAAACATCGGAAGGAAGGGGGAGAGAGAGAAAGAGATAGACGCACATTCGCACCAACCTCGGCAGCCAGGTAATTACCAGTGGCCAAGTGTTTGAAACGGAATAGGCTGTTCCAGTGCCCAGCCCCTCCACGGCAAGGGTCATGTTGCACCACCTAGAGCGGAGTGAAAGAAGGACATCTGATCAGAACCGGCCATCAACATTTCCCTCAAGTGAAAGCGAGCGCTTTCAACCCTTATGTTAGGTGAAGGGCACTTCACATCGGGAGGACATCTCAAAGCGCTTCACCAGAGAATAATAATAATAATACTTGCATCTGATATAGCCCCTGATCATCATCATCATAACAATAATCCTGAATTTGGTATAACGCTTTTCACATCTTCTAGACGTCTCAAAGCGCTTCACAGAATATACTGTAAAGTGAATTGGCTGTATATTTGTGGGCGAAATGCGGCAGCCAATTGCGCACAGCCGTGTCCCCACAAAGAGTCGTGGATTGAAATGACCAATTTTTTTTTATTATTCCAAGTTCCAAGTCCCGACACTTAAACATTTAGGGGGTAAACCTTCAGGTGTGAAGACCGCACCCTGCCATAGCTTTGGTAGATCTGTGCTATGAACACAAGTGCATATTTCACAGCAACCGAACTAGAAGATCAAAGCAGGGGATTTTCCTCGGAGTCAGTGATGTGTTTGGACAAGCGTGAGCTCAGGGTCAACGGGCAAGGGTAAGCCTCAGTGAGGAGACTGACTGACTCTCCCTCCTCACAGAGCGTACCAGGAATTCAGACCCACACGCTGCACAATGTTGGCAGGGAGGTACTATTTCTCAAAGGCTCTTCAAAAATCAGTGGACTGAAATGGGAGGGCAGATAAGAACAGGGCAAAGGGAAGTTCTGGACAAGTCACGCCCAGTGAGGCGTGGGCTAGATCTCCTGTAAAGACGCAACATTTTCAGAGTTCAGACAACCGCAACTTTAACTCTGAAGCCGGTTTTCCACAAGGACAGAGGAGAAAACGGGCGGCTTCGAAGCGGAGACTGAATTGAGCAGCTTGTCTGATTGTGAACACTGTGCCGCTACGCGTAAACTTTAGATCCAGGTGGAACTTCTCTCCTGTTGGTTTCCCAAGATTAAAACTGGGTTGAAATCGAAAGTATAGATTCCAAAGCCACAGGGAAGGTTGAAGAGTTCAGGATCAATCTTCTTTCTGATGGATATGTGAGGCTTTATTTATTGACCGACTGAATGATTGACTGGATGACTGACCGATTGACTGACTGACTAATTGACTGACTGATTAACTGCCTGACTGACCAGCTCAACGTACCTCAACCTCCCACAACGCCTTGGAACTGGTGGCCGAGGTGGCGGATTGACGCCCTGTTGTGCGCAGGAAGACATACTGCTTCTTCCGATACTCATCGCAGGTCAGGAACTTCTCCTGTTCGGCATGAAATAACCTCACAACGTCGCCCTATAGGTGAAAGCGAATCAGCTCAATTATTAACAACAACTTCCATTTATCCAGCGCCCTTCACACGATGGCAGCGTCTCGGAGCGCTTAACAGTGGCAGAGCATGATAATAATATAATAATCCTTGCATTTGATATAGCGCTTATCACGTCTTATCGACGTCTCAAAGCGCTTCACAGAATATATTGTAAAGTGAATTAACTGTGTATTTTGTGGGCGAAACGCAGCAGCCAATTGTGCACAGCAGTGTCCCACAAACAGTCGTGGATTGAAATGACCAATTTTTATTGTTGTAGTTTTTTTGGGGGGGCGGATTATTTATTATTAGGCGTGTGGAGTAAGGAAACTTGCCCAAGATTTCGCCCTGAACTGTCTGGATTCGAACACAGGTCTCACGCTTGTAACGCGAGTGCTCCAACCACAGGAGCAGTTTCTGGGCTGACGGAGGAGGTGACCGTAAATATGATTGAAGAGGATGGTCTTCAGTGGGGAGCTAACAGAGGGGGAAGAATTGGGCAAGCCTGATCGTTGAGAGAGAGAGTTGCAAAGTTTTGGGGAGTAGTGAATGAAAGCACGGCCACCGATGATGGGAGTGGACTGGACGTTATGTTAAGGGAGCTAGTGATTAACAGAAGAAGAGCCTGTACAGCTGCCTTAGAAAAGGAGGCAAATGATAGACGAGGGAAGAAATCCATTCCTTTCCCTTTGAGGTTGTCCAGAAATATCGCCAAAAAATACCAACTCACTCCTTTCAATATATCTTCCTTGTTGTCGCTCCATTTCATGAAAAGCACGATTTTCCAGCTTGTGTTGCAGTTCACAGAATTGACCTGGAAGACAACAAGAATGCGGCTCAGTGAAACAGACTGAAAAAAAGCCCTTCAACCAAGGAGGCACATTCCTGCCCCGATACAGCCAACACACAGAGTAGGCTGTTCCACAAAGTGGACCTGTTAAAACCTCACCAACCTGTCCGCTCCCTCCATTCTGCAGGCACTGGCCTGCTCCACATCCGCCGCCTTACCTATTCCGCTTTCTGCCCCATCCTTTGGAACTCCATCCCAGAGCGCCTCCACCTCGCCCCCTCCCTGGCCTCCTTCAAGGCTCGTCTTAAGACCATCCTTTTCAACCTCACCTTCAGTCACCTGAACCCCACCCATCTCTAATCCCAATCTGCAGCTTCGGTGGAAACCTGCTTTGGGACATCCTCCCGTCGTGAAAGGCACTGTACAAATGTAATCTATTATTGTTGTTGTTGTTGTTGAAGAATGAGCTACCAGGCTAAACAAGGAACGCTCATTACCAACTGAGCAGCCAATTCCAGTTGATATGTACGGTTAATGTAGAGAAATGTAGGAGAAGGTAAAATGTCAATAGGGGGGCAAAACCACCCTTGCTCCCAATAATTAGGTGTCGTTACATCCCATTAGTGATCTGATGAAGGTACTAGTGTGCGCTGGCTCCCAGCCGAGGAAACACCATCTCTGGAGCTGTAATGATCCTGGTCATTGCAAACTGTGCTTGAGGGAGTCTCAGTGATTGCCACGCAATGTAACTCACTGCTGTGGTTGCCGCGTTTGGCAGAGAGTTAGTCGCTGAGTGGAAATTGCTTCGTCCGTTACCTCTTTACACCCGGCGTTGTCAACCAACTCGCAGTTGCTGGCGTGAAGGGGCTGCCCAGCGTTGACTGGGTTCAGCACCACTTTATCCCCAATCACAACCTGGAGAGAGAGAGAGAGAGAAAACAGGACAGAGGAAACAAACTCGCATCTCATTTACTCTGTCGCTAGTTGCTCTGAGCCAAGTTCAGCGAAAGGAAAACGAAATCACAGCCAATAATGTTTCCTCGTGCGGGCCAATTTGTAGGAGAACGAGCGGGAAAGGGTGGCGGTGGGGAAGTCGGGGGATCAAGACAATCTCTTCAAAACCGAGTCTCACTTCCTCTCATAGTAAAGAAAAAATTTTCAGCACCTTGGGATGTCCTCCCGACGTGAGAGGCGCTCTAGAAATGTGATTTTGTCATCGTTGTTGTCGTGAGTTCTGTGCGCAATTGTCTGGCGCTTTTCGCCCAAAAAAACACACAGTCAATTCACTTTACCGTACATAGTGTGAAGTGCTTTGAAACGTCTCGAAGATGCGACTCTGCCTGTCTCGGGATTATTATTATTAATATTATTATCGTGACTTTTAATCGAAGATCAACGCAGCGCTACAGGAAAAAGATTTCGCTCGGTGTAACCCAAGCTTGGCGTATACATACACTGTCACCTATGGATCGAAGCTTGTAGAACGGCTGGATGTAAAACCAGGAGCCCTCATTGCCCGCAGCGTCCAGAGTGACCCTCATGGCGTTCTTCTCCAGCAGGGCTGGCAGCCGCTTGTTCACAGTCAGGTACTTGTTGCTCTTCAGATGCAGGAGCTGGAAGTGTTGGGAAAGGACGGATAAAATCGCTGGATTACGTCAAGGATCTGCGAGGCCGTCACAGCAAAACGGCAACACGACCGCCCCTCCGCTACTCGACAACAACAACTTGTAGTTATTTATCGGCCCTCAATCGGGGTAGCTTTCCGGAGCGCTTCTCCGTGGGGGAGACTGACCCCGACTCGCGGGGGAGAGGGAGTGGCAGCGAGGTCAAAAAGGGAGGTCTTTAGGCGGCCTTCGGAAGTGGGGAGGGAGGGAGCGAGGGAGCGAGGGAGGGAGGGAAGCAGGCAGGCAGGCAGGCAGGCAGGCAATTGAGGGAAAGTTTCAGAGAGTAGTGGCTGAAGGCACTGAGGGTGGAGCCAACTGAGCGGAGGGAAGGGAGTCGGGGGGGGGGGGGGGGGGGGGGGGCAGGTAAGCAAACCAGATAGTTGCCAGGCCATGTAGGACTTATACGCAGTCTGCAAAACACACAGCGACGCAGGCTCGATCAATCATCCCAAAATACACGCAGAGGTAATCAATTCAGAGCCCAGATCTTGGTTGCAAATGAAGATGGGACTTTACTGGGAGGGTGATATCGAACTGCCTGGACGATGGTGATGATTTGCTTGGCAAAACACCCCCAAAACATGCGGGTTTCCTGAACGGAGGCATTCGCTGGCGCGGCATGACTGCAACGTACACCATAACAACGCTCACCTGAATAACGTTACCGTACTGGATAATTGTCCCCAGCAGCTTACGGTTTTCAGATTCATTCTGTTTCTTCTCCAGGTCAGAGGCATGCTGCAGACAAAGGTTAAGATGCTTGGCAAACGACAACGACAGCTTGCATTTGTACAGCGTTCGTCAGACAGGATAGCGCCTCAGAGCGCTTTACAAATGATGGGGTCAGGTGCTGAACCATCGATGAGGGAGTGGAGGGGGAACGTGATGATGGGTACTGTCAACAAGGAGGGTTTTAAAGTGGGATTTAAAGACAGTCAGAGAGAGATAAGGGAAGGAGAGGGAGGAAGTTCCAATTCCAGACAATCGTCTATGTAATTCTCTCTTATGAAATTAATTGGTGGAGTTTTGTAGCCCAGTGGTTAGAGCACTCGCCTTACGAGTGAGAGACCTGGGTTCAATTCCAGGCAGGTCAGGGCGAAACCTTTGGCAGGTTTCCTTACGCCTGATAACAATCCCTCAAAAAAGAAAACAATAATAAATTGGTCATTTACAATCCACGACTGTTTGTGGGGACGCTGCTGTGCGCAATTGGCCGCGTTTCGCCCTCGAATATACAGTCAACTCACTTTACAGTATATTCTGTGAAGCGCTTTGAGACGTCTAGAAGACTTGGAAAGCACTATATCAAATGATGCAAGAATTATCATTAAAAATCCCAACATATTACAATACAGACCGAGACCAGCAGAGGTCAGTGTATGTCAACAACCCATAGGTTGCTGCTCCCAAATTGTGGAGATGATTTTTTTTGGTGTCTGCCACACGCAGAAACCCATCACAGAGTCTCCAAACCGAGCAGAGAATTCCATGTATCCCACCTACGCATGGGGATTCCAGAGGCAGATTGTCGGGATGGAATGCGCAATCTCTCTCTCTCTGTCTCTCTTCCCCCTGGAAGGAGGGACCATTCCTGTTTACCAATTGGCCTGACTTTAAGTGGATGGTTTTGCAGATTGAATCCGGCTAATCCAGTGGTGTCTGAACTCACACATACGTTTTCCGACTGACCACAAATCCCACGCAGTGATCTCCAGCTCCAGCCACCGCTTCGGGCAGACGTACCGTACGCAAGTCAATCGTCTGCCAGCAAAGAGATGCAGGGGGCGTGGGGGAGAGGAATGGACGTCTCCCCTACCCAAACTATCTCTTCCCCACATACCCCACCACCCTCGAAGCCAGTCTTTAACGTTTAACACAAACCAGTGACTGACTGTGTTACAAGGTTTTACTGCTCGGTAGGAAATGTTAGAATGTTAGGGGGAGTACACAATGTTAGTACACAATTAGATGGGCCAAAGGACGTTCTTCTTTGTCCACATCGATCTCGTGATTTTGTAATGTGGGAGGTTTACAGAAAGCTTATATGTACATATATATTATAAATAATAATAACAACCCTTGCGTTTGATGTCGCGCTCTTCAAATGAATTGACTGTATATTTGTGGGTGAAACACGGCAGCCAATTAGCTGTAAAAACAGCGGCCTGGTGTTCCGCAGATAATAATAATAATCCTTGCATTTGATATAGCACTTTTCACATCTTATTGACGTCTCAAAATGCTTCACAGAATATACTGTAAAGTGAATTGACTGTATATTTATGGGCGAAACGCGGCAGCCAATTGCGCACAGCAGCGTCCCCCACAAACAGTCATGGATTGAAAATGACCAATTTTTATTATTGTGTTTGGGGCCGGATTATTATTAGGCGTGTGGAGTAAGGAAACATGCCCTAGGTTTTGCCCTGATCTGCCTGGATTCGAACACAGTCTCACGCTTGTAAGGCGAGTGCTCTAACCACTGAGCCACAGGAGCTCCACATCTTTGCATGGAACCCAAGTTACTCAGTTTATAGCCAAAGGAGACTCATTTTAGGCTGAGCGGGTGGGCGTTTGGGAGCGGTCACTCCCACCCCCCACACCACCCCTACCCTATTGGCTTCAACCCCGACCTGGTCTCTCATGTGATGATCATAATAAAATCACCTTGAGTTAGACGCCTTATCACGTTGCTGAATTGCCAAACGCGCTTCACACAATATACTGTAACATGGAGTGACTGTGTATTTTGTGGCTGGAATGCAATAGCCAATTGCACACAGCAGTGTCCTGTAAATAGTCATGGATTGAGTGTCTAATATTTTTGGGTGGGAGGGATTTTTACCCCTGGAAAGTGTCCCGACAATTGAATGTAATGGAACAAGCCAGAGGCCCCCTCAGCGAAAGGCCCAACCGAGCACAATAGAGGAGTCGCCAAAGAGGCGAGCAAGAGACACTTCTGTCGGGCACAGGGAAGAGAAATCAGGGAAGAGTGAGCGTGCGAGTAAGACAGAGTGACAGAAAAAGAGACGGAGGGAGAGATAGATAGCGGGAGAGAGAGAGAGAGAGAGAGAGAAATTGGGAGCCTTTCCAACAGTGGAATCTACAATTCCAATTCTCAATGGGACAGACAACACAAGATCCCTCGAGATAAGGTTGGGACTGTTACTGAGGCGGCCTGTTCTTACGCAGCCTGTCCTCTCTCTCTCTCTCTCTCTCTCTCTCCACAGCAGTGTTGTCGGTGCTGCTATTTGTCAAGCAGGAGGCTCGAAGCCACAGGAGCCAGGAATGCAGCGACTCTGCAAACCCGAGGATTCAATTCCTAAGTTGGACTTGTGAGAGAGTGAGAGCACGTCTCCTGAATTCCTTTCACAAATCTCGCACCAGACTCTGCCTCACTCCTCGTACCACCTCCGACTCACACTTGTTTGTGTGTCGCGGGGGGGGCTGGGTGGGTGGGGAGATGGGGGAGAAGAGCCACAAATTCTATCATTCAATCGTTTGGCCTCACTCCTTCGCCTCCTCCCCATAAAACCTAAATACAGTGAACTGATAACTTGACCCCTGGCTTAACTTGTCATGATCACTTAAGTTATTGTGCTGTCAATATCCAGGCTGCATGTATTTAGGTATTATTATTACATATGCCTAACTCGCCACTCCTGTTAACTCATCACTGAGATCTTTTCCCTCGGGTTGGTGAGTTATCAACAACAACAAATTACATTTGTAGAGCGCCTTTCACGTCGAGAGATTAATAAACAGAGACACATTCCACCCCACGCTAGTCAGGCAGAAGTAACTCTCGTGTTTGACGAGGCATTGTTTCACAGCTTCGGTGGCCTCAATTCATGAGCACAAACCCGAGCTTGGGTGTGTACAGACAACCGGGGCCAAAGGGGACAGGAACGCCCCTTTTGTTCATCTCAAACACGCCAATTGATGGGTTGAGCATCCATTTGCTGAAGTGTCTCCTCTTGGAAGGCGACACAAGAAGCAGAGGCTCACTATAGTAAGGCAAAACATGAGTTTTATGAGGAACAAAAGAGGAAGAGGAAGAAGAAGAAGAAAAAAAGAAATGATCAGCCTGGCCAACAAAGATAATTGGCTACAAAATGTTCTTGGAAGAGTCTTTGGGAAAATGTCCAACATTGCTAGGAGACTATGCACCTAATTCACTTTTACGCAGGCTTTTGCTTGGAGCATCAGGAGAGGTCTTGGGACTGCTCCGAACATTTAATTTAAGTGTCCATTAGAAATATTCCACAACAACCAACACGTTGTTGTTAATCTCATGTTGCTTCTTCTGGCTGTTCGGTAGCTGAAACACTTGACCCAGAGTCAACTACCGACGTTCAATTTTGATCAACAAGATTAACAATTACAGCAAATATTTGCTTTTGCGCACATGCTAGTAGCAAGGAGGAACCCGGTTGTTAGTCGATTGGCGGATCGCATTTCTGGGGGGCAATAACTCCTTCAAATTAATTGGCCCACTTCAACCCATGAATGTTTGTGGGGAAGCTGCTGTGCTCAATCGGCCGCCGCGTTTCATCCACAAATTCTGCAGTCAATTCACTTTACAGTATATTCTGTGAAGCGCTCTGAGACGTCTCGAAAACTTGATAAGGCTCTGTATCATCTATGCCGTTAGACTGCAGAGGAGGTCGGAACAAGCGCTGGAAACCCAAGACAACTGTTAATGAAACTCCGTTTGGATACTCAATATGTTGGAACATTTTGGAAGCAGAAGAATGTCAGGTTCCAAACAGAAAACATCCTCTCACATGGAGAGTCTCTCCATCCAGAATTCAGTACAGTATTAACTTGTTTTTCTCCCCATTTCATTTGCAATGCCTGGATCCTTGACGACCTTCTGTAAGTACAGGATCTCACACCAAGTTAACCCTCATTCAGATCCTGGTTTTATCTCTGTGTGGGGAGCGAGGTGGGGAAAGACAGGAAGGGAAGAATAATAATATTCCTTGTATTTGATATAGCTCCTTATCATGTTGAGACAATGCGATTCACAGAATACACTGTAAACTGGATTGCCTGTGTATCTTGTGGGCGAAACGCGGCAGCCAATTGTGTCCCACAAACAGTTGCGGATTGAGTGACCAGAAAGATTATTATTATTATTATTATTTTGAAAAAGGAATTCCGGGACAATCTGAAGAGGAATGGAAGGAAAGGTGTAGAGGTGGTGGACACAGACAAATGGAGAATTGGGAGTCAATGGCTGCAATTCTGTAGTTGCCAGAGGCAAGGTTGCCTCCTGTGTTGTACTCACGTGAAGTTTGTTCAGGAGGACGGCATCTGTGGTACTGTTGGCACCTGGTTTGGCGGCTTTCCAGAACTGTTTCTGAGCGGAGTACCGGTTCATGGGACATAGTTTAAACAGACAATCTGCAAAACAAGACATACAAGAAGACATCAAGTTCCCTTCTTTCTCCTGTACATTTCCAATGAATCATTTGAATACATTTGAAGACATTATAGCAACACGCCACCCTCAACAACAACACCACCACCTCTCTCCCCAACATCACACTATTTGACTACACCCAACATGCCAATCGAGAGGGTGTTGCCCATTGTAAAACATTTTCCATCGGGCACCATTAGGATTGTGTCCCAGTGCTTGAGCTCAGACAAGGCACAATCACCGGGTTGCTCTAGAAGTTCTTCACGATATTCTGAACAAGCGTGTAACTATACTTAGACGTCCAATGTTTGGGGGAACTATCGGGAGTTTTCGGGGAGTTTTCCCCTCCTCAAGTTCAGAGGTCCCACATTTAACTGCATGGCGATCACAAAGTCATGTTACTCCAGCTCCCTCCACCTCCAAAAATAACAATAATAATAATCCTTGCATTTGATATAGCGCTTTCACGTCTTCTAGACATCTCAAAGTGCTTCACAGAATATACTGTAAAGTGAATTGTATATCTGTGGGAAAAACGCGGCAGCCAATTGTGTACAGCAGTGTCCCATAAACACTTGTGGGATTGAAATGATCCTTTTATTTTCCGAGGGATTATTTTTTAGTCATGTGGAGTAAGGAAGCTTGTCCAAGGTTTCTCCCTGCCTGGACTTGAACCCAGGACTCTTTCTTGCAGGGCGAGTGCTCTAACCACTGAGCTACAGGACTCCACCTGTTATTTCACAACATGGACCCAATCAGTATGTAGTTTGTGCCCCTTAATCCTGTGTTTTTCTGCATTCGCTGGTTCTAGGCAAACGTGTGGCAACTCCATACTTGAGTCACGGATATTGACAGCACAGAAGGCCACTTGGGCTATTCTATCCATCGTGGCTCTTTTAAGAGCAATCCTTTCAGTCCCATGTACCTTCTACCTATATTCCCCCAAACCCTTTCCTTACTTTTTGTTAAGGAATTAATCTAATTGCTTTATTTAAAGCTAATAGATTCTCCCTCTAGCAGGGCATTCCATATCCTGACCATATCCAGAGCATTTTTTTTTAAAATCCACTTAAACTCCACATTTGCTAGTTTGCTAACCACCTTAAATCACCGCCATCCAATTACCGACTCACCACCCAAGAAGATTGTGCGCTCGTGAGCTAGTAACTAGAAACTCCAAATAAAACTTCCACGTTGCAACCTTGAGTCTGTACAGCAGAACAATTGGCGTCAACAAGTGTAACTACTCAAGTTCCACCTCAAATTGGAAAGAGTAAAGACATTCCGTGGTTAATCGCGTGCTCGAAGCCCGAAAAGATCAACTTCACAAAAGAACACAATTCACTACATGAGATTTGCTCTGTAATGCATCCGACAAATTCAGCGTAGCAATGCCGTACCTTTGGTGATTTGTAAAACCAATCTCACAATCACTTTTGCAATGGGAAACAGATTTCTTATGTCAACTGATTTACCATTGGCAGACACATTGGAAAGGGTTGGGGGTGGGAATGGACTTTGTGAAGAACAAACACCCCATACAGCTCCTTATCAACAACAACAACTTGCATTTATACAATGCCCCTCACACAGGGGAGAGTCCCAGAGCTGTCAAGGCTTGCAGGACTGCATAGATCCCTCCCTCTGTGACTCCCGCAACCCCCCACCCGCACCATTACATACACACACACAGATTGAACTGATACCTCGTTCTCCCTCCCAGAAGGAACAGAGTCTCACAATATTCTTTGGGTGATTTTCATTCTTTGGATGAGATGATTAAACCAGGGTTACAGACGCTCGTAGCCTCATCCAATATTCAGCCAGTCTTAGATTGGCCCTTCATCTCAGTGCTATTCATGTGAAGTTGCTGCTACGGAAATAGCTGCCGCTGACTTCATAACAGTGATACATCAAAGTAACTTATTACGTGAAGCACTTTGGAGATGTTTCAATGGGGACAAGGTGCTCTGTCAAAGGCAAGGTTTTTCAGAAAAAGTAAATGGATGGATACACAATGGACGGCTGATCGATTCATTACTCAAACAATTGCAAAGAAGGCACTTTGGTGACCTGAAGCCTTTGCAGAGCCTCGCCTTGTCAAGCAGCAAAGCGATTTGCACAGCTAATCGTTTCACACCACGTTCAATAGTAATGATAATATTCCTTGCATTTGATATAGCGCTATAATAATCCCTCCCCCAAAAAAATTGGTCATTTTCAATCCACGACTGTTTGTGGGACACTGCTGTGCGTAGTTGGCTGCCACGTTTCTCCCACAAATTTACAGTCAATTCGCTTCACAGTATATTCTGTGAAGCGCTTTGAGACACCTAGAAGATGTGAAAAGTGCTGTATCAAATGCAAGGATTATTATTATTAACAGGCAAAGCGCTTCAAAGAACATGCTGCAAAGTGAAATCATTGTATATTTTGTGGGCAAGCTAGGAAATGGTGTAAAATTTTATTTGGAACCATTTGACTGAACCCCAACAAAAACACTCTTTGTGTTGAGTTGTTTGTTGAGCTTTGCAGTTCATTGCAAATGTAACGTTTTTGGTCCCAATGATTTCCCACCACCACTAGGGGGCGTCACGGGGAGCGTTGAACAGGGACTCAACCCTCCACATTTCTCCATCCGTTATTCAATCTCACAATGAATGGTTCCTTGCACACAATGTGGCAGTGAGACTGACATGACATGTCCTGCCACAATGAGTTAGGCCAGACTTTGGAGATGAATCTACACCACAAAGATAAGATGGAATTCCCCCACTTACATGCAAGTCACTATCTGGATCCCAGCAATAAAAATAATAACAATAATCCTTTCATTTGATGTAGCACCTTATCATGTCTTAGAGATGTCTCAAAGCGCTTCGTTTCCACCAGTGCTTATAAAGTAAGACTCCTTTCCCAGGCACCCAAGTCATGAACGTTTTTGTGCAAGCCTCGACGCAGTGTAAGGAAACTATTTGACTGTGTTGGACATCAGGCCTGAACCCCTAAAACCCAGGTTCACACTTGTCCATGTGAACATCTCCTAGCAGAGATCATTAGTAACAGTCAGAACCAAGAACCCTAGTGGATTTTCCCATTCCCTATTCCAGGGAGCTCAGATTCGACTGGTAGCAACCCATCTTCTCTCGCTGAGGGAGAGAAAAAAAACACTCAGCATAGGTCAAGGTTTATGTGACCTTCACCTGCTAAGCCATTGAAAGGAGGGTGGGGGCATAGGATCTCGCTCCATCAAACAGGCACCTCGACTTCCATACCTCATCCAGGGGTATTAAGACAATTTAACTCTCACTGCTCAAACACTGCACTGCAATGAGGCACTTCGAGTGGTGCTGGGCTTGGATACCTTCTGACCCAAAGACAAGTTGTCCATCAACCGAGTCAAACCAAGAGTTGCATTAGCATTATATGAAACGTAAGAACATAAGAATTTGCGAGGCGAAAGAAGACCAAGGTCCATCCAGTTCCTCCTTCCACCATCCTGGCAGTCGCTTGCACAAGTCATGTCCCAAACAAAATACTGCATCACGAGATATTATTTCTTAACAGAAATCCATACAATTTCTTCTTGAAATAATCACTTTCTGCCTCCACCATCACAGTGGAGAGCCTGCTCCATATGTAAAAAATGAAACATGAAAAGATTGGTGGTATCAAAATAAGAGAGAGAGGGAAGGAGAGAGCGAAAGAGAGGGAGAGACGGGGAGAAGTCATGCTGACCTAAAGGAGTTCCGCAACCAACTGAATGTTTGGCTGAAGACGAAGAGAATCTGGGATTGTCCCATTAAACGGAGTAAATGTCATCTTTCTGAGAGCAGAAATCAGATTTCACAATGTCAGGAATTCAAACAAATTCCTTCATTGACTTTCAGAAGTCAACCTTTCTGTAGGTACTTGTGAAGGGGAAGTCCCACCTCAGGGACTTTGAGCTCACAATCTTGGCTCACAATTCAGTGAGTCAAGGGATGGATTTTTTTTGGGGGTGAGGGGGAAAAACCCATCACAAAACGATGGGTGAACCCGAGACGATTTTATGGCTCAATGGCCTGAGTTATGGCCTCCCCTGGCTATGTAGCATTAGAGATAATCGCTCAACAGTTCAGTAATGTGGAGCCAATCACCAAACCAAATGTGACTCAATTACCTGATAGTTCTATAGCCATTTGAGCAAGTTGCGTGTTCCATCAGAGCTCAGTTACTTCCTTCATGTCTCTTCCCCTTCCACCCACCCCACTTTGCTTCCCCCTCCCCATCGCCCCCTCTTCTCCCTCTCCCCCATTCTTCCGTTCACCCCCATGCGCAATCCTTCTTCCAACCACCCGCCTGCTCCCCACACCAAAAGAAACCAGTCACTTTATATGATGTAATATTTATTTGGGGATATAATCGAAAGCCTTATGAAAGACAGATGTGGAACAAAACAAAGTGGTGCCTGAAATTGTAACATTGTACTTTTATGTTGAGTACAGTAAGATTCACGTTGTCATGCAGTGCCTTTCACTTTGGCGATGGATGGACGGAGTGTAGGCCAAGCAGGGTGGGGAGGGGAGGAGAAACACCAATCAAACAGGTACATTTTGAAACAGGCCCTATAAGGAGCAGGAATAGGCCATCCAGCACCCCCCCAGCCTGTTACGCCATTCATTGTGATCATGGCTGATCTGTTACCCCAACTCCAATTATCCACCTTTGGCCCCATATCCCTCGACTCCTGACTGAACAAAATATATCCACTTCAGTCTTGGAAATCTGAATGGATTCAGCATCCACGGCCTTTTGGGGGTAGAGAGCTCCTCATATCCACTACCCTTTGTCTTAAACAAAGGGAGGGAGGTAGAGAGCGAGTCGGAGGGACTGAGGGATCGTGATCCAATGAGCGATATACAACTCTAGGACAGTAGACAGTTAACATAAGCCAGGCAAGTTTTGAAGAAATCCATTTTAAAATCTCTTGTTCTCCCAACACTCTGTAGAATTAAACCTTCTCTCTTCTAACACCCTCCCCCCCCACCACCACCCCAAACAGCTTCACATACTCAAAAGTATACCAACTGCTGCCATATTGGATTTGATCCAATAAAACTTTCTCTCGTGGCAGGAAGTTGCTGTCTAAGTTCACCGTTAGCTGTGGGGTCACTGCGTAGAACATACTTTAAATGCTGCTGTGTTTTATTTTGAAAGAGAGAAAAAAAAAAGGACCTTGGATTGCTCCCAGCTTTGAAAGGAAGCACAGTTTGGACAGCAGGAAATAGATAAAATATGAGAATGACTGCACGAAACAAGATCAAAGATAGGAGAGATGCTGTGCTCGCAAATCCAGCCCTCCCCCAACACAAAAAAAACCTCCCTCCCAAACACACATATAAAACTCCTCCCCTACACCACACATCTCCTCCACCCCCACCACCCCTAGCCCCCACGCATACACACACTCCTCCCACACACATACATACCTTTCCCTCCACCACATTCACCTCATATACCCCTACACACACATCCCTCCCCCTATACACATACACACCTATCTAGCCCCTCCACACACACACATCTCCTCCCACCTCCACACACATAGCTTCCCATCCCCGATCAAACACACAAACATCGATGCTTTCAATGAGGTCTTCTCTCTCCCCTAATCTAGGAACCCCCTCCATTCTCCCAACAAAAGAACACAGAATGTTTTTCTCTCCCATCCCCAATTGATAAGGTTTTTTTTGCCCCCTCTCCCCAGTCGATCGAGTATCTCAACCCATTTTCCTCTCCAGCTAAGGCCATTCCCTCACACGTCACAAGAAACATCTCATAGTTACGACATAACAATGCCAACACATCTGCTGTCTGATCAGACACCTGTGACACGTACTAGCACTTGCTGAGTTATCAGTGGCCACGTTGAAGTGGGTAACACTCTTTCCACCCCTCCCATCCCCCACACCCCCACCATCTGGCTTTAACAGACCACTGTGGGAGGGTGAAGGGGATGGGATTTAACTGAGGTTCGAACGAAATAAAAGCAGATCAAAGCTTTGGTACAATGAGGTTGGAAAATAAAGGGAAGGTGGCGTGAGAGTTTTAAGGTCAACAAGGCCCAGCATGCGTTTGGTCCACACTGCTCCGTATGTCACATGGACCAGTCTCGCTCCCTCAGCTTAAGAAAAGCAGCATCTATAGGAGTCCTGTGGCTCAGTGGTTAGAGCACTCGCTTTACAAGCATGTGTTTCGAATCCAGGCAGGTCAGGGCGCAACCTTGGATGTGTGGAGTAAGTTTCCTTACTCCACACACACATGCCTGATAATAATCTCTCCAAAAAAACGACAATAATAAAATTGGTCATTTGAATCCACCACTGTTTGTGAGACACTGCTGTGCGCAATTGGCTGCGGTGTTTCGCCCACAAATATACAGTCAATTCACTTTACAGTATATTCTGTGAAACGATTTGAGATGTCAAGAAGACATGAAAAGCGCTATATCAAATACTGTTATTATTTTTATATCTTTCACTCTCTGTCTCGGATGTAGAGCTGAGACAGAGTGGGCCATGACTCCAGCCTTTCAAACTGACTGCCTTCCCCAGCCAGCACTGGAGAAGCAGTACATTACCAAACAAGGCAAGTGGACAGAACAATCAAAACAGCCGCCCCTTTTCCTCAAAGTCAGAGTGCCTTGCTGATCAGAAACGCCACTTGATCTGACCTCCGGAGCAGAGATAGGGAGTCTGAATGCTGCAAGTGCAGAAAATACATGGACGTGTGCCAGACTCGCCAATTCATGAAACAAAACACAAATGACGCGACAGGGAAGAGCACGCTTCAAATCAAACTACAGTGACAGTGGGGTGGGGTAGCACTTTGTGCTAAATCCAGAAGATAACCACAAGGTTACGTCAGCTGTCAGATGATAAGGAACCTGGTTGTCATGAGGTCTTCTGGGTGCTATCTCTCAAATGCCGTGATATATGTAGAGCGCCCTGACCCCTTAAATGTCCAACGTCTAGGTCGGCAGATCACCGATGACCGCACAAACCTTGCAGTTACCCCCAACACACTCAGTGTTCCCCAAGCCTCAGCTCCTACTGACCTGCATCTAATAATAATCCTTGCATTTGATGTAGCACTTTTCACATCTTCTAGACATCTCAAAGCGCTTCATAGATTATAGTGTAAAGTGAATTGACTATATATTTTGTGGGCGAAACTCAGCAGTCAATTGCACACAGCAGCGTCCCACAAATAGGCGTGAATTGAAATGATAAACTATTATTGTGTGTTTTTTTTAAAAAAGGGATTATTATCAGGCATGTGGAGTAAGGAAACTTGCCCAAGTTTTCACCCTGCTGGGAATCTAACCCAGGTCTTTCACTTGCAAGGCGAGTGCTCTAACCATTGAGCTGCAGGACTCCACTTACCGGAATTAGGTAAGCAGTATGCGTCCTGAGGGAGAGAGAGAGAGCACCCGATTCCATCAATCTATCTCTGGGATTTCCATGTGTTGGTGGGATGCATGGAATTCTCACTTTGGGGTGGATACTCTTAACCAACGGTGATGGTCAGACACCTGGCTGCCCCTCAAAATAATCAACGTGACATTTTGGAACGCACAGAATTTGGGTAAATGCTTAAAAAAAAACACAGCGGTAATTTGGAAGGAGTTTTTGATTTTCTAGCAAGTTCCTCTATGGAACTGCATCGAAAACTTCTTCACTCACTCCCTAGCTTGGGTCCAAAACACTGACTGTCCGGCTCCTTGGGACGTCCTCCCGGCGTTGATGTTTTTTTATACTTTTTTTAATTCTGTTGTTGTTGTTTTATTCAGAGCAGGGATTACAAAGCCTCAATGTGAATCTCGGTTAGCGATGAGAGATAGGCTGAAATCCAGGACTTGCAGAAATTTACCACAAGCCAACATCTTCCTCAACTATTCCTTCAATCCATCCCCCCACCCACCCTCCGGCGATTAGTTTATCATTGCACTGTCAGAGGTGGGGAAGGAGAGCAGGCCTGGGGAAGGAGGGAGGGTTGGGCGGTTGAGGAGGAATGAAATATGCTGCATATCAGATTGCTTCTATCTGTGGCCCTTTAAACTGCTTCCAAGGCACAATTTCAGCTCTGTGCAGCAAACCAACAACATTCCGAAAGCAAAAGAAAATCAGGGGACGTTAGCATTTCCCCGTTAGAAACCGATCCAGGGTTTGGAACTGCGACTTCAAAGCTCCATCAGGGGTGGAGGGAGGAGAGAAGGGGAGGTGGGGGCTGAAGAGGGGGAGAAAAAGGAAAAGGATGGAGTAGAGCAGAGGGCCTGTTGCATCAGAGTTGTGGCAATGTTTGAGTGGGAGAATGTCATCATTAACTGCCACCCTGTTAGAGAGACTGATGTCGAACAGAGCCTGGTCATTGTAAACGGAAAGCCCCGACACCCCAGTCAACGATCGGCTTCCAGGCTGTCTGGTCACAATGACCTCACTTCCTGCGCCCTGTGCTAACCGCACCGATGAGGTCACATCCTCGTGGCTTCATGAGCAGGGTAAAATCACACTTACGAGGTTCCACAAGTACAGGTCAGGCTTGCGTTCCGCCCTCACACCCGCAGAACAAGTTTATGTTTGGGTCAGCCGGGTGTCTGATGTGAGCCGTACAAATATGAGACCTTTGTTTCAAATCCAGGCAGGTCAGGGCGAAATCTTGGGTGAGTTTTCTTACTCCACACGCCTCATAATAATCCATCCCCAAAAAATAAAAACCTATAATAAATTGGTCATTTCAATCCACCACTGTTTGTGGGGATGCTGCTGTGCGCAATTGGCTGCCGTGTTTCACCCACAAATAATACAGTCAATTCACTTGAAAGTATATTCTGTGAAACGTTTTGAGACGTCTGGAAGACGTGAAAAGCGCTTATATCAAAATGCAAGGATTATTATAGGATTATAAAAACCCACCACTGTTCAGACTCACCAAACCAAGCTGGGAATTCCATGTAACCCTCCTAGACATGGACATTCATTTTACAGTATATTCTGAGAAGCAATTGGAGACATCTTGAACACGTGATAAAGTGCCATATCAAAGGCAAGGATTATTATTTGCATAATTATTACATTGCCACTTCGGGTGCTGAGCGTGATCATCAAAGGATTTGACTGGATTAAATCAAAGGATTTGACTGGATTAAATCAAAGGCTTTGACTGGATTAAATGGACACCATTATTTTTCCCTTCCCCATCAGTGGTGTCCCCACTCTGAACTTCACCTCGTGAGACTGTTTATTTGCCTCCAAATTTAAGGTGGCAGGGGCTTGTGAAAGATTCATGAAAAAATTCCGTCTTGAGTTCGGAAGCTGTGTCTTTTTTTTAATAAAAGAGCACAGAGTGCGTAGGCAGGGATTCTTCCCATTTCTCCTCCCGTAAAGCCCTATCTCAAGCCAAGTTCCTCACAGATAGTGTGTTCCTAGCTGGACAAACAGCCATTAAGCTTGCCAGACGGTGCTTCCTGTGCGGTTTTGCAGCTGTTTCAACTCCAGCAGTTACCCCAACGCACATTCTGTGATCTTGCCAACTCTTGCCATCCTGTTCCTAATGCTCCCTGGAAGTAGGGAAGAAGGATGGGTCCCTGCATTCTATTCCAATCGACACCTCTGGAATATCTATGTCTAGTGGGTTACATGGAATTCCCAGCTTAGTTTGGTGAGTCTGAACAGTGGTGGGTTTTTATAATCCTATAATAATCCTTGCATTTTGATATAAGCACTTTTCACGTCTTCCAGACGTCTCAAAGCGTTTCACAGAATATACTGTAAAATGAATTGACTGTATATTTTGTGGGCGAAATGCGGCAGCCAATTGCGCACAGCAGCGTCCCACAGTCATGAATTAAAGTGACCAATTAATTGTTTTTTGGGGGGGAAGGCATCCCTACTCTTTTTATATGTTCTTCTTAATGGGAAAAGGGTATATGTGTGTGTCTACATGAGTCTCCCTTTAGCTTCTGGGATTGAACAACTCCTGTACATCATGAATAGAAACAGAAGTGGCTGGAAACATATAGCAGGTCAGGCAGCATCTATGGAGAGGAGGAGAGAGAGAGAGAGAGAGAGAGAGGGAGGGAGGGAGGGAGGGAGGAAAATTAGTTAATGTTTCAGGTCGATGACCTATCGTCAGAACTCATTTTCCTCTCTCCATAGATGCTGCCTGACCTTCTGCTTTGTGTGTTCCCAGCAACTTCTATTTGTATTTCAGAGTTCCAGCACCTGCCGTATTTTGACCAGCGGATGGCAAGTTTGCATGGTGTTGACAACGGCATTGCCCCCGCACCCAAGTCTCCACCGTTACGTGGGTTACAAAGCAAAGGCGTCTACGATCTGCGATGATCCAGTGAGCGGTATATTGACGGGGGGGACGTGTGGTGGTGAGCGCTGTCCTCCCACATCTGGAAGGGAAGTGGTTACAGCCCAGCAACAGAAAGAAAATAACTGCAGGAAAACCAGCCTCATCATACTCTGTGTGTGTGTGCATGCGCGCTCTCTCTCCAGCTTTACTGGCTGGCATACCATGTGCTTGTAAACCAGAGGTTGGCTCAGTTGATCACAAAAAATACGTGAGCTATTTCAGGAAATTGCAAAGCTTTAGTTTTCCACAAGAGGATACACTGTAGAAAGCATCCATTTGGTTTCCACTGCATATTACACAACCACAATAGAAACCAATTGCTCCTCAGCTCAGTACAACTCAAGCACCTACACACAACACGGTTGAAGGCTTGTGTAGGTAATAATAATATTTGCATTTGATATAGTGCCATATCACGCCTTATCACAGAATACATATTGTAAAGTGGATTGACGTGTGTATTTTGTGGGCGAAATGTGGCAACCAATTACACACAGCAGTGTCCCGCAAACAGTCATGGATAAAGTGATTAAAAAAATGCAGGAGGAATTATTATTAATAATAATAATATTTATATTTGACAAGTCTCAAAATGCATTGCAAAATACACTGTAAAGTGAATTGACTGTTTATTTTGTGGGGAAACGCAGCACAAATTGCACGCAACAGTGTCCCACAAACAGTCATGGGTACTTCATCACTTCCTGTGTCAGTATAAGCATAAGAGGAATTCTCTTCAGATTTTTTTCGCCTTGAATTCTAAGCATTCACACTTGGCATGGGCACATTTTGCTGTAAATTCAGCCTCTCTCTCTCTCTTTCCATGTCAGGTGCTATTGAAGACATCGGATGTACGAGAATTCGACCAGAATATGGTGACTGCAAACAAAGCGCTTTACAGGTCGTTTAAGACTCTGTACTTTGTTCGTAAAGTACCTTCCAGAGAGCTCTGGGTCAAGTGTAGAGAGAGAACCAACCGGCTGCTGCGAAGTAAAACACTTCTCAATGGTTTACAATCTCTGCCAGGTCACGGTGAGAAGAAACTACAGTCAAGGCCAATGGTTCCCAACCTTTATTTGCTGCTTCCCAAATTAGCCTCCAACCCCTAGGGGCGATATCACGACTGAAGCGCAGCTCAGCCAAAACGTTATCTCCATCTCTTGTGTGGACTCAGTGCGTCTCGTAAGTACGTTCTTTATACAAATTGGTCGGCCGTGTCACTTCAGGCGCTTTTTTTTAAAGCGTTAAAAAAATATTTTCAATATTTTTTTATTGAAGGGTCATCAATATTCACAACCCTTGTGAAGGGTTGTGAAGGGTCATCAATATTGATGACCCTTCACAACCCTACTGAGGACCCCTGCGACCCTGATTTGGGTCGAGACCCGAGGTTGGGAACCACTGGCCTAGGCTGTAGCTCAGTGATTAGAGCATAAGAACATAAGAATAAGGAGCAGGAGTAGTCCTTTTGGCCACTCGAGCCTGCCCCGCCATTCAATAAAATCATGGATGATCTTCTAATCTAACTCCACCTACCCTCTTATCCCCATATCCCTTAATCCCTACATCCATAAAAAATCTTATCAATTTCAGTATTGAATATGTTCAAGCACTGAGCATCTACAGCCTTTTGGGGGTAGAGAATTCTATACATTCACTACCTTCAGAGTGAAGAAGTATTTCCTCAAATCTGTGTAAAAAGGCTGACCCCTAATCTTAAGACTGTGACCTCTAGTTATAGTTTCTCCAAACAGGGGAAACAGTTTCCCATTCTCTAATCTGCCATGCCCCTTAATAATCTTATAGGTTTCTTTCAAATCACCTGTAATTCTTATATATTCTAGAGACTATAGGTCTCGTTTACTCAATCTATCCTCATAGATAAACTTCCTCATCCCAGGAACCAACCTACTGAGAATGAGAGAGTGTCTCACCACCTTGCATCCAAGAGACTTGGGCTTGATTCCAGGCAGGGCGAAACCTTTGGCAAGTTTCCTTACTCTGCCTGATAATAATCCCACAAAAATAAAATAATAAATTGGTCATTTCAATCCACAGTATATTCTCTGAAGCAGTTTGAGTGTTCTAAAAGACAGAAAAGTACTATATCAAATGCGATTTTTAAAAATTATTATCATGATGCAACTTATCGCCCACAAACTAGGGGTGAGGGAGAGGCAGAGAGAGAGAGAAAAACGAACAGACTTAAGACAATCAGAAAACTTCAATGCTCCAGATGCCGGATTTTGACCTGCAGAACATAGTGTAAAAGCCATATTTAGCACACACAGCAATGTCCCACAAACAGAGGTGAACTGAGTGACCAAATTACTATTATTAGCGAGTAGGGAGGGGCCTGTGGTAGGATATGTGGTAGCCAGAGACTTGTGGGGGGGGGGGGGGGGGGGGAAGCAATATGTCTATAGGTCTGCAGGTCACTGATCTGAGATAGAAAGAGAGATATCCGCGACAGTTTGTGGCATACTTGCGCGCAATTTGGCTGCCGCGTTTCGTCCAGAAATATACAGTCCATTTTCCTACTTTCCTTCCCCCAACCACGACCCCTCCCCCCGCCTGCTCCGGTCCCTACCTCTTTTCCCCCCTTCTTCCCTTTTTTCTTCTCCCTACCTCGATCCCTCCTCTGGTCCCTACCTTGGGACGTTGTTGTATTCTATGAAGCACTTTGAGACATCGAAAAGACGTGGAAAGCACTATATAAATATAAGGATTATTATTATATTATAGATAGTTGTATGATAGGATGGCCAGAGAGTCACAATTTAAAGTTCTCTCTTGAGGTTAGTATTTGCAGCATGTATAAACAAAGGCTAGGTGTGATTTATTACAGCGACTGTGGGAGGCTGTTTGTCAGAATTAAACTGAAGAGAAATGCCACGACCACAGAAGAATTAGTTACCAGCCTCCTCCAGCATAACCAGCGACGGTGGCATTGTATTTGTGACAGATGTATTTAGTGCACACAGCAGCGTCCAACAAACAGAGGTGGATTGAGTGACTAAATTACTATTAATAGTGAGTTGGGAGGGGCCTGTGGTAGGACATGGGGCAGCCAGAGACTTGTGGGAGGAGGGGGGGTGAGCGAAGCAATATGTCTATAGGCCTGCAGTTCACTGATCTATGAGAGATAGAGAGAGAGAGAGAGATCCGCGATAGTTTGTGGGGAAACTTGTGCGCAATTTGGCTGCCGCGTTATGTTCACAAATATACAGTCAATTTTCTTACTTTCCTTCCCCCAACCACGACACAGTCCAGAGCAAAGTATTCAAAATAGCTTCCCAATACTGCAATACACTACAAGAGCAACCAATCCCCGTTATATTCACCACCCACATCCCCACCACCACTTCCCTTTCACATGCTGGGGGCAGCTTTGCTTGGAGTCTATCAATGGACTTGACCTTACAAAGCAATCTGGTAACCAGCCTGCCTTCTAACTCTCAGCAACCGATCTCCCCTGCTGTAGAGTTTAAAATTAGACCTAGGTAATTTAGGAATAATTAGGAGGCAGTTTTCCCACACAAAGGGTAATGAAAATCTGTAGCTCTCTCAACAACAGCAAAATTACACTTGTACAGCGCCTTTCATGTCAGGAGGACGTCCCAAGGCGTTGGACAGTCACTGTGTCAGAGCCGAGCTGGGTATGGGGTGGGGAGGGAAAGTGGGGGATTAGGTGTTGCCGATCGGACCATCGAAGAGGAGAGTTTTGAGGCGGGACATGAAAGAGGCCAAGGAGGGGACAAGATGGAGGGACTGCAGGATGCAATTCCAGAGGTTGGGGGCAGAGTGGCTAAATGCTCGCCTGCCAATGGTGGAGTGGGGGACGTGGAACAGGTTGGGGATGCTGTAGCTCAGTAGTTAAAGTAACATTTTCAGGATAGATATCAGTTAGGTCAGAGTATTCTGGGATAAGGGGCAAGAGCGGGTAACCGGACTTGAGGTACAGATTGGTTGTGATCCTATAAAATGGCGAAGCAGGCTTGAGGGGTTGAATAGCCGAATAGCCTGGTGCTACATTTCAACAAGTAGTCAACTTTAGGGTTAGTCAGGTCACCATCGATATCACTTCCTGCACGTTGCACACAAGCTCACTGTGAAAAGGAAATGCCACTGTCACTTCCTACACTCTATACCCTCGGAGAAACACTGATATCACTCCATGAAGGAAGTGATGTGAGCTGAGCAGTGACCTGATGACCTTCTTAAGTGGGTGGGTGAGGGGGGTTGGCCAAGAAGCATTGGCACCTGTCCCATCAGCACCAAAGAATCCGACCAAGTTTTAGCTTGCAAGATTATTGTGCTTAAAGGATGGGGCAGAATTGTGCAAAATTCTTAAAAGTTAAGACAAGCGAAACTCGGGCACTGAGTTATCAACTCTTAATGAGTCTACCCTGCCATCCCTCCACCTCATCTCCTTTTCCTGTCTCCTTCAAGTCCCTTCTAAAGACCTTTCTCTTCGATCGTGCCTTTGGCCAGCCTGCCAACCACCCCAGATCCTCTCCACACTTCCCGATCCAGCTCAGGTCCCAAACCCCTGATTGCCCAGGTCCCAGGAACTCCTTTCGATGTGAAAGGCGCTATATTCACGTAATAATTTGTTGTTCTTGTTATGGTTGAGTCAACACAAACATGCACAGAGTGCAAGTGCCAAAATTGGGTAAGAGTTTCCCCTTTCGTCTGTGCCCCCACCACCACCCCTACCCTCTCCACTCCGTCCCCCCACCACTCATCCCCCATCACCACAAAGTACACCCCTCTTGTGGACCCGAACATTTCGTAACGTGTCTCTGTGCAAATTTTAAGTGATGAAAATTCTAAAAGTAGAGCGTGCCTCAAATCCGTCCGCATGGTATAAATCTCCCAAGTACAAGTACCTTAAAGTAAACCTGTGTCAAGTCAATAATAACAGCAGCAATGAGCACGCCTCCCCTAGGGCATATCCAAATCCCTGCACTGACCTTGCTTCCCAGTGCAGGGGAAAGAGTTTTCATAGATAACAATAATCATTGTATTTGATATAGCGCCTTATGGTTCTGTTGAGACATCTCAAAAAGCTTCACGGAATATATTGTCAAGTAAATTAACGGTACATTTTATGCGAAAAACAAACTACAACGGTACTCATTTACATCTATTTTTTTTTCTGCCCATCGACTAACAAGCAGGTTCCTACTTACTGCTAGGTAAACAGAGGCACGCGTTTGGTGTCAGAAAACTTGCCTAAGGTTTCACCCTGCCTGGGAATCAGACCCGGGTGCTCTCGCTTGTTAGGTGAGCGTGCTAACCACTAGGCTATAGGACTCTAATAGAGCAACAAGCATGTGCTTTCAATCCACTCGAGTGTAATAATAATAATCCTTCAATTTGATATAGTGCTTTTCATGTTTTTTAGATGTCTCAAAGCGCTTCATAGAATGTACTGTAAAGTGAATTGTATATTTGTGGGTAAAACGCAGCAGCCATTTTGCGCACAGCAGTGTCCCACAAACAGTCGTGAATTGTTTGACCAAATTATTATTGGGGGGGTTTTCGGAAGGATTATTATTAGGCGTGTGGAGTAAGGAAACTTGCCCAAGTTTTCGCGCTGACTGGCCGGGAATTGAACCTAGGTCTCTCGCTTGTAAGGCGAGTGCTCTAATCACTGAGCTACAGGACTCGCAAAGAATGTTTTTTTTTAATAAACAGAAAAATATGCAGTGTTTCATTAGAAAGAAGAGTCTTCCATTCAGAGCAGCCTTGCTGTCATCTGTCTGTCTCCCATTGAAAAAAAAAGTTTTAAACGTGGGCGTTTGTGTCTTAGTGGCCTCATTATCACTGTCATAAGCAGGAAGGTTGATTTCTTCTGGTAAAACTTCACCGTGGCTCGGTTCCAGGACCTAACTTGGCTCCTAAAAAGGTGCAAATGCCAGTCGTTCCTTCTCCAGGCATCAGCCAAAACACAAACACAAATGTACACACATAGTGTGTGATGAGAGTCCAGCTAACCTGACCACTGATGCTCTCTCTCCCAATCTCTTCAGGCTCCTTCTGATTGCTCGCAGTTTTGAAGCGGTTATACAGAAGTCAATCAGCTTAGATGAAGAAACATTCTAACTGGCTATTATTTGCCATTCCCGTCACACTGTATGTTGGTTTTGCCTTAACTGGGACATAATTGTGGCCAGAATTGATCAGTGATAAGTACAATTAATTGCTCTACACAAAACTCACCATCTCCTGCCCTTAATTTATAGGAGGAGGGAGTTGGAGCAGTGAGAGATAGAGTGAGGGAGAGGAAAAATAAAAGAATACAGTACTTTTATTTTACAGGCAACTGAAGACAGCATTAAGTAACCATTAACTCCACCCAGACAGTGATTTGGTGCAGAAATAGTTGGAAGAACTAAACTCTGAAACCAGGGAGGGAGTCTGGCAAGGAACCAACTCTTACGGAGAGTCCATTAGTAGTAAGAGCATTTCACACGGCCCCAGCTATTTTTGTTCAGAATTGTTTTGTTTTTTTTGTTTTTCAGGAAGAAAAAACACGAAAGAAATCATAGGGGAGTTTGACAACACGAGATGAAAGATGCGTAGAACATTTCCGAGGAACCTACTCTCAGCCTTAAAGTGTTTAGCTGCAGCAGCATATACATTAGAGTAGTCCTTCCCTTTTTCACCCCCTCTTTCCCCTCATCTTTTCTCCTGCTTCCCCCCCACCACCCACCAAAACTGAGCTGCAGCATGCCTCTGTGACACAGGAGACATACTGTGATACACAGCTGGATGCTGAAAGCATTAGATCATAGCGTTCGAGCAGGGGTTTGGATTGCAGTGAAGCCTTGGATGAAGGAAAAACACACACACACACACATAGAAAACAAGCTAGCAATCCAGAGACATTAGACGCTAATGTACACTCAATCCACGACTGTTTGTGGGACACTGCTGTGCGGAATTGGTTGCTGCTTTTCACCCACAAAAAGTACAGTCAATTCACTTCACAGTGCATCCTGTGAAATACTTTGAGACATCTTGAAGATAACGATTATTATTATCATGTGCATTAGCTGTGTGTACATCTTTTGTGCTGCAAGATGCTAATCTGCATGAAGAGTCTTATATAACTGCAAGTTGTAATTGTCGCTATTTAAGATCCTGTTGCAAAGAAATCTCCTTTGTTGTGGGGTGGGAGAGAGGATTTTTAATGTCCAGTTAGGAGTACATTAAAAAGCTTTCCTTAAACATCTTCTGATCTCAGCAGAAAGTTTTTTGTTGGCAGAGGATGGTGGTGGTGGTTGGGTGGAAATGGGAAGAGACAAGTAAAATGGTTTATTTATTTTCTATACACTTATTACATAAGAAAGCCTTCATTGCAAACTCTTCAAAATGTCTTCAGCAAACATCATATTGAGGGCTCAGTAAAAGGAGATGAGGCTTGGATCACTCGGGTTGTTGGCTATGTTTACGCTCCATATTTCTTGTTGCCAGGCACTTGGGAGTGAGATCAGGGCCTGGCCAAGCCAGGACATTAGCTCTGAATCTCCCTCCCTCCCATCTTAGTCCAGGAATAGTGAGAATGAACCTCTCTCCCCACAACTAATCCCCAAACACATTGACTCTGTTGAAAACTCCCATATGTGGAACATAAACTGTGGAACATTCTCCCTTAATCCCTCCACCTTTGACCCCCTCCCCCCTCACTCCCCATCTCCCCCTTTTCCAAATCTCGCCTGAAAACCTTCCTTTTCGGCTGCACTTATGGTCACCATCCCCCTCCGGCTCCGCCAAGCCTCCCCAGGGTGGAAGGCACTCTACAACCTCAAGCTGTTGTTGTTGATGATGATGAGAGCCACTGACCCATCCCACAACAGGAAGGATGTGGTCCAGGAGACCCAAAGCCCAATAACTTGGCACGTTCTGCAATGCTCAGCCAGTTTGGCTGCAGAGCGACAGAACGAGAAAGATATCGATCTCAAGGCCGCGCTCACAATCAAAACCGTGAACCACTCACAGACGTACTCCCATCACCATAGCGACTGACTGCGTTGATTGAAGAAGTCTACGAAACACTACCAAATCCTCCAACCACACCACTACCTCTTCCTGATATAATGGATGCATTTAATTATAGAGTGTACATGTTATGTTTCTTGCTCCGATAAAACTATCGCCTTCTGGGTTTCCATTTCCCTCTAAATCCATTGCTTTAATCCACGCCGATGTTTCCCCAATCTATCTGCTCAACCAACCAGATGCACAAAGCCTACCTTTCCCAGCCCCCATCCCAGGAAAATCATTCAAATTCAGACCCTGCAAATAAATTGCTTACTCTATCCTCAGCTGTTTCTGGGACACTGGTGTGCACACATTGGCAGCCAACTTTACCCGAAAGTACACAATCAATCCACTTTACAGTAATATAACAATAGTAAACCTTGCATTTGATATAGCACTTTTCATATCTTATCGACTTTTCAAAGTGTTTCACAGAATATACTATAAAGTGTATATTTGTAGGCAAAACGCGGCAGCCAATTGCACACAGCAGTGTCCCACAAACAGTCGTGGATTGAAAATGACCAATTTTTGTTATTGTGTTTTTTTGGACGGATTATTATTAGGCACGTGGAGTAAGGAATCTTGCCCAAGTTTTGCCCTGGATTCGATCACAGGTATCAATCAGGTCTCAATCAATCAATCAATCAATCAATCAATACTTACATTTATGTAGCGCCTTTCACGCCGAGAGGACGTCCCAAGGCACTGTACAGTTAGGTAGGGACAAAAGCAGGGGTGGAGGGGTCATTTCAATCCACGACTGTTTGTGGGACACTGCTGTGCACAACTGGCTGCTGCATTTCACACACACATATACAGTCAATTCACTTTACAGTATATTCTGTGAAGTGCTTTGAGACGTCTAGTATACGTGAAAAGCGCTGTATCAAATACAAGTATTATTTTTTTTAGAAAAACACAGAAAACTGACTGCAGTAATCTGTGGGAAAACACAGACACAAATGCACATGCCCTCGCACACAATTTAAAGGAACTCTCATTAAGATTACATTTTCCACTGCAAGGAAAACGAGGAGAAGGCTCCAAAACGCTTGATGGACATAGTCAACACCTGCAAATTTGACCCGAAAGAATAGAAACACGAGCAAAGCCACCGCAGGAGCCAAACAGATATTAAAGATATTCCTGCACTTGCTATTTCTGCTTGTAATTGCTGAAATAAGTTATTTCAATAAGTAGGTCAAACGACCCTGGAGACGTGACAAAGGAGCAAGCTGGAGAAAATCTACAGGTCTGTGGAGGCCACCTCATTAAAACTCAATACTACATTACTAAATATGTGCACTACGTGACTTTTACCATCGACTTGGGTTGTGTGCGAGTGTGTACACACTGTACTGAAATCTGCCATTCTATCACAGCGTTATAAAAGGTCGCTTTAGGTTTGGGTGTATACAGCACTTCCACATGGGGGGGTGATCTTCTTGGAGTGCTTCACACAGCTGACTGGGTGACCGAGCTGTGGGTGGGGAGAATTTGCCCTCGGTTGGCTTCCTTCTGAAAATCCTAAAGTAACAGACTTTAGCAAGAGTGCAACACAAGGGTTTTCCCCCCACCACCCACCAGCTCAAAGAGGAATCGAAATGAGAAAAAAGGGGGTGGGGAGGTGGGGGGGTTGGGATGCGAAGAAAGAGAATGTGCTCAGGGCAACGAGAATCCTAGTCTAAGTCCTAATCCAAGTTACCTAAAAAATTACAACAAGTGGGATTTGGTGGGGGAAGGGGGGATGGGGGGGAAAGTGGGGTGGAGAAAGCTTTGCAAGCTTCAAAGGAATTTCACAAGAGAATAGTTTGGCTGCAAAATAAATAGCAGAATTCTCAACTTGAGGGAAGTGACCCATGACATGAAATAGGCCTCGAATCTTGGGATAAAACACAAACCACTACATACTTTATGGCACAAAGTTAACAACAACAAAATTGCACTTATACAGGAGGACGTCCCAAAGCGCTGAACAGTCAGGTCGGGACCCGAGCTGGGGTGGGGGGGAAGGGTCAGGGTTGGGGGAAGGAGAGCGGGAAGGGGAAGGAGAGCGGGAAGAGTTAGTGGGGTAGCCGAAGGCGTGGTCGAAGAGAAAGGTCTTGAGACGAGCCTTGAAGGAGGAAAGGGAGGAAGTGAGGTGGAGGGGATGCGGGATGGAGTTCCACAGTGTGGGAGCAGAGAGGCTGAAAGCCCGGCCACCAATGGTTGGTCGGATAGGGCGGTGGACGCATAGCGGGCCTGAGTCTGCTGAACGGAGGGGATGGGTGGGCTGATAGGGAGACAGTAGGTCAGAGAGATAGGTGGGGGCAAGGCCATGAAAGTGAGAATAAGGATCTTGAATTCGATCCTCTGGGTGACAGGGAGCCAGTGGAGATGGGCGAGGGACTGATGTGGTCGCAAAGCCCAGTGCAGGAGAGTATACGAGCTGCAGAATTCTGAATGATCCACAGCCTGTGAAGGGAGGAGCTGGGGAGGCCGACGAGAAGAGAGTTCTTGTAGTCGAGCCTGGAAGTGATAAAGGCGTGGATGAGAGTTTCAGCGGCTTGGGGGGGGGGGGGAGGGGAGGGAGGGGGGGGGGGTGAGGTAGTGGCAGAGTCTGGTAATATTGCAGAGGTGATGGAAGGCTGTGCCAGTCATGGAGCGGATGTGGGGGAGGAAGGATAGTTCAGGGTCGAACAAGACGCCCAGATTCCTGATTGGCTTCGCAAGGTGGAGAGAGCGACCTTGAATGCTGATGTTGTCAACTGAGGTGCGGAGGCACTGACGTGAGCCAATCAGGAGGGCTTCCGTCTTGTTGACGTTGAGTTGTAGAAAATTTGCCCTCGTCCAGGACTCAATGTCGGACAGACACGCAGTCAGAGAGCCAGTGGTCCTGGAATAGAGGGTTGACGTGGATAGGTAGAGTTGGGTGTCATCCGCATACATGTGGAAATTTACCCCATGTCTGCGGATGATATCGCCCAGTGGGAGAGTGTAGAGGGTGAAGAGCAGGCGGCCAAGGACAGAGCCCTGGGTAACGCAGCAATTGACTGTGCGTGGACTGGAGGAGAAGCCGTTGGGAGTAGACAACGGCAGCCAAGTTATTATCAAGTGGAGTGGGATCTGCACATCATCGCGACACTGTGAAGTTGTACTCTACTGTCAGGCAGATAGAGAGAGAAAAATCAAAGGAAATCAAACTCTCCCAGTGTAAACACAATCATCCTTTAACTCACAGAGTCAAACAGATCAGTGTCCTGCTCCCCTGCCCCCCACACGCCTGAAAATAAACTGGTTGATTAGGAAGTTACAATTCCTGCCCAGAGACTTGCTACTGCCCTGTCCAGAGAGGAGCAGAACATAACATGCTCAACTTTGCTCTCATTGAGCACCAATAATACAATAAAAACACAATCCTTGCCTTTAATATAGCACCTTACCACATCTTCTAGACGTCTCAAAGCTCTTCACAGAATATACCGTAGCAATAACAAAATTAAACTTGTAGAGCGCCATGATGTTTAACACGCGTTTAGAATGTCGCTAGAGATTTTGACCAGGGCTGTCTACGTGCTATGGGCAGCACGGAAGTCGATTGTAGGGGTTCGAAGAGGGAAAGGCAAGAGAGAAAGGAGCGAAGCAACGACTTGCACGTGATATAAATCGAAGTTCTTGTTGTTGATCCAGGGCATGAGAAAAGAATGGGAGGTTGGAGATGGGGCTTGGAGAGTAGAGATAGATCCATGAAGGTTTTTTCAGGATGGAGGTGATGAGAGCAGTTTTTAGAGGGGTGGTGACAGTGCCGGTGGATAGGGAGAGGTTGATGATGTCAGCCGTGGGTGGGGGGAGGCTAGAGATGGAACAGGGAGATGAGGAGAGAGGTGGGGAGGGGTTGAGGGAGCAGGTGATGGGTTTCATTTTTCGGATGAGAGTAGAGAGAGAGAGTCAAAGGTATGTAATGGGGGGTTGGATCCTGAGGAAGAGTTTAATGGTGGAGGGGGTAGGGGTGGTTGAATGGATCCCCTCAATTTGGAATACGAGGAAGTCCAGCAAAGTGAATCGACTGCACATCTGTGGGCAAAATGCAGCAGCCAATTGTGCACAGCAGCGTCCCACAAACAGTCTTGGATTGAGTGATTCATTTATTATTACTTTTCTTCTTTTGAAGGGATATTACCTCTGGTAAAACAATCCAGCAATCAACTAACAACTGGGTTCCTACTTACTGCTAGATAAACAGAAGCGGGCGGAATAAGGAAACTTGCCTAACGTTTCATCCTGTCTGGGAATCAAATCCAGATCCAAGTACTGTAGAAGGAAACAAGGATACACATTGCTGCACCTACATTAGAAATCTATTGCACTTTCCCAACCCTAGTTGCACAAAACCTCTCAACAGACAAAGCCGTACAGATAGATAGGAGTGCATCATTGGAAGCTCATTGTTTACAAAACCTTTATAAAGAACAGACACTGGAGGAAGGCTGTCTCTAACTCTCTGCTTGCTTCTCCCAGGCCTTTTAAGACTAAAGTCCCCCTATATATTTACATGAATTCATACCAGCTCGTGCTTCTTGCTGAGTGTTCGAGTAAATTTCAACCAACCCACAAAGGCTTTCCTGCTCACCAGCTTTGGAAGCCTAGTTACAAAACAAAACTAACCAGGGCCCTGCCACAGGCTTATGTTGGGGGTACAAGATGCAAACAACAGCCAAAACAGAAAGAAATGGTTCAACGGTTTGCCAATGGGGACCACCGAGGTGGACAGGTAGGAGGGGCTGCAAGGACAGCACTGCCTGTGGTTACTGCACTTGCCTCGCAGGCGAGAAGACCCCGGGTTTGATTTCCTGGCAGGGCAAAACATTGGGCAAGTTTCCTCACTCCACACACAGCTGTTTACCCAGCAGCAAGTAGGTTGTTAGTCGATTGATGGGTTACTTTGCTGGGAGGTAAAAAAAACCCTCATAATTGTGATTCAATTGCATGCGATTGGCTGCCGCATTTCATCTACAAACTACACAGTCAGTTCACTTTACATTATATCCTGTGAATCAGTTGGAGACCTCTCAGAGATGTAATGAGACCGCAAAGTGATCAACACTGCCGGGTGGGTAAACAATGTGTGGGTGGCGCGGGGAGGGCAGCGCGGGGAGCTGAAAGCACAGTCTAAGAGGTAAATCTCAAGGCGGGGTTTGAACCCAGGGAGGGAAGGGACAAGTCAGAGGGTCTCCAAGATGGAATTTCAAGGAACAGCAACAAAAATGGCTGAAAGATCACATTAAAATGTTGTGGTTGTCGGATGACCTTTTGCAATGGTCACCTCAGGGTCTCAGGTTTTGAGTGATCCGACCATTTCAACTACCCCCTCCCCCACCTCTATCATTTAACTTGGGCACGAGGGAAAGGCATAGCAAATGAGGGTGTCCCTACAATCAGCCAGACAGAGGCAGGGTTCTCTCTTCAGTGTTAGTTTCAATTATAGGCAGAAGGCCTGGAAACTAGTTGGTTGTTTAATGACCTGCTTTTATGAGGGGATGTGCCAATAAAAAAAAACTTAAAAAGTGTATGTCCTGCTGGTTTCAGTACACAAAGGTACACACACGGAACACACACTGGATATTGCAATTTATATTAAAATGCTTTCAATCATCATGTACTCCTTATCTGGTAAAGGAAGAGAAATCAGCCTCGCATATAAGCAAAATTAACTTATCGACTTCCTTTCAGAATTTGTTTAGTCAATTTCCCTTTGCAATTCATCCGTCACCTAGCTACATTGAGGCAAGGCTCGGGAGATACAGGATGCTATTAATTTGGAACTGGTTTCCTCAGAAAACTAATAATGAGAAGACAAATGCACACAAATAGAGTGCCAGCCCAGCTCAGTCACTGTTTAGATTCGAACAGTTAACCCCACACATACACTCTGGGGTCCCCAAGCCTTGGTTCCAGCCCAATCTATGTCAAATACTTCCCGGAGTTGGGTAAACAGGATGTGTCCCTCTGGGGAGCGAACGCACATTCCATTCCAATCTATCTCTGGGATTTACACGTGTAGGTGGGAAGCACGGAAATCTCAGTTTGGTTTGGATACTCAAGCAAAAATAATAATTTGGTTACTTCAATCCACGATTGTTTGTGGGACGCCGCTGGGCGCAATTGGCAGCCGTGTTTCGCTCACAAAAATACACATTACAGTATATTCTGTGAAATGCTTTTCACACGTCTAGACAATGTGATAAGATGTTACATCAAATGGAAGGATTACATTACTATATATAATTCTACTATTACTGGTGCTCGACGAGAGTGAAGTTGACAACCCAATGCTTGAGGTAGTGTCTAACACTAACCCACGCTCCAGTCTTGGCTTAAATAAAATGAAGTGAATTCAGAACCACATGCCATCTCTGCAATGAAGGTTCAAGTTGGAATACAATACAGTATCTCAGATGGGATTGATGAACTTAAGGTGAGAAAGCGGACCGAATGACACCCAATGCACATCGGGAATGCATTGCTGAATAGATATCAAGGCAGTAGGAATGTCGGTTAGTTTGCACCACTTTGGGTGCAAGTTTCTCAATCTATCCCTGGAATTTCCATGTAGAGGTCGGCGTTCACGGAATTCTCAGTTTGATTTGGAGACTCTTAAGCAACGGTGACCCACGTGTGTCAGACAGTTAGACAGTTCCAAAAAACACACACACACCAACGCCGATTGTAGTACTGCTTTCAGCACAGGTCTGCCATTGCCCATAATTGTAGATCGGAATCACACGCGTGACCAGATATTGCTGTCAGTATCAGACTCTATTGCTGACACATGTGGGCAGTCGAGCGAGTTAACTCTGCATTTCAATTTTGAAACGTATTGCCGGAGAAGAACACTTGTGGGTTTGGTAACATTGCTTTGGGGCCAGTTACACACCTGTCCACAACCACTGGTAACCACACTACAAATCATCAAGAGTTGCAGATGGCAGAGACTATTCCAATGGTAAGACAACGAACAAAGTGGTGATGTGGTAAGCAAATCAACAGAACCCAGAGACAGAGGGTGAAAGCGAGGGGAGGGGGAGGGGTAAGATAGATAGAGAAAGAAAGGAGACAGAGGAAGGAAATAGAGAGAGAGGAGAGAGAGAGATTCCCTACCACATACACAGCACAGACAGATGGACAGACAGACCGACCAAACGTTACATCCTTGAACAAAAAGCCAGAAAGAACACTCTGTCAATCGACTCACTGCCAAAGTAAATCCCTTCAGTGAAGGTTTGACCCTGACTTTGGCCCAGTCGTGTGCAGATGTTTTGGTACGACACAAGGTTTCAGTACCTCTTATCTCGTGCTCTAACTGACCCTAGTCAAACGTTCCAAAACAATCCAACAGAATTCATTATCATTTGGTGGTGGAGGGGGGTATAAAACTGCATGGTTGGTTGTGAGACATCAACTATACAAAATTTTGCTGCCGTGTTCACCTACGAAATGCAGTCACTACGCTTTACAATTAAAAATTCAACAATTAAACCTTAAAAAAAAGCAATAATAAATTGGTCATTTCAATCCACGACTGTTTGTGGGGACACGGCTGTGCGCAATTGGCTGCCGCATTTTGCCAACAAATATACAGTCAATTCACATCATAGTACATTCCGTGAAGCGCTTTGAGACGTCTAGAAGATGTGAAAAGCGCTATATCAAATGCAAGGATTATATACAATAAAATCCTGCAAAGCACTTTGAGACAAGATAAAGCACAAGATCAAACTCAAGGATTATTATTAAAGCAAGACTCAGGATACTAAACACAGAGGTACAGGAAGGGTATTACACTAACAGTATTCACAACACCCCACAAATGTGTCATTCCAATCGGGATTAAGGAACCTAATTTTCCACGCACAAATGAAGCACAACTCTCAAAGGAATATCAGAATTAACAGTGCCACCTAGGTCACATCACATATCCAAACTAAGACGCCACTGCAAAAAGCACACGTGATCAAAAATTCTATCTAGTCTTAGGCTGCAAAAGCCCTATTTTTCCTTTACATATTAAAATGGGATTAGAGCTGTGGATAGCTCTTAAATTCAGCCTGATGTTTGAAACCTAGCTTCAACATTTTAGGCCGAAATTAAGGATTTAACCGGAAATCATCCGTATATATGTTGAAGCCAAACTGCTCCCACGCACAGGCTAGGACCATGTGGAATTACGGGGCCTTCAGAACAGATTATAAAACAAACCATCTTTTTAAAATTGACCCACTTTGTTATCCGTAGAGTTTTGAGACCATTAAATTTGCCGATGATTGCCGACTAATTGCACTCATCGGAACCAGAATCGGAACAGTTCACGTTACGTCAGATTGGAACCGGGACCAATAACTTTTGTGTCTCTCTTATCAGCTCTTCACACAAACCCCATAGGCCCAAGACTCACCTCTGAATTTCTTAGGCGGGTTGTTCAAGTCTCCGGCATCAGGTTGGACGACACATCGATCATCCACAAGGCTACCAAAGGAAACAGAGGGAAAGTTTGTCAAATTATTTTTATTTTAAAAACGAGACATTTATTTCCTTTCTGAGACCAACTCGCAGCATCTCTGCTCCTCCACCCGGATGATAAATTGCTCACGAGGTTAATGGCTTTGCACATCGAGCCTTAAACTTGCCCCATTTGCTGCGCGAATGGTCTGTCGTGCTCTCCCAAAAAACAGTACATCAAATAATAATTTGGTCACTCAATCCACGACTGTTGGTGGGACATTGCTGTGGATAATTGGCTGCCGCGTTTGGCCCACAAGATTATACAGTCAATTCAACTGACAGTTTATCCTGTGAAGCATCATTTTGTGACGTCTCGAAGACATAAGGTGTTTATATCAAACGCAAAGCTTATTATTATATCTGTAGCTAGGTTTCGCCGAGCCTGGAATTGAACCCAGGTCTCTCACGCAAGGCGAGAGCTCAACCACTGAGCTGCAGGACTCTTGGTCAATTCAATCCATTACTGTTTGTGAGACACTGCTGTGCGCAATTGGCTGCCGCATTTTGCCCCCATATGTGCAGTCAATTCACTTTACAGTCTATTCTGTGAAGCGCTTTAAGTCTAGAAGACATGAAAAGCGTGATAGGAAATGCAAGGATTATTATCTTTGTCAATCTCTACGAGACTTCTGCCTGGCATGAAAAGGTGTTGTGTCAAATGCAAGGATTATTAATTTTTTACTCTGCATTATTATTAATACTGTACATTGAAATGTCTCAAGGCATTCAACAGTCAGCATCAATTTGTGCACGTCACTTTACAGGCATCGCCCGTTCTGAAGCCCCCTCACAATAACAAATAATCCTTGCATTTCATATAGCGCATTATGACATTTTCTAGGCGTCTCCCAAGAGTTTCACAGAATTTAATGGAAAACGAATCGACTGGAAATGTTGTGGGAGAAAAGGAAGGTCTTCAGGCGCAATCTGAAGATGAGGGAGGAGGGGGCAAGGCAAAGGGAGTGAGGGAGAGAGAGCAGGAAGCCAGAGGCAGTTGAGTGGAGGCAGTGGGTAGAGGGTTGGGGGGGTATGCGGGTTGGAGAGGTAGGGTTATTTGAAGACTGTGAGGACTTGAATATCAATACTTTCGGTGACAGAGAGCCAGTGGAGCCTACGCACATCTTGCCTCCACAACGCCACTCCGCACAACAAGATGGGAGATCAGCAGCTTAGTGCCTCGGGACCCTAACTTCACCAGCAGGGAAACCAGAGTTTATTTTAATGATCCCAATGTTTGACAACTGTCATCATTACTCAGAACAGTTGAAAATGCAACATCCATTGAAGGTGTACACAACTTTAACTGGACTTGTAACAGTAGCACACACATTGTTCACACTCTGGGTTGGGTGTTGTAATTTTATGGTTAAAAGGGAAACTCAATAGAACTTTCAGCATCACATCCAGTCAAACAGAATTGCACCCTTTTTTGTGTTAAGAAACAAAAACTCACATGTACCAACTAACCTGTTACACACTTCAGAGGAAAAAATTATTCAACAAACTAAGGTGCGAAAAAAAAAGACAAACACACACTTGAAGTTCAGCCAAGACAAAGTTATATTCTTCCCTGCGACGCCTCACATTATACACGCCAAGCAGGTGGAATTTAACATAATATTTGCATTCAATGCAGCGACTTATCCCTAGACAACTCAAAGGGCTTCGCGGGTCATACCGTAAACTAGATCGACTGTATTTTTTGGCAGAAACTCGGCAGCCGGTTTGCGCACAGCCACATCCCACAAGTGAGTGAGAAATTTTGACTTTGTGGAATCTGTTGAAAAGAACTACCAAGTGTGCATGTGCTATCGCTGCACACCTCAGGTGGATTCCGCAACTTAACTGGTTTGAAATTGTGTTACATAGAATGATACAACACAGATACAGGCCACTTGGCGCCACTAGTCCAAACCAGTGTTTAATATTGCGCATGAGCCTCCCTCCTTATTGTTCCCTGTTCTCTTCTCCCTCATGTAGATTCCTCATGTGTGAATAAATCGCTTCACGCAATATATTGCAAAGTGAATTGACTGTGTATATGCGGGCGAAACGCGGCAGCCAATTGCGCACAGCGGTGTCCCCCAAACAGTTGCAGATTCAAAATGATCAACTTTTTTGAAGGTTTATTATTATTAAGTGCATCTTTGTTTATGTGTGTGTGTGTATGTATATATATATAATATATATATATAATATATATCTAGAGTAAGGAAATTTGCCCAAGGTTTCGCCCTGACCTGCCAAGAATCAAACCAAGGTCTCATGCTTGTAAGGCGAGTGCTCTAAACCACTGAGCTACAGGACTCTTTACTACAGGAATAAGCAGGAGGGAGTGGAAGGTGAGGGGGGTTTGTGAGTGTGTGTCTAAAGGTGAAGAAACACAGATGATGCGCAGTGGATCACGGCTTTGGCAAGAGGAATACAAGCAGACATGCAAATCCAACAAGTGTCTATTCCTGGCTGCCACCCCACTCCCCTTACACACTTGCGTTAATTCAGAGATTGCAACCGTACAGCCAATTATTTCCCTGGCTCTGAAACGCCCGTGGTGAGGGGCGGATGGACGGCTGCGGGGAAAGGAAGAAGAATGGTCTAAGACAGGAAAAGAGGACGGGAGGTGGCACGGGGTGAGGCTAGCAGAGCAAATGGACATAGCGCCTTATCAGCAAATCGCCTCACAGGCTATACTATCAAGTGAATTGACTGTATGAACGTGGGTGAATCACGGCAGCCCACTGCGCACAGCAGTGTCCCACATACAGTCGTGGATCGAGCGACTAATTCTTTGCAAGTCACTTGTAGCATGAATGATCCAATCGGATTTCCCCTCCCCACCACCCCCCTCCATACACACAAATAAATATATAATATAGCTGAACCAAGATTTCACAACTTCTAATGAGTTCCCTTTACTACAGCTGTTTGGAGTTAATACCAACGGTGAACATCTAAATTTGTGTGTGTGTTTTGGGGGGGCAGAGGGGGGCGAGGGAGGGAGGAGGGGGGAGGAAAGAGAGAGGCAGGGAAATAAAATCGAACCGAACATCTCAACTGTGCCTTCGGATAAACGTCAACATGAAAGAAAAATACTACTTTAGTAACAATCCTTGCATTCGATATAGCGCTTTTCACATCTTATTGACGTCTCATTTGATGTGATTTGACGTGTGATGCTTCAAAGTGGATAGTGGATTGACCGTATATTGGATTGTAAAGTGGATCGACTGTATATTTGTGGGCGAAACGCGGTAGCCAATTGCACACAGTAGCGTCCCCCACAAACATCGATGGATGGAAATGACCAATTTGTATTATTGTGGGGGGGGGGTTTTGGGGGGGATGATTATTAGGCGTGTAGGAGTGTATGTGTCATGTGCGCAGAGTAAGGAGACTTGCCCAAGGGTTCACCCCCTAATGTGCCTGGATTCGAACACAGGTCTCACACTTGTAAGGCGAGCGCTCTGACCACTGAGCCACAGGGTCTTACAGTCTTACTGCTCCAAAGGCGAGATGTTCACAGTTAATGCTGTTGAATTTCAAGGCTCAGATCAGCAGAGATCAGGACAGCAATTAAGAATAATTGTGTTTGGACCTGTGTGCCAATGTATACTTGTCCCTGGATATATCTTTGTGGGTGGGGGGAGAGAGGAAAGACATTGACTGACATTTAGTGGGAACTAAAGTCCGACCCTAAGCAACATGGACATGACTTTGCTGCTTGCTTTAAGACCCTGAAATACGTCATGATGGCAGGAAAAACTTGAGGTTGTTTTTTGCTGTTGCCTCTTTTTTTTTAAATTAAAGAATATTTTTGCTCTCTCTCTCTCTCCCGTTCTCTTTCTTTCTCTCCCATCTCTCTCTCCACTTCTCCCCCTCTCTCCTTCCCTCTATCCCCTTCCCTCCCTCTCTCCCTGTCTGTCTCCCCTTCTCTTTCTCCCCACCCCCCCCACCCCCACCCCCCATCACCCCGCCTTCTCTCCCTCCCTCTCGTTTTCCCATTCTCTCTCCATTTCTCTGCCTGTTTCTCTCCCACCTTCTTCACCTCTCTCTGTGTGTCCCCCCCCCCCCCCCTCCCTCTCTCTCCCCCATCTCTATCTCCTCTTCTCCCCCCTCTCTCTCCCCCCACTCTCCTTCTCTCCCCCCTCCTTCCCCCTTTCTCTCTCCCTCTCTCACCCCTTTCTCCTTCTCTCCCCCCCCCACACACATACACACATAAGAGTGAAACTGACAACAGAGCCAGGAAAGGAGGGAGAGAGGAAAGGAGGGAGAGAGGGAGGGTGTGGGGGGGGGTAATGGTGACCCACAGTTAAAATGGACAAGGTTCAATTAGACAATAAAACAGTCGCCACACACGCTCTCTCGTGTTCATCCAAACTTACCCCAATGTGCTGATGAATCCATTGACGGATCCCTCGGCGAACAAGGAGACAATGTCCCCGATGTGTAGGAAACTCGACATCTTATCAGACATCATCATCTCTCTTTCCTTTCCACTCACCCCCTCACCCTCACCCACCCAGACACACACAGCCCCCAACCAACTCTGTCGAGGTAAAAAAAAGAGAGTCACACACACACACAGAGTGAGACACACACAGAGACACACACACAGAGAGAGAAACACACAGAGACACACACACACACAGAGAGAGACACACACACACACAGAGAGAGACACACACAGAGACACACACACACACACAGAGACACACACACACACACAGAGAGACACACAGAGAGACACACGCAAGCAAAAGTGTTATCAGAAATCCCATTCAACAAGAAACACACACATACACTTCAGATGATACATACATGATCAGGAAGCCAAAACTCGTTGCCCCCCCACCCACTGATTTACAGTATCTGTCTTAATTGGCAAAGTCATTGCCAAAGGAAACTTTCCGACACCAGACCCTCCTGATCCTCCCGACGCAACGCAACCAAACCCATCATCAGCCGCAGCTCCCGGCTCTCAGTGATAAAGCCTTTGCACCTAACGCTCGCTGAACCTCCACCCGACCCCGGAATGGGAATGGATCCGAATGTAATGGAGACCTTCTTCACTCCCCCACACACACTCACCCCCCCCCCCCCACACACACTCACCCCCCCCCCCCCACACACACTCACCCCCCCCCCCCACACACACTCACCCCCCCCCCCCACACACACTCACCCCCCCCCCCCACACACACTCACCCCCCCCCCCCACACACACTCACCCCCCCCCACACTCCCCCCCACACACCACACCCCCCCACACCCCCCCCCCACACACCCCCCCCCCCACACTCCCCCCCCCCCTCTCACCTCCAGCCTCTTTTCGCAAGTTCACACTGTTGTCATTTCTCTCTCTTTTTTTAAAAACAAAAAAAGTCGCCTTTTGAAAATATAATTTATATCAAGTTCTGCACAGAAACACAAACACAGGGGTGACAGACAACCAGCCTCCCCGTCCCGCCCAGGGCAACAGCAGCAGATACACTGCATATAACAGCCTCCTCCGAGAGGGGGAGAGAGCAGTCCCCCCCCCCCCGCCCCCCCCCCGCCTGGCTTCACCAAGTTTGCTTCGCTTGAAGTTCACGGCACCGCAGCCGGTGGGAAGGGAAGCGTCTCTTACCTCTCGGCGTGAGGAGCTGGAGCTCAGCCTGCAGTGGCCGGCAGCAGCCTGAGCTACAGCGGGATGTGCAGCAAGCCCATGGTGCCGGGTCTGATTTCTCTCTGTGTCTCCCTCTCTCTGTGTGTGTGTCTCTGACTGTGTGTGTGTGGTGTGTGTCTTATGTGTATATGTGTGTGTGCCCGTGTCCTCTTCTCTCAGCCAGATCCCGTTAGAAACACAGTACAAATCACTGACTGACTGATTCACTGGCGGCCACAGCTGTTCCAATGCTTGGGTCCTATCAGCTGGTGATATAGTAACCTTGTGCGCGCGGTGCTCGCCGGGACTTGTAGTCCGCCCCGCTCGGTGGCAGCAGGCGCACGCGCGGTTCACCGGACGACGGCCGCGACTACAACTCCCAGCGGGCCCCACGCGCCAGCGGACCCCCCCCCCTCCTCCCAGCTCCCACAGTCCCGCCCACCAGAGCGCTGATTGGTCAATTCCACGTCCCTCAAACGCATCGGCGGTGATCCGCGTCTCCGATTGGACGCGACGGGCGTCAATCGCGCCCATCATGAGTCTGGCCCCGCCCCCACCTGTGTAAAAGTTTCTTTGTGTCAAGGAGTTGGGAACTTTTCTTTTGAGAATCGGTGTCAATGATCAGAGTTGCTAAACCTTTACATAACTATTTAAAAAAAACACTCGCACTTTTTCCCTATTGGGAGCGAAAGCAGAAATTTGTCCCCCTCACCCCAGCCCGCACCACAACAACGGTGTATCAAATACAACGATTCTTCTTCTTATTCTTCTTCTTCTAAAAAAAACCCTGATGAATCTCTATTGAAAAAAATAATAATTTGGTCACGTCGACCCACCGCTGATGGTGGGACGCTGCCGAGCGCCGACGGCTCCCGTGTTTGGCCCACGTGTTTGAGTCGGTTCGCCTCACGGCATATCCTGAAGTGCTTTGAGACGTCTCGTAGACGTGATGAGCTGCTGTATCAAGGGTTGCTTTTTTTTAAACACAGATCTTTCTTTTTTTAAAAATAAACACAAAATCCCTCTTCTGCCTCCTCCCGTTCACGGGGAGCGATTGGCTGCCGAGTTTCACCCGCAAAACACGCAGTCGCTGTCCCAGTCGCTGTCCCTCGCGGTGTATTCCGCGCAGGGCTTTGAGATGTCTCGACGGCCTGATAACCAAATGCAAAGATCACAATTAATTATTGTAATCATTGCTTAATTACTAATCATCCTTGCGTTTGATACGGCGCTTTTCACGGCTCCTGCCCGCCTTAAAGCCCTTCGCATAGTACGCTGTAAAGTGAATTGGCTGTATATTTGTGGGTGAAACGCGGCAGCCGATTGCGCACAGCAGCGTACCCCGTCCGTCCCCCCCCCACCCCACGAACAGTCGTGGGTTGAAATGACCGATTTGTTTTGGGGTGGGGGAGGGATTATTATCAGGCGCGTCTGTTTTTGAAATAAAATCATACCTGTTTTGTTTTCTCTTTTAAAAAATACCCCGGTCAGGTTGCAATCAGTTTCACGTGCGTGTGTTTTTTTCACACGATGAAAATGTACATGAATTAAAGTTTTGAGGTAAAGTCAAGTAAAGTGAGTGGTAAAGCTTCAAGGTTGAGAGATATTGTAACTGTTGTTTTGAAAGAGTTTTTTTTTAAACATCTGACACACAGCCAGACCCCAAATCATTTCATTTGCATGAATGTATCACATGGGTTTTTGTAAAAGTGTGTCTAAATGATATATGAAATAAAATAGATGGTCTCCATTGTGCACGATTTAAAAAATATAGGATAGATATTGTGTGAAAATATGATGTACATGGCTAGTTATATTTGTTCACTGTTGGACGTGTGAATCAGAACGTGGGATGCAACACATGCACACACACACACACAGAAACACCTCCACACACAAACACACTCACAGACTCACACACACACAAACAGACTCACACACACACAAACACACACACAGAAACACCTCCACACACACACACACTCACAGACTCACACACACAAACAGACTCACACACACACAAACACACACACAGAAACACCTCCACACACACACACACTCACAGACTCACACACACAGATTCACACACACAAACACACTCACAGACTCACACACACACACACAGTCAGCTGAGGGATCATATGATCAGTTGGTATCATGGCCAGCTCCTGTGGATCGCTGTGGTTTGGTTCAGGAAGAAGCCACAGCCTTGTCCCCCATTGCCTGCTGGTCTCTTGCTGCTGCTGCTTGTCTGTCATGCCTGTGCTCACGCAGACCAGCCCAGGCCCAGCCCAGGCTCCCAGCCCACCAGCCCAACAGGATCCCCTCCCCTCCTCTCAGGCTACCTCTTGTGGCTGTGGCTCGGGCTCCATCAGTCGCCCACCCCAGCCTGCTGCTGGTGACAGCGTCTCATTGTCCCAGCCTCCAGCTGTCAAATACACCAAGGAGGCCAATCTTGTTCTCGCAGGTCAACAACCAGAGATGGGGGAAGGCTCAAAGCGGCCTAGGCTTCTTCAGCCAACAAATCAGGTAAAGCCCCCTCGCCCTCCCTCTCCCTCTTTCCTTACCTCCAACCCCCTTCCACTCCTCCCTTCTTCCTCCCCTTCCCTCTTCCCTTCCCTCCCCACCTCCCTCCTTCCTCGCCTCCTCCCCTTCTCGCCTCACCTCCCATCTCTCCTTCCTTACCTCCTCCCCTCGCTCCTCTCCTCTCTTCTCCTCCCTCCCTTCTTTACAACAACAACAACAACAACAGCAACAAAATTGCACTTATACAGCGCCTTTCATGCCAAAGCCCTGAAGGACATCCCAAAGCCCTGAACAGTCAGGTTGGGACCCGAGCGGGGGTGAGGGGGGGGAGGAGGGAGGAGGGTAGGGGTAGGGGAAAGGGGAAGGAGTTGAACAACAACAACTACTTGGATCTATATAGCACCTTCCACATAAGACAGTGTCTCAAGAGCGCTTCACCTCCCTCCTTCCTCCCTCCCTCCCTCCCTCCCTCCCTCCTGACGTGGATGGAATCCGCAGGGTTTGAATGGGCGGCTCGCACCGAGAGCTGGAGCGCGCTCGGCGGGGCGAATGGCCTCTCCTCTCCGCACTGTGCATCCCAACAATTCCCATGTCTGTAGGTGGCGGGGGTTATAGGCTCCATTGACTTCCCATCACACAGAGGATAGGGTTCATGTGAATTGACTGTATATTTGCGGGCGAAACGCGGCAGCCAGTTGTGCACGGCAGTGTCCCAACAAACAGTCGTAGATTGAAATCCTTTTCTCGAGGGATTATTATCAGGCACGTGGAGTAACTTGCCAAGGGTTTTGCTTTTGCTGCAAAGCGAACCCAGGTTTCTCGCCTATGAGGCGAGCGCTCTAACCCACTGAGCTGGAGGACTCCACATTTTGTTGTTGTCATTGGATGAGTCCAATTAGCGTAGTCCTGTTCCTGAGCCAGGCGGGTCCGCAGTATATCCAGGTCTCTCTCTCTCTGTTAATGACATCCCAGCCGGGCCTGGCTGATCGGCAGAACCTGGAAGGGGAAACCAGTCACTGGAGGCAGGAAATCCTCTCACTGTTAACCCTGCCAACTCTATACCCATCAGTTATAATAACAGCAATAATAATCCTTGCATTTGATGTAGAGCCTTAATAAACAATAATCCTTGCATCTGATTGTGGAGCTCCTGTGGCTCAGTGGTTAGAGCACTTGTCTTGAAAGCTGGGGAGACCAAGCTGGGGAGACCTGTGTTCGAATCCAGGCAGGTCAGGGCGAATCCTTGGGCAAGTTTCCTTACTCCACATGCCTAATAATAATCCCTCCAAAAAAAAAACACAATAATAAAATTGGTCATTTCAATCCACGACTGTGTGTGGGACACTGCTGTGCGCAATTGGCTGCCGCGATTCGCCCACAAATATATATAGGCAATGCACTTTACAGTATATTCTGTGAAGCGCTTTGGGACGTTGATAAGACGTGGAAAGCGCTATATCAAATGCAAGGATTATTATTATTATATAGCACCTTTCATGTCTTCTATACGTCTCAAAGCGCTTCACAGAAGAGATTATATATTTTGTGGGCGAAATGCAGCAGCCAATTGCGCACGGCAGTGTCCCAACAAACAGTCGTGCACTGAAGTGGTCAATTTATTTTTCAGGGATTTATTATCAGGCTTGTGAAGTAAGGAATCTTGCCCAAGGTTTCGGCCTTGCCGGGAATCGAATCCAGGCCTCTGGCTTGCAAGACAAGGGCTCTAACCACTGAGCTACCAATCAGGTCATTGACAGCTCTCAAAATGCTTCCCAATAATAATCCGTCCAAAAAAAAAAGAATCTAGAATAAATTGGTCATTTCAATCCATGATTGCTCGTGGAGACGCTGCTGTGTACAACTGGCTGCCACGTTTCGCCCACAAATATACAGCCAATTCACTTTACAGTATATTCTGTGAAGCGCTTTGAGACGTCTAGAAGACATGAAAAGCGTTATATCAAATGCAAGGATTATTATTATAAAGACGTAAAGTGACTGATCTACTGTGTGTTTTGTGGGCGAAAACGCCAAATACTGTATATTATTAACGCCTGATTGTGTCCGGGTTTAAGATGGTGCACATTCCGGGAGGAGCGTTTATCATGGGGACTGATGAGCCGGGCATACCGCAGGATGGAGAAGGCCCGTCCAGGAAGGTGCACCTGAAAGCTTTCTACATGGACAAGTACGAAGTCTCCAACACGGAGTTCCAGAGATTTGTCGAGGACACGAGCTACGTCACAGAGGTAGGAACTCGCTCAGTGAACACCAGCCTGCTTCTTCTCACCATCATTGTCGGGCGAGCTCCCGACTTTTCTGCCCCTTGCCAGAGTCCGTCCTTCCCTCCCTCCCTCCCTAAATTGGCTGCTGCTTTTCGTCCACAAATATGCAGTCAATTCAATTTACAGTAGGGGGGTGGTTAGAGCACTTGCCTCGCAAGCGAGCGACCTGGTTCGATTCCCTCCCTCCCTCCCCGCATTCAAAGAAAGCTCACCTTACGACCATCCCTTTTAACCATGTTTTTGGTCACCTTTTCCCGCTGTCTGCTCACGTCCTCATTTTTCGAGACGCTGCCCTGCATAAAGGGAGCTATGTAAATGCAATGTTTTTGTTGTAGTTTCTTATATAGGGCCCTCCACGCCGGGTGGTGTCTCAGAGCGCTTAAAGCAGGAGAGAGTGGGGAGGCGAGGCGGAGGGGATTGAGGGGAAAGAGTTCCAGAGCTCGGGGGCACAGTGGCTGAAGTAGCTCAGCCTCCCGACGTCCTTCCTCCAGGCGTGAAAAACGCTAACTCAGAACGCAAGCATTGTCTGTGCTGAATTGTGGCTTCTTTCTCCCTTCCAGGCAGAAACGTTCGGAGATTCCTTTGTGTTTGAGGGGCTGCTTAGCGAGAAGGTTAAGAGCGATATTACACAGGCTGTAAGTACACTGTGTTGCACTGACCTGAGAAAACTTCAGATCTCACAGACCCCCGTCCTCCCCCACACTAATTTGCGATAAAACATCTACTTCAGCCAGGGTGGGTGGGTCAGGAGGTTGTGGGCTTCAAATCCTGAGTCAAGGAATATTAATAATAATAATCCCTGCAGTTGATATAGCGCTTTTCACATCTTATCGACGTCATGTCTTCTAGACGTTTCAAAGAGCTTTACAGAATACACTGTAAAGTGAATTAATTGTATATTTGTGGGTGAAACACGGCAGCCATTTGTGCACAGCAGTGGAGGCGTGGATTCAAGTGACCAAATTTATTATCACTCAAAAAGGGTTGGTAGAAATCTGGAATTCTCTCCCCCAAAAGGCTGTGGATCCATCCACGACCTGGATGGATTTTTGGCAGGTCTGGCCAGGGCATTAAGGGATATGGGGAGAAAATGGGAAACTGGAATTGAAAGGATTAGTTGAGGTCATGCCGTGATCTAATTAAATGGCGGAACTGCCTCGAAGGGCTCCCCCAGCACATTAATGGATGAAATGCTCATCTTAAACCATGAGCTCAATCCACAACTGTTTGTAGGACACTACTGTGCGCAATTGGCTGCCGCATTTCGCCCACCAATATGCACAGTCAATTCACTTTACAGTATATATTGTGAAGCGCTTTGAGACGTCTAGAAGACATGAAAAGTGCTATATCAAATGCAAGGTTTATTTTGTGACTTTTAAAAATGCTGCCCGATTTCGCTCTTAAATGGCCTGGTTCTAATTTTACTACTATCTCCCCACCACTCCACCCGTCTTGGATTCTCCTGCCAGTAGAGTCCTGGTTGACTTAGTGCCCCAGATTTGTTTTTAGAAGTCATCCGTTCAGTTCACAGCTGTTTGTGGAACATTGCCGTGAGGGTGCACCTCCAAAAAATCCACAGTCACTCCTCTTTAGAGTAAAATCCCATGAGTCGATGTCACGAGCTGCGTCGAAAATAATTTTGTATGTCCTCACCCGATCTGCACACGACCACCAACCCCCCCGACCACCGCACCCTCGCCCACACACCGCAGCTGATGCTCCTAAGTGATTCTAAAATAATAATAATCCTGGCATTTGATATAGCGCTTGTCACATCTTCTAGACGTCTCAAAGCGCTTCACAGAATACACTGTAAAGTGTATTGACTGTATATGTGTGGGTGAAACACACAATTGCGCACAGCAGTCTTGGATTGAAATGACAAATTTTATTATTGTGGTTTTTTTTGGAGGGATTATTATCAGGCATGTGAAATAACCATTGCCCAAGGTTTCGCCCTGACCTGCCTGGATTTGAACACAGGTCTCACGCTTGTAAGGCGAGTGTTCTAACCACTGAGCTACAGGACTCCACAAGTTTCTGAGCCAGACCCTGCCCCTCTTCAAGTCTCTGAGATTTCCGAAGCTGCCCGCACAGCACATCTGTCTCTTATGATTCTCAGCCGTTTCTCATTAAGCTTAAATAAGCTTTTGCGCTGCTTGCAAACATCTCGTCCTAGAGCTGGACACGGGGGATAAACTCCCTTGGCTCCTCTCCTTCACAAATTGGTCACTTCAATCCATGACTGTTTGCAGCATGCTGCTGTGTGCAATTGGCTGCTGCGTTTCACCCACAAATATATAGTCAGTTCACTTTACAGTTTGTGGGGTCCTGCAGCTCAGTGGTTAGAGCACTTGCCGTAAGAGAATGAGACCTGTGTTGGAATCCAGGCAGAACAAAACTTTGGGCAAGTTTCCTTACTCCACATGCCTAATAATAATCCCTCCCCCCAAAAAAATATAAATTGGTCATTTCAATACACGACTGTTTGTGGGACACTGCTGTGCGCAATTGGCTGCCGCGTTTAGCCCACAAACATACAGTCGATTCACTTTACAGTATATTCTGTGAAGCGCTTTGAGACGCCTCGAAGACGCTGTATCAATGTGAAGATTACCTTTATTATTGTTTGACGCAATCGAGATTCAAAGATCAAAGGGTGGCAGAGTTTGCTTCCATTTGTCCCAAAGGCAGGAAGTGATTAACGAGACCACGTCTAATGCCAGTCTCTGCTGGAGAAAAGGACCTCACACACTTGCCTGTAGACTCGCTTTCCCACCAACCCTCTCTCCTCTTCCTCTTGTGTTTTCCCGTTGATTTGCCACAGAGGAACCTGTCGATTTACAGCCACAAAAGAATAAACGTGTCCAGGTCATTTCTCCAAACAACAACAATAAAATTATATTTGTATAGGTTCCTTTCACGTCGGGGGGAATGTCTCACAGTGCAGCCAGTGAAATTCTCACTCCCCTGCACATTGGCTGCCACTGTTCGCCGACCCAAATATATGCTTAATTCACTTTACAATATATTCTGTGAAGCGCTTTGAGGGGCGTCTCAAAGACTTCACAATTTTGCCCACAGAATACAGTCAGTTCATTTTACAGTATATCCTGTGAAGCGTTTTGAGAGACGTCTCGAAGATGTTGATGAGGCCTTATATTGGGCAGGTTTTCTTACTCCACACGCCTAATAATCTATCCCAAAAAAAACCCACAATAATAAAAATTGGACTCTTTGTGCGGACACTGCTGTGCGCAATCGGCTGCCGCGTTTCGCCCATATGTATACAGTCAATTCACTTTACAGTATATTCTGCGAAGCGTTTTGAGATGTCGACACAATGTGAAAAGTGCTATATATCGAATGTAAGGATGATTATTATTATTAATTAATAATTAATTAATGGTTAGTTAATTAATAATAATCCATGATTGGCCAGCGTCAACTGGCAATTTGGCCACCTGCACGTACTTATAATGGCTCCAACTCCCAATTATCCCCCAGTTTCAAAATCACTATCACTTAATAAATGGTATTAATTGCAATTTGTCTCCCTCCCTCCTTCCCTGCCCCACTTTTCCAATATTAACAACCTGTAAAAATGACTATTAATACAGTCATGTCTCTTCCTCGCTCCCTCGCTTGCTAGACCACTCTCTTTCTTTCTGTGTGTGACCCAGTTCTGAAAAATAAAACACCTTTGGCTATTAATACCTTTCCCTCCTTATATCCGAGGTTTAATATCTTCATAACAAATTAACAGGGCCCTTGCTTGCATCATTCCCCCTATCCATCTCTTTTCTTTCTCTTTTCCTTTCAGTAGGCCTCATGTTTAATATAATCCTAATTATTCCAGACTCCAGTTGCAAATGTGAAGCCAAGGCAACTTTCACCTCTTCAGCTCTCCTCCAATCTACATCCCTATCCTCTAGACTTGCCTTTACCCCTCCACCCTCTCTCTCCCCCTGTTTCTGCCTTGCCCCTACCTCCACTCTCTCCCCATCGGTCTTCAAGGCCTGTCTTACATTCTTAAATTCCTCTTTGGCCGTCACTATGCACAAGACAAAATTCTTCAAAGTGGTTCCCACCCAGTATTGCTATAAATGATTTGAAACACAAGGCGTTCTTTGGTGCACGCATGTTGAGCCGACGAGATCATAATCTGCGGAGTTTGTAGTCGTGCATTTTTCAGCCCATTTGAGGCTCGAATTCTCCCCGGCCTCAGCCCAAGGTACCCCTTTTTTGCCTTGAAGTTTAAAAACAATAAGAAAATTGGTCATTTCAATCCACGACTGTTTGTGGGGAAGCTGCCGTGCGCAATTGGCTGCCGCGTTTCACCCACGAGTATACAGTCCATTCACTTTACAGTTTATTCTGTGAAGCGCTTTGAGACAACAACAACAACAACTTTGATTATTCTTAGCGCCCTCCACGCCGGACGGTGTCTCAGAGCGTTTCACAGTAGCGGATCCCGGAACCGAGCCAGGGGCAGGGGTAGAAAGGTTTCCAAAGGTGCAGTCGAAGACAGGTCTTCAGCTGGGAACTGAAACTGAGAAAAGAGGAGGGCGAGGCGAAGGGAGTGAGGGAGGGAGTTCCAGAGCCTCAGGGCATACTGGCTGAAGGCCCGGCCGCCGAGGGTGGAGCAGAGGATTCGGGGGACATGGAGGACCCGATAGAGCGAAGGCAACGGGAGCTGGTTTGAGGAGAGAGGAGGTCAGAGAGGTAGGGGATGGGGTGCAGAAACGTCTAGAAGATGTGAAAAGCGCTGTATCAAATGCAATCATTATATTGTTATATTATTACAGTATTGTGCCGAATTGTGTACAGGTTTTTAAAATCACACTCTCTAAGTAAGAGAAGTGACTTCCTGGTTAGTTAGTGCCTGTCCTGAAATTACCGCCTTTGCAGCCTTTAAACCCAGTTGCTCTTGTTCCGCTGTCTTGGTACAGCCCGGTTGTGTTCTGATCCAATTCAAGATCCTGGTCCTTACATTTAAAGCCCTCCACAACCTTGCCCCACCCTACATCTGTGATCTCCTAACCTCTCACCAAACTGCCCATCCCCTCCGCTCAGCGGGCCCTGGCCTGCTCCACGTCCCCCGACCTACCGGCCCCACCATTGGCGGGTGAGATTTTAGCCACTCTGCCCCCAACCTCTGGAACTCCATCCTGCAGTCCCTCTACCTCGCTTTCTCCCTGGCCTCCTTCAAGTCCCACCTCAAGACTCTCCTCTTCGATGGTGCCATTTGGCAAATCATAATCCCCCCTTCATCAACACCCCCACCTTCCCAGCTCGGGTCTGAAACAGTATAATCCTTGCATTTGATATAGCGCTTTTCACATCTTCTAGACTTCTCAAAGTGCTTCACAGAATACAGTGTAAGGTGAATTGACTGTATATATGTGGGTGAAACGCGGGAGCCAATTGTGCAAGGCAGTGTCCCACAAACAGTCGTGGATTCAAATGACCGGTTTTATTATTGCGTTGTTTTTTCTTGAGGGATTATTATTAGGTGTGTGGAGTAAGGAAATTTGCCCAAGGTTTCGCCCTGACCTGCCTGGATTTGAACACTGGCCTCATGTAAGATGAGTGCTCTAACCGTGAGTTACAGGAGCTCCACAGTTTCTCAGTGAATGGGGCTTTAATGTCGAGCGTTATGGGGAGATGTACGCTGAGTTCAGTCCTTGCAAATCTGAGGCCCACCTGATTCTAACACACAGACAGGGAATCTGCTGATACTATCCTCTCAGCCCAGCTCTATTCTGCTTGACCTTCAGATGTGCCCTTAGCAGAGCAGCTGTGATTGGGTTGCTGAGGCCCTGTGAGATACCCAGGAAAAATAGCAATAGGCAGGAGTGAAGCATTATTCTTTTGTTATTCCCCCCCCTCCCCGACTCCCTTCCCCCCCCACCGCAATCCCTGCCTTCTCCATAGCACTCAGCCGCTTGCCTGGCAAGCACTGAAATGATTTAAAACCGCTCTGAGTGTGAGACAAAACGTATAAACACATCGAGAGGGAGGAATGCCACGCAAGGAGTTCCCACATTCCAAACTACGCCAAGATAACGGTAGTCTTTAAGGAACATCGTGGCCTTCAACCATTCTGCCCCTGCTTGACAAGCGAGACACCTGGGTTCGATTCCAGGCAGGACGAAACAAACCGTGGGCAAGTTTCCTTAGTCCACGCGCCTAACAACAATCCCTCAAAAAAGAAAACAATGCTAAATTGGTCATTTCAATCCCCGACTGTTTGTGGGGGAGGCTGCCGTGCGTAATTGGCTGCCGCGTTTCACCCACAAATATACAGTCAATTCACTTTACGGTATATTCTGTGAAGCCCTTCGAGACGTCCAGCAGACGTGAAAAGTGCTAGATCAAACGCAAGGGTTAATATTATTATTATAAGAAGCAGACAGATGAGCATCTGGATGGAACGACAGCGTCTCCCAACTGGGCAGTGTTGCGGTAACCCCTGGTAACTGGTTATTTAAGCGCTCTGTAACCGCTGCCCTGTGTGGAGGGCGCAAGTTGTCGTTGTGGTATTCCTTTAGCGCATCCTGAAGAGCTGACAAGCTCCAATCCCGACGTGTTTTATGATCCTGTAACCTTCGAACCGAGTGGCAGTTGTGCTTCCCCGCTGAGCCAGGCTGACACCTCCTCTGCGTTGTGTTGTGTGCACGTGGCATTGTTCAGTCCCCGCTGAGAAGAAAGCAGGAAAGATCAAAGCGTGTTCGGGGTTTGCGCACCAGGCCTCCGTCTGAAAGGCACGGAGTTGACTTTCTGAACTAGAGTCAAATAATAATAGTCGTAATAATCCTCGCATTTGATAAGAGTACCTCATCACATCTTTTCGATGTCTCAAAGCACTTTGCAGAATACAATACTAGATCGATTGCTGCTGGAAAATAATAATATAATAATAATAATGCTTGCATTCGCGATAGCTCTTTTCACGTCTTCTAGAAGTCTCAAAGCGCTTACGTACTGTAAAGTGAATTGACTGCATATCTGTGAGCGAAACGTGGCAGCCGATTGCGCGCAGCAGTGTCCCACAGGCACTCGTGGATTGAAATGACCCATTTTTTTTTGGAGGGTTTAATATCCCTGGGTACGGTCTGTAGTTGGGGACACAACCTGTCAAACGGCTGCCACGATACGTCAACCAACTGCTCCGTGTATCAAATCCTTATGCTCTTGTGTCCTTCTATTTTGTGGGTGAAATATAGCCGCCAATTGTGTACAACAACAACAGCAGCAAAATTACATTTCTACAGCGCCTTTCACGTCAGAACTTCCCGAGGCGCTGGACAGTCGCTGCTTCAGGAAGGAGCGTGTCTACCAGCCAACTGTGAAAGCCGCTGGCTGTACATTGGTGCCCGAGGCCCTCCCTCGATGCGGAGACGTCCACTGATAACAAGCCCGTCTCCCTCTTTGCTCTTGCAGGTCGCTGAGGCCCCCTGGTGGCTCCCAGTTAAAGGGGCGTCTTGGAGACACCCCGAAGGCCCTGATTCCAACATCACCAACAGGTAATACTTTCAAATCCTACTCTCCGCGTCTCAGCTCCTGGTGTGGGGGGGAGTTGGGGGTTGGAGGGGTGGGGGGTGGGGGGGGGAGGGTTTGGTTCCAGTGACAGTTCCCGGGTGACATATTTCATTGGAGCTCCTGTAGCTCAGTGGTTAAAACGCTCGCCTTACAAGCGTGAGAACTGTATTCGAATCCAGGCAGATCAGGGCGAAACCTTGGGCAACTTTTCTCACTCCACACACACGCCTAATAATAATCCATCCAAAAAGAAACACAATAATAAAATTGGTCATTTCAATCCACGACTGTTTGTGGCGACACTGCTGTGCACAATTGGCTGCCGCGTTTCGCCCACAAATATAGAATCAATTCACTTTACAGTATTTTCTGTGAAGCTCTTTGAGACGTTGATAAGATGTGAAAAGCGCTATATCAAATGCAAGGATTGTTATTATTATTATTATTTCCTGGGGCCCAAATTTTCTCCCATCTTGAGTTCAGCAACCAACCTGAGCTAGAGCAATAACATTCTAAAACAGACAGACACGCACACACAGACACATTTATGCCATCAGAGGCATAAACACAGCCATTAATCCAACTCGTTTCTCTTGGTAAAAGGCAGCGTCAGCAATTGTGGTGAGTTTAAAGACATTTGTTTTATCCCCGGATTTGGTTAACATATTCTGGTCAGCCTACTTAATGGGGGTGGGGGTGGGGGGGTTTCATCGAAAATTGACGGGGTGATCGGTGTATTAATCTTAATGTTCCCATGGGCTTGTAGGTCTGGATACTATCTCCTTGTTGACTTTCACAGCTGCCGACAGCCTCGAGCAGCAAAGTTGTCTGCAAAGCATGAGGCAAGACAATAAGTATTTGGCAGTGGCGCCAAATGTGACGGTTAAACCATTCACTGATCGAGCCACTTTCTATATGGAGTCCTGCAGCTCAGTGGTTAAGAGCTGGTTACAAGTGAGAGACCTGCGTTCAATTCTAGGCAGGTCAAGGCGAAACCTTGGGCAAGTTTCCTTACCCCAAACACACACATACACACACACACACGCCTGATAATAATTCCTCAAAAAAACAATAATTGGTCGCTTCAATCTACGACTGTTTGTGGGGACGCTGCTGTGTGCATTTGGCTGCCGCATTCTGCCCACAAATATACAGTCAATTCACTTTACAGTACATTCTGTGAAGGGCTTTGAGATGTCTAGAAGACGTGAAAAAGCACTATATCAAATGCAAGGATTATTATTATTATTATAAGTGCCTCTGTGAAAGTTTCCTTGCTGTCGACTTTCAGTCTCCATTGCTCTGTTTGGATGAAGAAAGCCTTACGGCCCATTTGAATATACCCTTCCAGAATACAAGCACAACCGTCCTCCCTCTCATCACAACATCAAGCAGATTTTCTTTTTCGACGAGTGCTCAGTGTCCTGGCCTTCACCACCTTCCCTGGCACCACACTGTTCCAGTTGTTAATTGCTCTCTGTGGATTCAAGAAAAAATACTTTCTGGTGTCTGTCCTGAAACACATTGGTGTATCTCGGTGCAGCCGAGAGTATTGCTCTAGGTTTGCTTTTCAATCCCAATTTTAATTTAAAAATACTAATAATAATCCTTGGATTTGATGCAGCACTTTTCACATCTTCTCGACGTCTCAAAGCGCTCTACAGAAAATACAGTACTGTAACGTGAATTGACTGTATATTTGTGGGCAAAACGCGGCAGCCAATTGCGCACAGCAGCGTCCCCCAAAACAGTGATGGTTTGAAGTGACCAATTTTTATTATTGTGGTTTTTTTGGGGAGGACGGATTATTATTAGGCATGTGTGTGTGTGTGAGTGAGTGTGCGGAGTAAGGAAACTTGCCCAAGGTTTCGCCCTGATCTGCCTGGATTCGAACACAGGTCTCACACTTGTAAGGAGAGTGCTCTAACCACTGAGCTACAGGAGCTCCATGCCTGGCTTAGTTGGTATCTTGCCAAGAATCCCCTTACCAACCCCCCCACCCACTACTCCCCCTCCTCCTAACCCCTCCCACCCCCATCCCCCCACATCCTCCGGGAAAAAAATCGGTCATTCACATCACGGGTATTTGTGGGACGTTTGCGGGCTGCAAATTGGCTGCCGGCTTCTCTTTACAAAATGCACAGTTGCTGCACTTATTTTGCAGAACAGAAACTCCTTCAAACACTTTGAGATGTCGCAACGTGATAAGCTGCTTCATCAGATTGCAACCATTGTTTATTTATAGCTTTATCAGACAGGGCCAAACGTGCTTTATTAAAACAGACATTAAACAAAACGATGACTAGCGATCTTCAAGGGCTGCAAGTTGGGTTGAGCACTTAGCAGTTTGTCTTCTCCCCCGCCACACACCCCCATTCACCCCCCGCCCGCCCCCTCCACCCCTCAGTTACAGTAGTTGTTCATATCTCTTGGTCCATAGCCAAGGTAAGTCTGATCAGGAAGGAGATGGAGGAGAAAAATCTCAGTTGATGCCCAGCATTTAAACTATGCTAATGTTAGTTTTTTCAAGCCGATTTTTCTTGAACCTTGAGGGAAACTTCAGCTGGAAGCGGGGAGACAGGCTAAGGCTCGGAGCAGTAGGGATAGTTCACGTTTAAAGTGCTGGAACGTTAGCGTTCCCCGACGTCACCGTTTAATAGCTTCTGCTCTTGTCACTTTGTGTCACAAGTCCTGAGGGACGGTGGTGGAGAGAAGGGAGGGGGAGAGAAATGCAGGGCAGTGAGAAGCTCCTGTCGCTCAGTGATTAGAGCACTCGCCTTACGAGCCTGAGACCTGGGTTCAAATCCAGGCAGGTCAGGGCGAAACCTTGGGCAAGTTTCCTTACTTCACACACCACGCCTAATAATAATCCGTCCAAAAAAAACACAATAATAAAATTGGTCATTTCAGTCCACGATTGTTTGTGGGGACTCTGCTGTGCGCAATTGGCTGCTGCGTTTCGCCCTCAGATATACAGTCAATTCACCTGTACAGTATATTATGTGAAGCGCTTTGAGACGTCGATGAGATGTGAAAAGCTCTATATCAAAATGCAAGGATTATTATTAAGGTGGGGAAGGGAGGTAGGAGATATATCAGCCATTGGCAAATTGTTCAGCTCAGAAGTTTTGCAATCTTAGAAATACATCCAGTACCTTGCATGGTTTGGGCTCCAGTGCAGATAAGAGAACCGCAGTCACATTTCCTGCCATTAGAGGACACAAGCGTGGGGGAGAGAGAGACAGTAGGAGCGGGGGGTGGGTGGGAGTAGGAGCTGGGGGGTGGGTGGGGAAGTGGGGGGAAAGGGGTTCAGTAAGGTGGAAAGCGGTGGCGGTATTCACATTGCAGTAAAACCACTGTTAGGTAAACGCAGGAACCGTTTGCCAAGAAACCGCTCATGACACATGAGAGAGCTCTGTAAACTGCAGATAAAAAAAGATAGTGAGCAATTGCGTGCAGCCCATTTAATTACTTAACAACCCTCTCTTCTCCCCTCGCTCTGCGCATCGCGCTCTCTCTCTCTCTCTCTCTCTCTCTCTCCCTTTCTTTCTCTCCTCCCAACATATATTTTCCACATCTGCAGTCAGGCAGCTTTAATCACTTTGGTCCTGTTTAAAGGGGATGGTGGTGGGGTGGAATTGGCAACATCTTGATGGCATATGTGCTCCAACATAATTTGGGAGTGGATTTTGCTGGAGGATCTCACCTGGGATAAAAGCTTACAAAGCCATTCATCAAGCCTAACCTGCCAATGGCAGATTGTGCAATTCCCATTCCCCTCTCCTCCCCCCCCCCGCCCCACCCCTCCTCCACCTCCCCCCTTGAACACCTTCACATACTTCCCAAGCGTGTGTCTGTCTGCAGTGTCCGAACATTACCTCTCGATTCCGCCCTCACTGTGTCTCGGTCCACACATGATCACACCCTGTGCCAAGCCGTGACTGGGGCTGTGAGTCTTGACGTTGCGTTCGGAGACGCTAACCAAGGGGACCGGGGCGATCCAGGGGAAGATGTCCCAATTCCCTCGAGCCAGCGGCTAAAGATGGAACGATATGGTGCAAGTTGTTCATAGAACTCCATGAGTACTGCATGCCCCAGGTCCTAACGGATTCGGACACTCTTATGTCGAAGCCACAGTTATTAATCTCCTGGCATTGCTGAACGAGATGGCTACGGTACTTGTGGTCTGACCATCTGCCCAGCCATTTCTACCCCCACTCCATCCCCCCACCCGTCTGTGAACCACAACTGTTGCTGAATCCCACAGCAGATTTTAATCAAACTGCTCTTGGACTTATTCCAATTGTGGGGCCGTATTCTCTCTCTCTCTCTGTTTTCTATATACTGTATATGTATATATGTGTGTATCCTTGTATTTGATACAGCACCTTTCATGTTGGGACAGTTGCTCAAATGCCCACCGGATTTTCCCGTGACTGCATTTTGTGGGCAATCTGCGAAGAACTTGCAAACAGCCGTGAAACGAACGACTGATTTTATCAGGGGGTTTGGTTGGTCAGGACACCAGAGGAAAAATAGAAATAGGCTGTGATTTCCCTCCCCAACGCCCGCCCTCCCCTCTCTCTGCCACTTGTGGTGAGGATGAGGTTGGTTGGTTGCCATGTAGCCTGAGGGCAGTGTTGGATTGTTAGGTACAGATTTAGTTGCAAGAGAGCTCTTACTCTCTGTCACTCTTGTTCACTCGCTCGCTCGCTCGCTCACCAACCCAACCTACCCACCCACCCAACCTACCCACTCACACACCCAGCCAACCCACTAACTCACTCACTCACCCACTCACATTTTCTCACACTCACACACTCTCACACACACTCCCTCCCACACACTCCCTCTCCCTCCCTCTCCCTCCCTCTCTCTCTCTCACACTCTCCTTCTCTCGCATTCACTCTCCCTCTCTCTCACGTTCACTCTCCCTCACACACACACTCTCACTCTCTCTCCCTCTCTCACACATTGTCTCTCACCCACAGAATGGATCACCCAGTGTTGCATGTATCCTGGAACAACGCAGTGGCTTACTGTACGTGGGCTGGGAAGCGACTGCCGACGGAGGCGGAGTGGGAGTACGCCTGCCGAGGTGGGCTGGACAACAGGTAACGGAGCCTCGTTGCTGTCAGAGCACTGTCGATCTGATTCCGCGAGTGTCAAACACCCGGCTGACCAAACTGAAAAGCAATGCGATTCTTCGCACCCCCGATAACATTGGACGACAACAACAAAATGACACTTGTGTAGCGCCTTTCACATCAGGAGGACATTCCAAGACACTGGCTTGTTTCAAACCCGAACTGGGGATAGGGAGGGTGGAGGGAAAGGGTGAGTATTTGGAGTGACCGATGGGACCGTCGAAGAGGAGGGTCTTGAGGCGGGACTTGAAGGAGGCCAGGGAGGGGGTGCGAGGCAAGCAAGGGGACCTGGGCTTTATTCCCGGGGTAGTAACCCTTACCAAAGAAACTATAACAATAATAATTTCGACACTCAATGTTTGTTGGGACACTGCTATGAGCGTTGGGCTGCCGCGTTTCGCTCACCAAATATACAGTCAACTCACTTCACAGTGCAGTCTGTGAAGCGTTTTGAGACGTCTCAACGATGTGATAATGCGCTGAACCAAACGCATGGATTAGTATTATATTATTGGAATGATTAGATGAGTGCAAACACAATGGCACACGGGCTGTGTCTGTTGCACAGGACCAGCAATGACACACTACCTTCTATTGTTATCGACCAACAATCAGAGACAACCCCATTAGAAGCCTTTCCTGGCAAAAAATAAATCCAATCCAATGACAGAAATGGCCTCGGAGCAGAAAGCTGCAATTACTAATTTCTACTTTAATAATTTGGCAATTATATTGAATCCAACGGGAATTTGATAACTAGTTTAGGTCTCTCAGTTCGTTTTAACCCTTCCCTGCCCGCCTCGGCCCCCAAATCCCTTTACCCGCAATGACCTAGAAACGCCAGATAGGCCGTCCTGAGGCGAGGGAAGGGTAGACTAAAATTGTAACAGAATAAGCTTGGTCACTTCAACCCATGACTGTTTGCGGGACGCCGCTGTGCGCAACTGGCTGCCGCGTATTCGCCCAGAAAGTACACGAGTCAATCCATTTTGCAGTATGTTTGGTAAAGAGCATTGAGACGCCTTGACAAGGGCGATGTCAAGGGCGATAAGGGCGCTGTACTATGCAAGTACTATTAATATTATTATTGATAGAATGCGGCATTTCGAACATTCCCAACGGATGCAGATTCATAATCATCCTTGCATTTGACATATTGATATATTCATAGAACACACTAAAGTGAATTGACTACGCTTTGTGGGCGAACCGTGGCAGCCAATTGTGCACGGCCGCGCACAACCAGGATTTCAGAGTGGTTACTTAGTCTCCTGAATCGTGCATTAAGTGACCACTGACTGAAGTACTGTGAAGTGCTTTGAGGTGCGATTGAGCGCTGTATCAATGGAAAGAATTATCAATGTTATCTTACAATGACCAACCCTTGCTACTCGTCTTGAAGCAAGCCAGTGGGCTTGCTCTTCCTCCTCAAAATGCCCTGGAAAACTCTTGTCTGTTGATGATTTATAAGCCTGGTCCTAAGCCTTGGGCCTCGAGCCCCCGAAGGAGCTTGTGTCCTTTCATTTCCTCAAACAGCTGGATACCAAATTCCACCTGAATGTCATTCCCTTTCAAGTGCAAATCCAGTTCTGAGGATCAGTAATTCTGCTTTGTTTCACACTTCAATCTCTCACCTTATTGCAGTTTTCCACCATTGGTGTGTCTGTGTTTGTCTTTCCTTTTCATCTCAATTCAGAGCAGTCCAGCGCTCTTAAATGTGTAGCATACTTGCTCCGTGCTCCTCTGGCTTTGAAGGTCGACCTGGGTTTGGATATTTAGATTCAAGGTTGGGATCCAGAGATAAAAGGCTGTGTTTTGTATATTGGGGGGGATAATAATAATAATATTCCTTGCATTTGAGAAATGATTTGTTGCGCAATCGGCTGCTGTGTTTGGCCCACAAAACTATGCAGTCACTACACTTTGCAGTATGTTCTGTGAAGCGCTTTGAGACGTCTCAAGGAGGTTGTAAGATGCCGTAGCAAATGCAAGGATTGTATTACCTGATTGACAGCTGCTCCTCGTGAGAAACGCATCCGGAGACTGTAACTTGTGGCATTCATTGCTGCATATTTTGTGGTTGGAAAATATCAAGACCTGAAAAAATTCCGGCTATTCTTAGTCCACGGGACAATTTCGTCATCAAGCTTAAACTGCAAAATGGCAGAGGGCTGTGAAATGCTCTTGAATTCAGTCTTAGTTTGGAAGCCATTCTCTCTTTTAAAAGGAGATAAAACAATCCTAATAATACTTCCGTTCGTTATAGCACCTGATCATGTCGTCGAGACATCTCAAAGCGCCCCACAGAATACATTTACTGTACAATGTCACTAACACTTGACAGTAAATCCAGCAAAAATGCTTTGAGGCTTTTCATCTATGGGGTGAGAGGCTGCATCAAGTATAAGGATTCTTCTCATTAAAGATTATAAAACTCGAGCATGGTGAAACAGAACTGCACAGATAGTAAACAGCAAATTAATAATAATATTTGCATTTGATAAAGCACCTCATCACATCTTTGAGATGTCGTCAAGCGCTGCACAGAAAATGTTGTAAAGTGACTGTATTTTGTAGGGCAAAATTGGACTGACACCTGACATTCACTGTGTTTCTTAGTGAATTGCTGGTTAATCACTCACCGTCTTTCTCTGTTAATCGCTAGACAAATTGACTTGTCAAATGTGTCTTAGTGAGCGCGGACAGACGCGTTTCAGGATTTTTCTTCCCTCCCAAACTGGTTGCTTATTTTACATCGTGGAGTCCTGCAGCTCAGTGGTTAGAGCACTCACCTCGCAAGCGAGAGACCTGGTTTCGATTCCAGGCAGGGCAAAATCTTGAGCAGGTTTCCTTAATCCATACGCCTGATAATGATCCCTCAAAAAAACAAACAAATTGGTCACGTCATTCCACGACTGTTTGAGGGACACATGCTGTGCGCAGATGGCTGCTGCGTTTCACCCATAAATACACAGTCAATTCACTTTACACTGTTTTCTATGAAGCGTTTTGAGGCGTCTAGAAGACGCAAAAAGATATCGATCAAATGCAAAGATTATTATTAATATTGCTAAGCGCTTTGAGACGTCGATAAGATGTGAAAAGCGCTATATAAAATCAAGGGTTATTATTACAGTGTCGATTGAAGGGGGTCAGTAAACCACTTGCTCTCTGGTGACAATCACAGGGGCCTTTGACATGACAGTGGTGGTGGGACATGGACTTTGCTGACTGTTGATTGAGCGACGGCTGACGACAGGACACATTGCTGACACCTTTTACGCCCTCTCACAGGCTCTTCCCCTGGGGGAACAAGCTGCTCCCCAAGGACAAACACTACATGAATGTCTGGCAGGGACACTTCCCTTACCACAACACAGCAGAGGATGGATATGAGAACACAGCCCCGGTACGTAAGTCCTCATCTCCCACGTGAACGACACTGAGTCGGGGGATCATGTGGAATCGTTGTCTATTCTGTGCTCAGTGGGTAAATTTACAACGTACAGTATATTCTGTGAAGCGTTTTGAGACGTCTAGAAGATGTGAAAAGTGCTACTATCAAATGCAAGGATTTTTAAATGCATTTGGTGTGGTTCAAACCCTGCAGCATGAACCATCCTTTCCTGGTAACCCCATTCCAGTGATTGGATTCTCCTCTGGGCTCCCCTCCCACCCCCACTCCCCAAGCCTTGGCTTTTGCCAACCTACACTTAATACTCTCCGGAATTAGGTAATCAGGATGAGTCCCTCTAGGAAGAGAGTGCGCATTCCATTCCCACTATCTTATTACTGGGGTTTCCATGTTTAGGTGAGTGCCTGGAACTCTCAGTTTGGTTCACATACGTGTAAGCATGGTGGTGGATTTCCGTATGTGTCAGAAACCTGGCTGACTCCCCCCGCCCCCCACCCCCCGCATCCCCCCAACCCCTCAAACAAAAAAATAATTACCCATTTGCCTTAAGAAATATTTCCTGGCGTCTGTCCTAAAATGGGCCAACCTGTGCCCTCTTTGACCTGTGTATCTGACAATTTGTTCTGCGCTTACCTTATCAATCCCATTCATACATCTCCACCAGCTCCCATTCAGTTGCAGACTCAGCCTGCGATATTAAGACTAGTAATAATAATAAACCTTGCATTTTGATATAGCGCTTTTCACATCTTATCGACGTCTCAAAGAGCTTCCCAGAATATACTGTAAAGTGAATTGACTGTATATTTGTGGGCGAAACACGGCAGCCAATTGTGCACAGCAGTGTCCCTCAAACAGTCGTGAATTTAAATGAGCAATTTTTTTTATTATTGTGAGGGGTCTTTTGGGTGGGGGGACGGATTATCGTTAGGCATGTGGAGTAAGAAAACCTGCTCAAGGTTTCGCCCTGACCTGCCTGGATTCGAACATCAGGTCTTACGCTTGTTAGGCGAGTACTCTGACCACATCGGCAGATGTTTTTCCCTGGCAGGTCTGCGTTAAGAAAGGACGGTTGTGTTGTTCTAAGGGAGTGCAGGCATCATAATGCCCTGGGTGACAGGTTTCCTGGAGCCTCTGCATCCTGTTATGTTGTTGCTTCGAATCAATGTTAACAGCAAAGTGGGAGGATGTGACATGTTGTTTGCCACAAAACTGCCACTGCATCTCAGCCCGGCTCGGTCACTGGCTCTGCTGCCTCTGAGTCAGAAGATTATGGGTTCAAACTCGCGCACATGATCTAGGATAATGCTCCAATCCAGTGCTGGGGGGAGGGGGGTGGAAACAGGGATGGAGAGCATTGCATTGTCAGAAGGCGTGGTCCTTCAGATGACACATTAAGCCCTGCAGTCCTAGTTTAGTGGTTAGCGCACTCGCTGGACACACTGTAAAGTTCAGTGGCTGTGTATTTGGTGGGCGAAACACGGCAGCCAATTTACACACATCAATGTCCTACAAACAGCCGTGGAGTGAGTGATCAATCTTATTCGGGGGATTGCCGGACAGGAACTCCCTTGCCTTTTCAAGTAGCGCCACGGGATCTTAAACATCCCCGTGAACGGGCGGACGGGGAGCTCGGATTAACGCCTCATCCGAAGACACAAGGTCAAACAGAAGGATTATTGTGAAACACTAACCACAGTTGCTGTTTGCCCCCTAGGTAACTGCCTTTCCTCCCAATGCGTTTGGTCTGTATAACATGGCGGGCAATGCCTGGGAATGGACTGCGGATTGGTGGAACATACACCACACGGCTGATGAAGTAGAGAACCCTGTAAGTATTGCTCGTTGGCTGATCTCTCGTTGACGAAGCCTTCTCCTGGTGACATTTCCTGGTGACATTTCCTGGTTACAAACGCTTGTTAAGATGTGGCAGTTTTTCTCCCCAACTAAACAAATAGTCAGGCAGCTATATATGTACCCAATGACAATAATAACATTAATAAGAATCGACTAACAACCAGGTTCCTACTTGTGGCTAGGTAAATAGACGTTATGTGGAAGGTAAGGAAACTTGCCTGAGATTTCGCCTCGTCTGGGAATCGAACCCGGATCCTCTGGCTTGTGAGGCGAGCACACTAACCACTATGCTATGGGACTCTGTGTACAGAGCTTGACCTCGCTCAGTGTTCACTCCTGTCCGGATGGGTGCTAAGCAGAGGTAACCCCAGTTAATTATCCCATTTCCTTACTCGGGGGGCGCACATGAAAATTACTCTCACCCCAAACTCCTTACTCAGGAGTTAGTGTTGCAGAGTAAATCTCATGAGTTACGTCTCGGCCACGCATCAGAGCCAGCCCTGGTGGCATGCTTTAACGTGGTAAATGATTCATTAATCCGTGTGGAGTGACGGACGTAAATTGAGTTTGAATTGTTGACTGCGGTGTGCAGAGTGCACGGAACAGTGGAAATGAGGAGACCAACGGGAGGGTTTGCAGACTTCCAGGGCGGGTGACATCTGATTGCCATCGAGGCAATGACACAGATATCTCTCCCGCTAGGCACACTGCCGCACAGCGACCCACATACCAGGCACTGGCTCATTATAAGTTGGAGAAATAATATACCTGTCTGCAGTTAATTCTACCCCACAGTAGGTTAGCTGTGGAATGAGGTTACAAACTGACAGAGGATGTTTAGCTCACAGCAAGCTGCAGACCATAATAATGATAATAATAATCCTTGCATTTGATCTAGCGATTTTCACATCTTATTGACGTCTCAAAGCGCTTCACAATGTACTGTAAAGTGAATTGACCGTATATTTGCGGGCGAAACCCGGCATTAAAATCCTGTCAAGCGCTGTGAGGTTCTACGTTGAATGCAAGGGTTTTTGTCATACCGTAATAATAAGAGTCATATCAATAATAATAATAATCCCCGCATTTACATATGGTGCCCTTTTCACATCGTTAAGACGTCTTAAAGTTCAAGGAAGACACTACAAAGTGAATATATAAGTGTGTCGACATTAATAAAAATAACGAACAACAGCAGGAGCAATAATGATGGAAAAAAACCAATTGCAACAATAAAAAAAACACAGAAATGCTACAGTCATAAGAGCACTAACGAGAACATCGATGATAGATAGAACACGTGGGTTATATTTCACGACGTTATATAATAAGGGCACAATTGGAAAATGCTGAACCCAGGTCACTATTGCAAATAACAAGGTTGCAGCTTGCGTTGAAAGATAACAATTGCAGAAACCGATTCAATCCTTTGGTCTCTGAGAGAGAGAGAGTCGGAATTGCAAAGCCGCTTATTGAAAGAGAATAGGAATCAATCTACGGGAGTTTGTGATCCAAGATTATCCTGATCTAAAGTGCCGGGGGGGTTACGTTTCCTCTGCTTTCACTTTAAAAAAAAGATTTCTTTGGAAAAAGGAATCCAAGTGATTTGGGCTGAAAAATAATGCCTTTTTAAAAAAAAAAACTGAAATTACCAATAAGAATAATACAATTTTTTGGGGGGTAGTGAAGGTAGGGGAAGGCTAAAAAGATTTTTTTGGGGGTATTTACATGTGGATGAAAAAAAACATTCATTAGCAAATTCTAAATCCAAATACTGTGCTCGCTGTCCTTGAGCAGGGACACACTGGTGTCAACGAGACAATGCAAATCGTCGGATTCTGTGTAATTAGGATAATTGTGAGATGGAGATTCCGGTGACCTGTGTAATTAGAGCAGCCCCTTGCCCGGCTTGTGAGACGAGTTTAGATATTTCAGATTTCCGCTCAGCTGGAACGCCAACAGTAAGCAGCGTGTTTGTTGAGCCGGTGAGGTCACTGACTGATTGCCTCTCAGGCATTGGCAATTTGCCATATATTTACTCGAATCTAAGGCATTCTCGAATCTACGGCTTATGCAAGATTTTCAAACGGGATCAAACTCAGAATCATACTTCCGAGTGCGCCAGGGCAGCTGAACAAGATGGCGCAGGTTTAGTGGTGCCAAGGACAATTTCAGGACAGACACCAGGAAGTATTTTTTTGGGTGATTAACATCTGGAACAAGGTTAGCGGGATTCATAGATTCATAGATTCATAGAATTTTACGGCACAAAAGGAGGCCATTCGGCCCATCTAGTCTGTGCCGGCTCTTTGAAAAGAGCGATTCAATCCCACTGCCCTTCCCGCTCCCCATAGCCTAATAGACCTGTTCTCCCTAAATAAAGATCTAATTCCCTTTTAAAAGTTGTTATCGAATCAGCCTCCACCACCTTTTCAGGCAATGCATTCCAGATTCGAACAACTCGCTGAGTGAAAAAATTTCTCCTCAGCTCCCCTCTACTTCGCCTTGAAACTATTTTAAATCTGTGACCACGAGTCACAGATCTGTGACCACAAGGTTGGTTCAGGTTCTGGACACTACATCCATTTCAACCAAAGGCCTGGGAGAAACTCCTGTCTCTTCGAATACTGCAAAGGGATCTTTAACATCCTTGTGGACAGACATTTCTCTGATCATCACCAGACAATAACCATGAGCAACATAGAGAGCGTGTTGCAAAGTACCCGGGCAAGTTCTGAAAGCACATTCCGCTCATTCCCGTTCCTTCCTCACCCCCAATACCTTTCCGATCTCCACAATTAGGCATATATGCAACTCTCGGTCTGGTTAGGTTTCCTAACGCATGTGACATTAGACACACCACTGACCCCCCCAAAAAACTTTCCCCATCCTAGTACCCTTTAATATTTTTACCTTGAAGCGCAGTGACTGTATCTGGTCATTTCAATCCACGACTGTTTGTGGGGACGCTGCTGTGCGCAATTGGCTGCCGCGTTTTGCCCACAAATATACAGTCAATTCACTTTACAGTATATTCTGTGAAGCGTTTTGAGACCTCTAGAAGACATGAAAAGTGCTAGATCAAATACAAGGATTATTATTATTATTATCTGTGCAGGTGAACGCAGCAGTCAATTTGCACACAGCAATGTCCCACCGATAGCCATGAAATGAGTGACCAGTTTCACTTGGTTGGTGCTGGGGCGAGACTGTTGGCCTGATTGTTGAATTACCTTAAATCCGTGCTCCGCTTAGTTAATGAAGCAGTGACGGGTGGAAATATTTCTCCACCTTTTCATTGACAGAAACCCCTTGAAAACCTTGATCAGTTTCTCCCCGCATGCATAATACCTGTCTCTAGGCGATGAGAAAGAAGTGTGCTTTATATTGGATGCCCTTCCCTCTCTGTAACATCTCCTTTGAAGTCTTGCTTCGTACAAATAAATTGGGTTTGGGTGATCCAAATTGAATTGTTTTGGGGCATCTCTGCTCAGGCAACTTATAATAAACCTTGTGAAACAGCATCTAATTTACACTAATCAAATTAGCCAAACACAACAAAGTGAATTAAGATTTCAAAGAAAATGCAGAGAGCAACAGCTGCACTAACCTGCGAGCTGGACCCACTTCACTTGAATATGGTTGCCGGCCTAAGGGAATGGCTCACTAAGTGTTTAATTATAATAATAAGGGATTTGATATAGCGCCTTATCAAGTCTTCAAGGCATCTCAAAGCGCTTCACAGAATATACTGTACATTATTTAACTGTATATTTTGTGGGCGAAACACAACAGCCAATTGCGCACAGCAGTGTTCCACAGTCATGGATTGAGTGACCAATTTATCGTGGGGGGGGGGGGGGGGAGGATTTTTTTGTTTTGGAAGGAATTATTAAATGAAAAGGGATCCATCAACCCCAGCAAACCCCAACAAATCCATCAACCCCAAGTGACCCCAGAAAGGTGATCCATCAACTGGGCTCCTGCTCACCACTAGGTGAACAGAGATGCGCAGAGTTGGGAAACTTGCCCGACGTTTCGCCCTGCCAGGAATCGAACCCAGGTTCCTCTCGCTTGCGAGGCGGGTGCTCTAACTGCTGCGAGCGCTCTAATCACTGGAACCTATTAAATTCCATATTATACAAAACAGATATGGAACATTAGCATTGTCACTTAGTCTCAGAATGTTTGTCCAATGTTCAAAAATGCCACCGTGTTTGGTGTCTCTCTCACAAGCAGTCGGTCGGTGCCTGATCCAGCTCTGTGCTGCGTCAGGTGAAGCTGAGGTCCCCATGTAATGATGCTATTTGTGGTCTGAGATGCACAAGGAAGATCACTGAAGTGTTTATTGCCTTTACGGAGCCTGCCCTCAGGAGCGAAGCACTGTGATCATCTGCATTATCAGAGCTCCTGTGGCTCAGTGGTTAGAGCACTCGCCTTACAAGCGTGAGGCCTGTGTTCGAATCCAGGCAGGTCAGGGCGAAACGTTGGGCAAGTTTCCTTACTCCACGCGCGCACACACACCACACCTAATAATCCTTCCAAAAAAAACAATAATAAAATTGGACTTTTCAATCCACGACTGTTTGTGGGGACACTGTTGTGTGCAATTGGCTGCCGCATTTGATATAGTACAGTCAATTCACTTTACAGTATATTCTGTGAAGTGCTTTGAGATGTCTAGAAGATGTGAAAAGCGCTAAATCAAATGCAAGGATTATTATATCACCATTGTTCACTAAAAGTGCATATTTTTGACCTGCCCGCTGGCTGTTCCTCCAATTGACCTCATGTTTAAAGAAATTCTCAGGGATTTACTGTGGGACGTTTAATGGAAGAGGTTTAATGGAATCTCCTCACTCTCAGGTGGTGCGGCGATCCTTTCCCACAAGTGAGTTAGTGAAGCTACGTCAATGGAATCAATGAAAAGGGAAGCGAGTAAACACCAACATGCGTGTGCGTTATTCTGTGTGTGTATGCGTGTGTGCGCGTGTGGAGGGAGCCGGAAAGCAAGACTGTGACAAGAACGTAACAATAAAATAACAATAAGAATCTTCGCATTTGATACAGCGCCTTATCGCCTCTTCCAGACGTCTGAAAGCGCTTTGTTAGAATATGCCGTAAAGCGAACTGAATGTATATTCTTGTGGGAAAAAGGTGACATGGAAACACAGGCAACGGTGACACTGGGTCGAACAGCCACTCTGCTGTGGTTCCCGTGCGCTGAATGTTTCTGAGTTTCTCCTGGTTTCTCGACCGTTACTTCAATAAACGTTTGCTGATCTCGATTCCGCTTGATTCCGTCCTGCAGACTGGAGTTCCCACAGGCAAAGACAAGGTGAAGAAAGGTGGATCTTACATGTGCCACAAGGTAACAGCGATAGTAACCGCAGTGTTGAGAATACTTAATTAATCCTTGCATTTGAAACGGAACCTTATCACATTGTCGAAACCCCTCAAAGCGCTTCACAGGACATACAGTTAAGTGCAGAATCCTGCAGGGATTAAGGCGCCCACTTTGCAAGCGAGAGGACCGAGGTTCGATTCCTGGGCAAGGCAAAACCTCAGGCAAGTTTCTTTACTCCGCACACACGCCTAGCGATGAGGAGGAACCCAGTCGTTGGTTGATTGGAAGTGATCATCCCTTTCAATCACAAATCAAAAATCTGGTGTCTCAATCAGCGACTGCTTGTGGGATATTGTTGTGCGCTCCCAAAAGACACAGTCACTACACTTTGCAGTAAGATCCTGTGATGTAATATGGGTTGCCCTTCAAAGTTTAATCAGTAAGCTTGGTGAATGGGAGGGGAGAGTGGAAGGTAGAGAGAGGCCAGGGGAATGCGAACTATGGTCGAATTATTGAAGCGACGACTGAATGTTAAGAGTTTTAACGTGGTCTAACCTCCCGGGTTTGCTTTCAGTCCTACTGTTACAGGTACCGGTGCGCGGCTCGCAGCCAGAACACCCCAGACAGCTCCGCGTCCAATCTGGGCTTCCGCTGTGTCGCCGACCAGCTGCCCGATCGCGTCAGATGAGGAGAGACCGGAGGACGGACTCTAATGGCATCAGACCGGAGGGGTGTGTGTGCGGAGGGGGACAGGGGTGGGAGAGAGAGGGAGAGAGGGAGCAGGTCAGGGGGATGTGTGTGAGTGATAGCGCTGGAGGGGAAGCAGTCACACAGACCCAGACACGCCTGAAATCCTGAGTGTTTCTCATGGAGACGAGAGAAATAATCGTGCAGTGTGGTATCTCCGTTTGGCTGAAACCTCGGTTTCCACCCCCCACGCCTGGTCCTCCATTCCTCTAGTGATGGCCATCGCAACACAGTACATTCTCAGCCCGCCTGTTTACGAACTCCGTTCCGCACCGTGAACGCTTCCCTGGCGTGCGTCACGGGAAAATGCGCTTCCTGCGCTAAAGTACCCAGGTTGCCGGCGTGGGAGGCGGCATCAGCCGTGCGCAGGAAGCGACACGAGCAGAGCCAACATTCCCGGAAGCGCTGAAAGGCGGAGTTTTCTTTTGCTTCAGGAACTCGCTACATTCCCATTCAGGGCTCTGATTTAATGGACCGAAATGGGGTCAGACCATTCTCGGCCTGCCTTGCGATATCATTGCGTGAAAGTATTTCAGAATGAGAATCCTGCCCGTCCCTGTTGGGGTTGAAAGGCACCTGGTAAAACCCATAAAGTAATAATCTCCCCGTCCCCAAACCGCACACAGTCAACGTTCATTAGTTTGTAGAACTTTATTTTTTTTTAGTAATAAAAGTTATTTTGCACTGGAACTGTTGTGGCTTTCTGCGCACAGTGCTCGTGTGTGCTTGTGTGTGTATGTGCCAAGTTAGCTATAACTGAAGCTGGTTTAGAATAAGAATAAGAATAATAATCCCAGCCTTAACACGTCTTCGAGACGCTTCAAAGCGCTTCGCAGAATAGACTGTGAAGTGGAGTCTGTATGTTTTGTGGGCGAAACACGGCAGCCAATGGCGCACAGCACAGCAGCGGCCCCACGAACAGTCGTGGATTGAGTGACCGCATTATTTTTTCTCTCTCGAAGGAATTAATGGACCCACTTAATGGGGATAAATGAAGGGGGAAGGATCAGAGCGGATCAGTGAGCGTGGGTGTGGAGGGGGTGGGGAGGGGATAGAGAAGGAAACCTTGCAAGTTGGAACTCAATGACCTTTGCGCTTCATTCAGAGTGAAAGCAACCGATCACTTCCAAAATATTCCTCCGGCTCCCGATTGGTAACTCGTGCCCCCTGCTGGAGGCTGATGGGCGACGAGGACAGGAACACGCTCTTATTGTCAGGCCAACTGCAAGCCAATGACCCTCCGTGTGTTCGTGTGCGTATAGTTACTTAATCAAAGTGCAACTGTAACTCCACTCCCAGCCTGACTCGTGTCAAAAGGAGGGGAGTGGGTCGGGGGGGTGGGTGGGGGTTAGTAGGGGAGGGGGTGGAATAATTTGCTGCCGACAAATCATTTCGTGTAATATTAATCCTTGTGTTTTGATATGGTGCCTTGCATATCCGATCAATGCCTCGTAGGATTTTACTGCAAGGTGTAGTGACTGTGTTTTGCAGGCAATGCCACAAGAGTGGCAATAACAATAGTAATAATCCTTGCAGTTGTAAATTTTGTGAGCGCAACTCTGCAGCCAATTGCGCACAGCAGTGTCCCACAAACACTCGTGGATTGAGTGACCAAAATATTATTTTTCTCACGAGATTAGTACCCGCAGAAAAGCGATCCGCCAATCGCCTAACAACCGGGTTCCCATTCACTGCTTGGTAAACAGAGGCAGGTGGAGCACGGAAACAGGCCTCAGGTTTCGCCCGGTCAGGAATCGAACCTAGGTCCTGTCGCTTGCGAGGCGAGTGCTCTCTAACCACCGCGCTACAGGACTCCCCAAGTCTTAATTCAGGGGGGGTTCATCCCAACAACTCCCTGCGAGGCAGAGGGGAGCGAAGTCAAACCCACTGAGCCAGGCTGACATCTTGACAGACAAGCACCCGACTCACATTAGGGGAAATGAGATCCGCACCATGATTTGATGTCACCACGAACTTTCAGGAACAAAAAGCAAAAACAGAGCTTCGCTGGAATGGAAGAACAAATTCTGAAATCACTTAACGCGAACTCGTAAACGTCTCACAAACATTCCAATGAAAAAAAATCTGTGTTTTTTTAAAAGCAGAATTGGAACAAATCAACCTCCCTCCGCACCCAAACATATTTCTGGTTTATGAGCTCGAAACCCATCAACAGAGAGAGAGAAAAAAAATCACAATAAACTTGAATATAATTTATTATAGTAACACTCCTCACATTTAATGTGTCGTCTTTCACGTCGAGACAACATCTCACAAAGCACTTCACACGATATTTACTGCAACCGCAGTGACCCCGAGTGCAACGTCCCACGAACAGCCGTGAAGTGATCGACTAAATTTATTTTGGGGGAATTGTCAGCCAGGACACAGAGAGAGAGAGAGAGATAGACAAACTCCATTCTCTTTTTGATGGTGGAAAGTGTCGTATTAGAAGGAGACAGTCACTGCACAAGGACAGCGCAGAGAGACGTTTCATCGGTCAGAGTGTTACAGTCGGATCGCGAAGGATCAGTGTCGGATGGACGCCACGGCTCAGACTAGAAGGCCGGCACGGCACGGAGAGGGTTACATCTGTCTGCCCTACTTTGTCATTGGGAGAGATACGATATTAATGGAGATGTGGGACACGATTCTAAAAAAGCGTCGCAATTAATTGAGCAGCCGATCGCCCCACATCCTCTCGTCACGCGGTGGCCAGTGTATTCCCACCTCCTCCTCCCCTTTCCCCCCCCAGCACCGTAACCGCAACGTAGCAGCTGTTGGAAAACAAAAGCGCGTTCAGACAAAAAGTGGGAGTCCCTGTAACTCGGTGGTTAGAGCACTCGCCTTAGAAACGCGAGAGCTGCATTTCGAATCCAGGCAGGTCAGGGCGAAACCTTGGGCAAGTTTCCTTACTCCAAACACACACACGCCTGATAATAATCCCTCCAAACAAAAAAAAGGCACAATAATAAAATTGGTCATTTCAATCCACGACTGTTTGTGGGACGCTACTGTGCACGATTGGCTGCTGCATTTCGCCCACAATTCAATTCACTTTACAGTACATTCTGTGAAGCGCTTTGAGACGTCTAGAAGGCGTGAGAAGTGCGATATCAAATGCGAGGATTATTATTATTATAAAAACGTGCGAGTCCGACCAATTGTTTTTTAAAAAAGATACTTGGGCCCTTATTTTGGTGGCAAACTGGGAGGATGAGCCATTATTATACTGATAATATACATCATTGAGACGTCCCATGGAAGTGTTTCACAAGGCTTACTGTAAAGCGCAGGGACTGCATTTTGTGTTCGTAAACGCGGCAGCCAGTTTGCACACGGCAGGGTCCAACAAACCACGGAGTGAGCCACAGATTTTATTTGGGAAGGGGATTGCCGGCCAGGACTCAGAGAGAGAGAGAAATGTCCACTTGAACTGGCAGACGAGGAGTGGGGTTTAAACCCACTGGCGGAGGTGCTATCTGAACGACGGCACCTCCGCCAATGCAACAACAACACAACCCCCACCGAGACCAAGTCCTGACGTGGGTGTTTGAAACCACGACCTTATAGCTCGGGAGAGAGAGAGCGAGATTGCGCTAGCGACTGAGGCCGACACACGTAAGATCTTAAATAAAAGCACAAGTCGTTGGGAACCAGCAGCAACAACAGCAACTACAACAAAATGACATTTCTAGAGCGCCTTTCACCCTCCGGACGTCCCAAGGCATTGAACAGTCAGATCGAAAAGGAGGGTCTTGAGACTGGCCTTGAAGGAGGCGAGGGAGGAGGCGAGGTGAAAGGCCTGTGGGTCGGAATTCCAGAGTGTGGGGGCAGCGTCGTCCACGGAGAGGGTCAAATGAGTTAAAGTTACCCCTTAATAACATCCGTCCGTCCATTCGGGTTGAACGCAGACACAGACGAGGAGCTCGTCCGAAATGTCCCGTCTCCTCACACCGTCTCGCCTGCCGTGCCGTAGAGAGACGGGTCAAAGGGCAGGAAGCCGGCGCAGGTGTCCGAGCCGCAACGGCACGGCTTGCGGGCGCCGGGCGGAAGGTCGCGCAGGGTGTCTGGGCTCAGGTCCTCCTCACCGTCGCCCGCCTCGTTGTTGAACCTCCCGGAGTAATCGTAGCAGAGTTCCTCCCGAGCCGGGATATCGCGAGCGGCAAAGAGCGCCAGCCTGGGGTGCCAGCCGCCCGCCCGGACCGGCACCATGTACAGGTTGGGGCGGCACGAGTGGTTGAGGTAGCGGCCGGCGTTGCCCGCCAGGGTGGGGTCCACGAACGTCTCCAGGACCTGCCCCCCGCTCAGGTGCTCCCTCACCGCGATGATGTAATTGGCGTCGCCGGGGGCTCGAGCCCGGATCCTGGCGGCGGCTTCGGCCCGGCCCAGTACCTGCCCTGCGTACTCGCACACGAAGCGCCCCCTGCCGATGGCGGCCGCCGATCGCAACCCCCACCCCTTCCCGCGGGTCTTGAAGACCTCCAGCGGCCAGGCCGGGCCCCTCCCCACCACCCGGTTGGCGCAGGCCTCTCCGCACTTGCACATCACGCCGCACTCGAACACGGGCGCGGTGCTGGGGGAGCCTCCCTCGCCGCTGGGGCTGCCCGTCAGCCGCCCGCGCCCATCGTACGCCGCTCCATGGCGCCGCAGGCAATCGCACGAGTCCCTAACGCAGGACAGGGCCAGGCACTCGCACCCGGGCAACATGATCTCCGCGGGGTCCAGCTCCGCCCCGACTCCTGCCACGTTCTCGGGCGTGTACTGCCAACCAAAACGCCGAGTGTGAGAACACGTTATTGTAACAACACCACTGATAATCCATAATTAATAATAATTAATAATAATTGCATTTCGCCCACAAATATATAGTCGACTTTCCTGCTTTTCTTCCCCCTGCCTCGACCCCTCCCCTTTTGCTTCTTTACCCCCTTTTGCCCCTAGTCCCACTTCCGTGACTGATTGTGGGACACTGCTGTGCGCAATTTGGCTGCCGCGTTTCGCCCACTAATATACAGTTACTTTTCCTACTATTCTTCATCCTGCCCTGATCCTTCCCACCCTGCTCTTGTCCTACCTGACTGTACAGCGCCTTGGGATGTCCTCTCGACGTGAAAGGCGCTATATAAATGTAAGTTTTGTTTGTTTGTTTGATACAACAATATTAACAACTTGGATATATTTTGCGCACTCACTCAATCCACGTCCGACAGGCATCTCAGAGCGCTTCACAATAGCGGATCCCAGGGCTGAGCCAGGATCAGAGCGAAGAAGGTGACCGAAAGCGCGGTCGAAAACAAAGGTCTTTAGCCGAGACCTGAAAATAGGAAGAGAGGGAGGGAGGGAGGGGCGAGGCGAGGCGAAGGGAATGAGTTCCAGAGCCTCAGGGCGTAGTGGCTGAAGGCACAACTGCCGATGGTGGATCGGAGGATTCGGTGGACAACGAGAAGGCCAGACCCAGTAGAGCGAAGGTAACAGGTGCTGTTGATACAGCGCCTTATCACATCTCAAACAGCGTCACAGGATATACAACAAAAAGATTTGTCTAGCGCCTTTCACGTCGGGAGGACATCCCACCCTGTAACGTGAATTGACTGCATATTTTGTTGGCGAATCACAGCAGCCAATTGCACACAGCAGTGTCCCACAAACAGTCGTGGATTGAGTGATAATTGTTTCGATGGAATTTTTATCCCCGGAAAAGCAAACAGCAATTCGACTAACCACCGGGTTCCGACTTACTGCCAGATAAACAGAGGCATGTGGAATAAGGAAACGTGACACTGTTTCTACTGGCGGGTGGGTCGGCAACCAGAGGACATACATTTAAGTAAATTGGCAACAAAAAATGCAGAGGGGTGATAAGGAGACTTTTTTTTACACACAGAGAGTTGCTACAGTTTGGACGGCACTACCTGAAAGGGTGATGGAAACAGATTGAATAACAACTTTCAAAAGAAAATTGGGTAGACACTTACAAAGAAAAGATTTGGAAAGATATAGAGAAATGAGCGGTGGAGTGAGACTCATTCCAAAGGCACTATGGGCCGAATGGCGTTCCTTCTGAGCTGTAATATTATATGATTCTGTGTCATCAAGAGATCAAATGGACAGCAATGTATCATAGGACTCATTCACAGAGATCAGGCAATGAGCTGGAGCCAGATAGCGGCTGGACGACCCCCAACATAGGGTCACTAGGGAAAGGAACAAAACTAATAGTATCATTTGTATTTGACATCACTCAAGACCCTCCTCTTCGATGGACCCATCGGCAACTCCTAATTCCCCCACTTCCCTACCCACCCACCCTGTCCCAAACTCAGGTATGAAGCAATGACTGGCCAGCGCCTTGGGACGTCCTCCTGACGTGAAAGGTGCTATACAAGTGTAATTTTGTTGTTGTTGAGACAGCTCTAAGTGCTTCACAGGATATATTGTAAATTGGTGTGACTGTATTTTGTGGGCAAAACCACACAAACACACACATACAAAAAGCAGAATGTCTCAGGCCCCAATATGTGCAGCACCTCTCAACCCCTACATCTCCCCCCCCCACCACTCCTCTCCTTCTCCACCCATCCCACTAGTCTCTCGACCTGACCCACAAAATAAGTTCCCCTTTTCACGCGGTTAACTTTGGAAGCAGAGGAGCGTGACTGAGGCAGTACTCGATCCCAGGTTAGTCAGACTGAGTGACCCATTTCTAATCTGGTTCCCAGGGTATCTCAACAAGATTTTATTAATTTGGGCCTTAATTAACTTGCCTGTTATGACTTTCATTTCAATACCTATTGCCAATCGCTACTGCTCCCCTGGGCTGTGTATAGCATACGTGAGAAACTAAATGAAGCATTAAAAACAGGCCAACCACTTAACCCTGAGGATGGAGAATGGAAGATTGGGGAGAAGGGGTTGGGGGGGGGGGGAAAGAGGGTTAATCCAGGTGAGTGCCCCAAATGACAGAGCGGCTTTAATAATAATATTAATCCTGCATTTAATGCTACGCCTTATCACGTCTTCGATATGTCTCAAAGCGCTTCACAGAATTATACTGTAATTGGCTGTATGTTTTTATGTGTGCGAAACAGTTATGGATTGAATGACCACATTTTTTTTTGAGGGATTATTACCCCTGAAAAAACAATCCGCTAATCGACACACAACCAGGTTCCTACTAACTGATGGGTAAACAGATGCTTGTGGAGTAAGGAACCTTACCCAATGTTTCGACCTGCTGGGAATTGAACCCAGGTCACCTCGCTTGTGAGGCGCGTGCTTTCATCACTAAATTACAGGATTCCTTTAAAGCCTCTGTCCTTCACCACCAGACAGGCCTACTGAGGTTCCTGAGATGCCAAAGTGGGAACCGGCTGGTTCTTGTTGTACATCTGAAGGGTTTTATCAGAGTAAATATATCTCCAAAGAGTTTAGCTATCACTGTCCTCCCAGCAATAAACAGGAGATAGGGTTGTGAACCTGTTATTTCTCTTATCTCCTACACTCTTTATTTATTGAACGTTCAGATGCACGCTGAACTCTTTCTGCTCCCCAATGCCCCCTCAACGCAAAATATTCGTAAAAAGAGTTAAGGATTTTCAGCAATGCAAAACATTTCAATAATAATACTGATAATAAATTGGTCACTTCAAACCACGACTGTTTGTGGGACGCTGCGGTGCGCAATTGGCTGCCGCCTTTCTTCCACAAAACCATACGGTCGATTCACTTTACAGTATATTCTGTGAAGCGCTTTGAGACGTCTAGAATACATGCTATATCAAATGCAAGGATTATTATTAATAATATTATTTCACTCCCAGCTCAGTCTCTTCTCGTCCTGACATGGCCATCATTGGCCCTAACCCTAACCCAACTCCATGTGTGCACACAGCACCCCCTCACGCAGGGCAGCGTCCCAAACCGATTGACAATGGCGGAATATGACGTGGGGAGAAAAACGACAAGGTCACCTGTGCTTACAAAAGTTTCGGAGTAAGATATACGCAACGAGTCCACCAGGCACTTCCAGCAAGAAAGAGCAAGAGCGAGGCTTGAGGATTTATAGGGTCAACAGAACCTCAGAATTCTTCGCTGTCAAAACTCACTGATAACCATTATAGTAATCCCTCGAGTCGACAACAAAATCTTATCACTTCGACGGGTCTCAAAGTACATCATGGTCAATGTGGTTAAGTATGTGTATGAGTGTGTGTAGATGCGTAGGCGAACTTGGCAGCCAATTTTCCATCCAGGACCTCGTCCTGCGATAAGCCATTCAGCGACTGGTGCCCTGGCCAACAATGCTCCAAGTTAGGTAGAGGATTGATGGCCTGGACAAGGAGAAAGTCATTGCGCTTTGCGATCAGTGTCACGGGATCTTTAAAGTCCTCCTGATCAGGCACAGACAGAACCTTGTTTTAGTGTCTGACCTGAATGACTGTGTGTCCTATAATGTAGCCCTCCCACCGCCCCCCTCCCCACCGCGCCTGGGCTGGGAGAGAGACGGTCAGTCTAGACCATGCGCTCAAAGTCCATGATGTACGATTTGAACCCACAACCTCGTTGAGCCAGACTGACAAAACAGCACAGTGGCGTTCATGCCAGGCAGTGTCTCTAAACCACGTTGCAGAGACAGAGCAGGAGCCTGAGCAGAGGGAGTGAGGGGTGGGGTGATAGAAGGGCCAGGCAGTAGGTGGGCGAAGGCATAGGAAAGAGACGGAGGGGACTTTTACATAGAGGGACTTAGGCAGAGAATTGCGGAGAGTGGGAGCCGAGTGGCTGAAAGCTCCCCCCCGCTGATGGTGGGGTGGGGGAACATGGCAGGGTGAGAAATGCCGTATTCAAGACTGGGAGCATACAAACTGTGCTAATTACAATCCTGCTACTTTTCAACTCGATTATATAAAACCATAGAAATGACAGCACAGAAGGTCATTCAGCCCATTGAACTCTGTTGCTGGTGTTAACTCCTTCACTGGAGCGATATTGGTGCATTCTCATTTCTCTTGTCCTTTCTCGACACGAGTTTCTCTTCGAATCGTTAATTAGAATGACAACAATCATAATAATTCTCGCATTTGATCTAGCGCTTTTCAAGTCTTCTAGACGTCTCAAAGCGCTTCACAGAATATACTGTAAAGTGAATTGACTGTATATTTGTGGGCGAAACGCGGCAGCCAATTGCGCACAGCATTGTTTCACAACCAGTTTATTATAGTTTGGGAGGGGGGATTATTATTAGGCGTGTGGAGTAAGAAACTTGTCCAAATTCTTGTCCTGCCTGGAATTGAACACAGGTTGCAAGGCGAGTAGTCTAACCACTGAGCTACAGGGTTCCTACAATACTCCTTGCAGTTGGACATAGCCCCTTATCGCGTTGTTGAGGCGTCTCAACGCTCTTCAACAGGATAGAACACTGTAAAATGAACCGACCGTAGTTTGTGGGCGAAACGCGGCAGCCAATTGCGTACAGCAGCGTGCCCTCAAACAGTTGAGGTTTGAGTGTCCACATTAATTTGGGGAGTGGTGGGGGGGGGGGAAGGGGTATTATTACCCCCAATCAGAAAGCAATCCGCCAATGGACTAACAACCGGATTCCTGCTCATACCGCTAGAGGCGTGTGGAGTACGCACGACATGCCTCAAGGTTTCGAACCCCGCTCCACTCACTTAGCAAGGCCACTCTCCACCGCGCCACGGGACTCGTCAGCCTCGATGGCCACTCGAGTCAAGGAGCCGCAATAACCTCCCGCGTGAGAATAATTCTTCTCGCCTTCTGCCGAACTCCTCCACCGGTGACAAGTCTTCACTTGGGTTAAGCTCCCCTCGTGACCACTTCCAACAACCGCCCTAAGCCAACCCCCCCCCCCTTCCCAACCGCGCACCTCCCAAGCCGTTTATTCTGGACGCACATTGCCACCTGCTGCTGATCCGTCCTCATTTCATCCACACGTTCTCACTGACCCCGAAACAAGGCGTCGGGAACCTGCTGTGAGACGACGATAATAATAGTAATAATCTTTGCATTTGATATAGCAATTTATCACATCACCCGAGAGGTCGCCAAGCCCCTCGCAGGGTACACGCTAGCTAGCCTTTGACCCCATCCATCAGCCTCTCCAGCTCTCTCCATTGCAGGAGAGATCAGCCTGAACACAAAGTGAAAGGCCCAGGCGTTGAAAGAGCTCAGTTTGCAATTGTGGAGGGGAAGAGAAGGAAGGAGGGAGGGGGGAGAGGGAGAGATAGAGGGGTGGGAGGGAGAGAGAGAGGGAGGAGACAGAAAGAAAGAAAAATAGGGATGGGAGAGGAAGAGGGGGAGGTGAAGTGGGGGCGGGGAGAGAGGGGAGGAGACAGAAAGAGAAATGGGAGAGGAAGGGGGGGGTTAGGAGGAAGGGGAAGTGGGGGCATAAATACCTGCACAGGAGCCAAACGCTCATCATCAACCTCGTTGACCACAACAATGGGCAGGTTCTCCAAACCCCGGCTCAGATCAAGGTCCAGGACAGTTCCTGCGGCCATTGCACTGAGAACAGAGGCTGGGAGAGGGACACAGTGAAGGAGGGGGAGACTGGGAGAGAGACACAGGGAGGGAGGGAGGGGGAGACTGGGAGAGAGACACATGGAGGGAGGGAGGGAGGGAGGGAGGGAGGGGGAGACTGGGAGAGAGACACAGGGAGGGAGGGGGAGACTGGGAGAGAGACACAGGGAGGGAGGGAGGGGGAGACTGAGAGAGAGACACATGGAGGGAGGAAGGGAGGGGGAGACTGAGAGAGAGACACAGGGAGGGAGGAAGGGAGGGGGAGACTGAGAGAGAGACACAGGGAGGGAGGAAGGGAGGGGGAGACTGAGAGAGAGACACAGGGAGGGAGGAAGGGAGGGAATCCTCTGGGGGCGGGGCAAGCTCCGGGGGGGAAGCCCCCATTGTGACGTCACAGACAACTTGTTACACTTGATACATTTCCAGGTCAGGGAATCCCCTACCCCCCCCCCCCCCCCCCCCCACACACACACACACACACTCCCTATCATCCCCTCCCCTCACATTGCCAGCTTCAACCCCCCCCCCACCCACACACACACACTCCCTATCATCCCCTCACATTGCCAGCTTCACCCCCCCACCCCCCCCCCCACACACACTCCCTATCATCCCCTCACATTGCCAGCTTCACCGCCTCCCAACACTCCCAATCATCTCCCTCCCCATTGCTACCCTCTCCATCCCCCTCCCAATGCTACCCTCTCCTCTTAAGACACGCATCTCATCCCCTCATACTGGATCATTTCAATAACGTGTTCAAAAGAAAGAGGCAACGGACACCTCAATATCACAACCCACACATCACCTCAACCTCCTACTCCACCTACTCACCCCCAGCACCTAAGACAGCGGCAATTTAATGCATCATCTAATAATGCATAATTATTATTAGATCAATAATAATTATTATTAATAATAACTGGGTGTGATAATAATAATAATCCTTGCATTTGATATGGCGCTTTTCACGTCTTCTAGACGTCTCAAAGCTCTTCACAGAATATACTGTAAAGTGAATCGACTGTATATTTGTGGGCGAAGCGCGGCAGCCAATTTTGCACGGCAGCGTCCCCCACAAACAGTTGTGGATTCAAATGACGTTTTTGTTTTGGAGGGATTATTATTAGGCTTGTGGAGTGAGGAAACTTGCCCAAGGTTTCGCCCTGACCTGCCTGGATTCGAACACAGGTCTCACGCTTGTAAGGCGAGTGCTCTACCCACTGAGCTACAGGACTCCACTGCAGCTCATTGGTTAGGGCACTTGCCTTGCAAGCGAGAAACCTGGGTTCGATTCGAGGCAGGGTGAAACCTTGGGCAAGTTTGCTTACTCTGCACACCTGATAATAATCACCTGCATTTCACTCACAAAGACACAGTCAATTCACTTTCCAGCATATCCTGTGAACTGCTTTGAAACGTCCAGAAGACGTGAAAAGCGCTATGTCAAATGCTAGGCAATGGTTATTATTATAACTGGAATAATTAGACATAATAATTGTTATAGATAATAATCCTTGCAATTGACGAAGTGCCTTATCACGTCTTTGAGACGTCTCAGAGCGCTTCACAGAATATGCTGTAAAGCGAATTGACTGAACATTCGGTTTTAAAAGGAGTTCAAGTTCAAGCTGTGCATCGCTCATTTATCATGATCACTGTCAAGAGTGACTACATCTTCTGCACTGCAGTTTCAACGCAGTATTAACATTGTCAAAAAGTCTCTTTCTGTGAGATCGTAGCACCCCAGGGATTTACTCCTCAACTCCCAGCCCTGCACTTTCCCCTGAATTAGCATTACAATGTTGGGTGTTTCCTCACAAATTCTTATAAATTATTAGTTGCTGTTTCAGGTCAGTAACCTAACCCATTTCTCTCTCTCGCTCTCTAAAGGTCACATATTCAATGCTCCCCCTGACTCTCTTCAACAATTTCTAATGAGCAACATTTAGGCAAAGTCGGTTTGTATAACCTATACATTTTGTTGAGAGGATTAAATTGAAATATGGGGGTCAGATTTCAGATGAAAAAAAATGTGGTTTGCTTCAGGCTTCGGTAATTTATATCTTTAATCTGAATTTAAATACCCTCTATTCAGAGGTGGAGATGTCTCAAGCCGATTGCAGACGCAATGACAACTTGGCAAAAATGGGGTTAAAGATTTTCTGTGTTTTTTTCCTCCTTTTAACGTTCCATTTCCCCAACATATTTCAAACAGTTAAAATGATATGAATAAATCCTTTACGCCTTCTGCCTGCTCTCTGCACTTAATGCATTCCACCCCAATGTGGAACCCACTCTTAGATTTAAAAAATGACCAATTGGCCTATCCAACAGGATAGAGAGAGGTTAGGCACTGAAATTCTCAATACGGCTCAAACCCCAAATTATGTTTCATGCAATTTATTGCCTGAATACACACTCTAACAGAGGTTATCACTATTATTGTTCATTTCAATGTTCTCTCTCAACTCTGAATGAAGGATTCTGCCCGTTACTTTCTGTCGTTCCAAGGATCTCACATTCTGTCCAACAAGCGATATTGCTCTGGGTTTTAGAGTTGCTGGTTTTGCTTATTGCATCTCAGGGAATGTCCACAATCAGAAAATCAGGAAGATGCTTTGTGTTTGGTGGTCAAGCAAGCAAAATTCCCTTTGAGACATCCTCCCTGCTTATCAGCCTCCCCAAACCAGATTGGGGTCAGATTAGCTTCTCTCCTGTCATGCCAGCTGCATTCCACCACCACCATTAACGTTTGCCCAGCCTAAACACCATTAAATAATAATAATCATGATAATCCTTGCATTTGATATAGCACTACCATTAATTACTTATCAATAATCGTTCAAAAAAACATGAATAATTTGGTAACTCAACCCACCACTGTTTATCGGACGCTTCTGTGTGCAATTGGCTGCTGCGTTTCACCCACAAATATACAGTCAATTCACTTTATGGTATATTCTGTAAAGTGCTTTGAGACGTCTAGAAGACGTGAAAAGCACAATATCAAATGCAAAGATTATAATTGTTGCTATTATTAATAATATTATTGTATTTTACACCCCTCAAGCATTGTAGCAACCCAAAGTACTTAACATCTAATTCAAAGCTATATATAGTTGTACATTGCCCTGGATTCCATCAAGTAAACCATTGGTGAACCATTTAAGTATCAGCCTTTGTCAGAAGATTAAACATAACTAGTCTTATGTGTAAAGAGTTAATTGTAGAGCCAAGATGCCTTTAGAGAGTGTGACAATGAGGATACAATGATGTTCAGGAAAGCTTCAATATCAAGTTAATCCAAAAATCGATCTTGCATCTATAATTCGTTCCCTTCCTTTCAAACCTTACGTCTTGTTGATATTGTTAAAACGTACCTCTTCAACGCACTTTCAGGTCTTCTCCCCCCTCCCACACACCACGCTCAAACCCTAAGCTTGGGTGTGCCCATCCGACACAGTGAAACACTCTGTGATATCCTCCCGACATGAAAGGCACTGACTGCATTGGAGTAAACTGTATTGTATTTAACGTTAGCAGAAAATTAGGGGGAAAAATTGGTGGAATTGCTTCCTTCAGAGAGTTAGAGTTTGGATTCTGTTGCCAATGGTGGTTATTGAGGCTGGATCAATGGCATTGTTTGAAATGAACCAGCTAAGCACATGAGCAGCGAAAACACGAAAGGTTATGTTTTGGGCCGAGAGAATCGGAAAGTGGGATTAGTTAAGAAGAAGAACAGGCTGCGCAGTGACAGCATATACAATGAGCCTAATGGAGCCAAACGGTCCCCTACTGCGCTGAAAATGTCTGTGTTACCATGTCTACGCACGAGACGGAAGACTCACTGACGACAATCAATCATGACTAATGGCATCTTTAGCCTCAGGACACAAAATACTTTCCAGTTCAGCAGCTGTAAGCAGCAGCAGCAGCAGCAGTAAGCAGCCAGGACATCACTGATGGTTAATGCTGATGGAGCGCTCACTGCAAAGCTGCAATTATTACCAATGAATACTGCGGTGGCAGATTGCTGGGCAGTGGGGCAGGATTGCTGACATTCATTCCTTTATTCTCTGCGCTTGGTCAATCATACCCACAGTCTGACTCGGAGAGCAACAATCATCAACCAAAGTCAACCAGTCTAGGGGCGTGGATCTGTGGAATCTCTTCCCAAACAGTCCCCCGCCCCCAAAAATGCAGCAAATTCACTTTAGAGTATATTTTCACCCACAAATATACAGTCAATTCACTTTACAGTACATTCGGTGAAGCGCTTTGAGACGTCTAGAAGACGTGAAAAGCGTTATATCAAATGCAAGGATTATTATTATGATTCTGTGAAGTGTTTTGAGACGTCCGAAAGTGGTGATAAGGCACTATATCAAAACTGATTATTAGAATTACTTTCATTATTATTATTAATGTGATGCATTTCTTTACTGACCTAGTCAGGAGGCTTGATTTGACTCGCAGCAAGGCAATTTCCATGTATTTTCTATTGCTGAGATGCTGTTCATCTCAATGGAAGCATACGTTGGTCAATGGGAGACCTTGGGCAAGTTTCCTTACTCCACACGCCTGCTAATAATCCCTCAAGAAAATAATTGGTCACTCAATCCACGACCGTTTGTGGGACACCGCTTGCGCAATTGCCTGCCGCGTTTTGCCCACAAATATGTAGTTAATTTGCTTCGCACGATAAGATGAACAGCATCTCACTGCCATCTGCTGGTGACATAAAAGTTCAAATCCACAACTGTTTGTGAGGGAATCAATCCGTGACTGTTTGTGGGACGCTGCTGGGCGCAATTGGCTGTTGGGTCTCAGCCACAAAACACAAAATCAACACACTATACAGTATATTCTGTGAAGCGTTTTAATAATAATCCTTGCATTTGATATAGTGCTTTTCACATCTTCTAGACTGCGGAACTCCATCCCGCAGCCCCTCCGCCTCGCTTCCTCCCTTTCCTGCTTCAAGGCCGGTCTCAAGACCTTTCTCTTCGAACACACCTTCGGCCGCCCCACTAACTCTTCCCCCTCTCCCACTTTCCTTCCCCTTAGCCCTACCCTCCCGCCCCCCGCTCGGGTCCCGACCTGACTGTTCAGTGCTTTGGGACGTCCTCACGACGTGAAAGGTCAAAGGAAATTGCACTATATAAGTGCAACTTTGTTGTTGTTGTCTCAACGCGCTTCACATAATATACTGTACAGTGAATTAACTGTACATTTATGGATGAAAGGCGGCAGCCAATAGTGCACATAGTGCACAGCAGCGTCCCACTGTGTGTTGAAATTTACTGAGCCATCTCAGAGATGTGCAAAGCACTCTATCAAATACAACGATTATTATTATTATTAATATTATCCTATTAATTGGAGAGAACAGAGAGGAACGGGGAAAAATCAAAAACTTGCTCTAGATATACTGTATATATAAGAAAACACTATTAGCCAATCAGGCATTTTCCGCTCAAAGATTCCAGTTTAGGCCTAGTTTCTTAAAATTTCAGATCTCGTATAGTTGTGGTAAATTCTTCAAGCGTGTTTTAATTTGCAATCTGTTTTTGACACATCTCTCAGAAAGAAACCCCAGAAAGGTTTTCAGACAAATTAAGAAATTTTCCACAATTTTGTGCGATCTTAAATTCAGGTCAAAACAAGGTATCTTGAGGATAAGACTAGGTGGAATTTAGATGTCGGAATGTGCGAGGGGATGGTATCTTAACCCAGGAATTCCCTCTGTAGCTTGGTTATGCTCTGTTCAGGTTAGCAGAGCTATATGCATCATGTTTATGTAATTCAGTCTAGAAATCGCAGAGGTACAGTACCTCTAAGTTAAATTGAGGCCTGCCCTGTTTTTATTATTATTGACTACTACTCACTCAAAGGCAGATAATTCACTAGCTTAGTTAACTCACTCCATGGCTGTTTTGTAAGATGTTGCTCTGCACATTGGCCGCTGCGTTGGTCTACCAAATACAAAGCCCATGCACTTAAAACTATATCCCTTGAACTGCTTCGAGTTAACAACAGCAATAACAACACTCACCATCAAGGCTCACAAGTGAACAACAGCCAATGCAGGTAACAACAGCAACAACAACAACAGAATTACATTTCTAGAGCACCTTTCACGTCTGGAGGACATCCCAAGGCGCTGAACAGTCAGGGGTCGGGACTCAAACAATGGGGAGGGACAGGGTAGGGGGCAAGGGAGGGACAGAATTAGGAGGGGAGGGAGTTGGGAGGGCAGCAGAAGGCACGGTCGAAAAGGATGGTCTTGAGGCAAAGGAGGACTGTGGGATGGAGTTCCAGAGCGTGGGGGCAAAGCTCGTCCACCGATGGTAGGGCGGGTCGGGCGGGAGACATGTAACAGATCGGAGCGGACATACAACAAGACAGTCCCATGAAACAAAGTCACAGAAGATGGAAAATGAAATCAAAATGGCTTCAGGAGAGAAAATAACAAGAGAGAGAATTAAAGAGTCAACTTCAAGATATCCCCAAAGGAAAAGCCTTCATGGAAAACAGAGCAGACTTTGGCATTGACGATCCTTGCATTTGATACAGCTCTTGATCGTGTCATCGAGACGTCTCAAAGCGCTTCACAGAATATACTGTAAAGTGTATTGACTGTGTGTTTTGTGGGCGAGACTAAGGCAGGCACAGGGGTGTCACACAAAGAAGCCGTGGATTGAGTGAGAGTCCTTCAAGCCGCCGCGGGTTTGAACTTTGACGTGACCAGCAGATGGCAGTGAGATGCTGTTAATCTCGACGGAAGCGTAACAGCCTTGAGGACCACCTGCAGCCTGCGGGAAGCGTAGAAACTCCGTACACAGTGGAGGTAATTGAGTGTAACACACAGAGATTGTGTACTCCAAGCAGGGCCATTGTGGAGGGCAGATGGTCACAATAACATTAAGTTTCCCGATTGCATTTGCAGAAAGGAGGAATAAATGACTCTCACACAAGTAAACAGTGCAGTTTGTTAAGGAAAGATAAGCCTAATGGATGGAATGAACCCAGGTCCGAGCTGAGAGATACTGTACGTGTAAGGTTTTGTGACCGGCCTGTCGCCAGCAATTAGCGAGAGCCAGCTTCAGGCTGCTGTAGTCTTTGTTCCACATTAAAGGGACTCTTTGCTGTCCTCGCAGGATGGCATTTGTCAAACCTTTTTGCATTTGTTTGCAATGCAATAACATGGGAACTGTGCGCAATTGGCTGCCACGTTTCACCAATATGTATACAGTCAGTTCACTTTACAGTATATTCTGTGAAGCTCTATGAGACGTCTAGAAGACGAGAAAAGTGCTATATCAAATGCAAGGATTATTATTAACGTATTGGGAACAGGAAAAAAACATTATTCAGTCAATTTGCTTTACAGTATATTCTGTGAAGCGCTTTGAGACATCACACTAAGGCATGATATCAAATGCATGTATTATTCATTTTTTTGGATGCTTCAAGACGTTTCGACGACATATTAAGGCATTAAAATCAGGATATCTCGAGATAGATCAGAGAGACACATGACCACTAATAGAAGCTTTCGGATTGCCAGACAGATTTAAGCAACATTTTGTGTCAAGCGATTTGTGTTATCCCTGTTAATTTGTTAGAATTTGCCTTTGGCGAGATGTCATACCAAACTACTAGTGTAACAGCGTGCAATGAATATGTATGTGAGCCGAATACGTAGTCGGCAAGTCGTGGGTTGATTTGCTTGTCAGCAGCCCTTCTGCTTGATGTTAGTACTGATATCTGGTGGTAGCTGAGATTTAATTACAGTCCCTGTTGGTGTCCTCCAAAACTCACAAGGCCTCGAAGGCTGGACGCCCCGTAGTTAGAAATGTAAAGCTGCTCATCACTGTGCTTTTTCGTTCTGCAATTAAAAAAGGACAGAGAGAGGAAAGGAAGATGCCAATTTGTTCAGCCAAACCTAGAGCAGGGCCCAACATTCAAAGCTGTTCTATAAGTAACGAACACCTTAAGCGAGCATTAAAAGTCCTGGGATTATTATGAATAATAATAATCCTTTCATATGATCCAACGTTTCATCATATCATTCAGCCTCTAAAAGCGATTGGCAGGATATACTGTAATGTGTAGTGACTGTGTGCTTAATGGAGACATGGGATAATGCAACACTAATGTATATAACCCTGCATATGAAATTTTACTTTATATAATATTTCAAAATCGTTAGCATTTTGGTTAAAGTAAAATTCTATTTTAATATGAGAACAATATGAGAACAGTAAATGTTTCTTTCATTTCATACAGTGCCTTTCACGTCCGCAGGACGTCCCAAGACACCTCACAATGAAGCGTAGTGACTGTGTGTTTTCGTAGGTAAGAGAATAAGAGAATGAGATTGGTTCAGTTCCTCTGCTCTTTCTAAATGTACAAACCAGACTGAAGCCAGTTATCCATAGAATCTGAGACCATTCATATCTGTTCATACCCAGCTTTCCAGTAACCACCGCTCAAATCTAATATTCTCCCACTTTTTTTTAACACACATAAAAAGGAGTTAATTGAGACAGCTTTAATTACTAGTGTATCTATTCCATTTATCCAGGACTCTATGGGAATAAAACTCTTTTAAAACTATAATCTTGGTTAAGGCTTGCCAACTTTGTACTCAGCCTCCAGTCCTGTGATCACAGTAACGTAATCTACTTTTGCTCACATTACCCAGGGCTTTCATTACATTTCATCAAATAATCATATTAAAGATCTGAACCGTATTCTCTCTCTCGCTCTGCCATTCCTTTGGCAATGAGATCCAGTTCATTCCTATCGGAGATCAGAATCCCAGAGCTACACACAAACCTGATCACAGAGTCCTATTACACACCCATGTTTTTTTTCCCACAGAGCACTGACCGACATGCGGAAGAATAAAAATTGTACTTAAAAGCATGTAATTGTATTTCATACCAGTGTTTAACTGTGTTAGGTGTTCAACAACAACAACAACACTGGAGTTATAGAACGCCTTTCACGTCGGGAGGCGCTGAACAGTCAGGTCGGGACCCGAGCAAGGGAGCGGGGAGGGAGAGAGTTGGGAGGGCAGCAGAAGGCACGATCGAAAAGGAGCGTCTTGAGACTGGCCTTGAAGGGGGCAAAGGAGGAAGCGAGGCGAAGGGACAGTGGGATGGAGTTCCAGAATGTGGGGGGGGAAGCGTGCGTGTTCAGAGGCGCAGCAGCATTTTCATGGCAGATAACGATAATTGCCATGTTGGCCTGATATTTTTCTTAACATGGATGGGTTGAGGAGGAAGTTACCCATCTTGGACATTATTGCGCTCAGCTCATCTGCAATGGAAAATAAAAACTCATTGTAAGAAAGAAAAACCCAGGGGACTAACAGGGCTTTGTGAACACGCTTTGTGATGAACGAAAAGATTGCCATTGTTTCAAATGTGGCCTTACCAATGAATTTTCCTACGAACGCACACTGATTATAATACCTCACAGTAAACTCCTGTGAAGGGTTTTGAGACATCCTCCTGACATGAGAGGAGGTACATCGAATGCAACAACAACATCCACAACAAAATGACACTTGTATTGCGTCTTTCAAGGATGATTATTTTCCTTATTGATTATTATTATTGTTGGGCTAATAAACGGGCTCATTTAAAAGATTCAGAATAAAACTGTTGTGGAGTCATTCACAGGCAAGGACAAGATTAAGGTACAGATCAGCAATGGTCTAATAGAATGGCGGAACAGGCTTGAGGGGCTGAATGGCCTACTCCTGTTCCTCTCCAGGCCTAACATTGGAGCTTCGAAGTGTATCCTCAGAAGAAAAACTCTTCTAAAAACTACGACAAGAACCATGTCCCTGAGCTCAGTGAGTCCGCCGTCCTACTGCAGATGTCCGCTGGTCTGGTGTGAGACTGAGAGGCGCTAAGTGCGACATGCCTCCGTGCTGGGAGAGGTGACGAGATAAACAGCTGGAGCCAGGTAGTGTAAGGACGCCTGGGAGTTTGGGTTCTGAAGCAATGCTGCAAGCGGTTTCAGCTGAGGAGGCATAAACAGCTTCAAAGTACACATTCCAGAAAGGCGAGACAGAGACGAGGTTTTGTGACAGATTGTCGCCTGCTTCACTCCGCTTGTCTGATACCCCAGCGGAATAATTAACTATTGTTGCATTGAGCAAAATTTGAATGCATTTGAATCTCGATAATTGATCACCTAGTCTGCCAAGCAATGCTAGGGTAAGTCCTAGCTAACAATTCCTCGAGACCAGCTTAAACTAACACTCCAATTTCTGCCCCTAGACCTTGAAATCCAGGCAGGTCAGGGGCAAGTTTCCTTACTCCACACGCCTAATAATAATCCCTCCAAGAAAAAACACAATAATAAAATCGGTCATTTCAATCCATGACTGTTTGTGGGACGCTGCTTTGTGCAATTGGCTGCCACGTTTCGCCCACAAATATACAGTCAATTCACTTTGCAGTACATTCTGTGAAGCGCTTCGAGACGTCTAGCAGACGTGAAAAAAAGCACTATAGCAAAATGCAAGGATTATTATTCTAATAAATCAATGGGGGTGAAAGCAGCGACATTTGTTTTAATTAACAATTATTCTGATCAGGCACCTGAATGTAAAGGAGGGAGGGAAGCTGTTCCTTGAACGGGTTTCACCCAGGGCTGTTCTGCCGGGATTTGGGACAGCGGACGCCAGCGTGTGCGAGCTGCGATGTCAGGTTTCACCTCATTTCCGCTCCCGGTGTTATTTGTGCTTCATCTTTAACCTAATGATAATAATCCTTGCATTTCATATAGCGCTTTTCACATCTTATCGACGTCTCAAAGCGCTTCACAGAATATACTGTAAAGTGAATTGACTGTATATTTGTGGGCGAAACACGGCAGCAGTGTCCCACAAACAGTCGTGGATTGAAATGGCGAATGTTATTATGGTGTGTTTTTTTGGACGGATTATTATTAGGCGTGTGGAGTAAGGAAACTTGCCCGACGTTTCGCCCTGATCTGTCTGGATTCGGAACACAGGTCTCACGCTTGTAAGGCGAGTTCTCTGAGCACTGAGCTACAGGAGCTCCACGTTTTGCTTCTGCTGAATGCACCAAGGTGAAGCCACGCTACAACAACATCAACAGCAGCAGCTTGCATTTATATAGCGTCCCTCACGTACGGAAGCATCCCAGAGCGCTAAATTCCACAGCCATCAGGAACACTCTGTACACCTCACCCAATTGGCCATTGCTTTTACACACGAGTCTAGAGTGTGCTGTTTGTTAGGTAACAAACCAGTGAAACAGGCTCGAAGAGCTGAAAGACCTCCTCCTTCGATCAATGTCCCCGACAAACTTAAACTAGTTCAGGAGGAAATAAATAAGCGAGAAGGAGAATGTAATAAGCGTTTACTCTGCCACCCCCCCACACCCCCACCACCCCTGTTTATGAAATGGAACCTTTTGGTTCAAGGTCGTTGAACCAAAACGGATTATTGGCAAAGTGCATTATTCTCATAAAACGCTGCAGAACCAACATCCAAGGGCAAGGATCAGGGTCATTGTTTCTTTGATGAAAATACATTAGTGTTTACCGTAAACCTCTTGCCATCGACTGGCTTTTGTTATTGCAGCAGCTACTGCATTAACAGAACCTTTTAAAGAGTGCTCCGTCCTCTATTTTGGTCGAAAATGTCCGTTAGCGCTTCGAAACATCAACCTTTTCCCTTTCCTCTGACATCCGCGCCAGGTAAATAACAAACCTATCTTTTCCGTAAGGATTATGAATAATAATCTAATAATAATTGCTTCAAGCATAATGATTATAATGCATTGATATTCACAAGATGAACTGTAAATTATATTAGCACAATTAGAGAGCCATTGAGATCCCCTCTTCAATTTACTGTCTTCTAGTGCTAACATTTTATTATTCTAACATTACTGTATTTATCATTAACACATTTTTAGGGGATAAATTATTGATCAAATCAATTCAATTAAAAACTATTATTAAATTATTAAACCGTTGGGCGCAACTAACTGGCTGTCGCGCTTCGCCCACACAATACACAGTCAATCCACTTGTGATGTGGAGCGCGTTCAGATGTGTCACAGATGTGATAAGCGCTTGCATCAGACGCAAAGATTATTATTATATTATAGCATTGAAATCCTTCCATATTCAGAAACCTCCTGTGCAGAAGGGGGGGCTTGTTCCTGCCCATCTGTCTGGGGGTTAAAACCCAATTGCGTTTTTTCAACGCGAAGCTCGTTAGAATTACAAACCAGGGCAAACGCACAGATTTGTTCTGTATCCAACATTTGTTCTGTTTAATTGCTCTTTCATTGGAGCTTTGTATACAATATGAGCGATACAGTATCGTGTGACAGCTTCAAATTCTTAACAACGAGTAAGCATGTGTTTATTTAAAAGCAGCTATTGCAAATATAAGGATGACTATTATTAATCCATCTCCCTCTTAAACCTCTCAACTGGTCTTGTATCTTTGACCTTCAACTCGCTAAATATGGTCTCATAAGAAAGTCTCCGAACTGAGAACTCTTCCGTCTGTTGTTTCCCAATGGTCTGTAGTGCCCAGCGTTAATAAACAATTGATTCTATTACTCCAGCAATGTGCTTAATGTCAGTGACCTGGATAAACCCAGGGACTCGCTGATCCTTCTCCTAATGGACCAACCTCTACGGCTTTTAAAATCAGAAGCTTAACCCACATTAGGCTGCGTGCACCACCATGCCAAGCCATGTGCCTCAGTAAACCAAATTTATCTGAATTAAAGTGGGGTCAGTTCAGTGGTTGCCTTCACCTTTTACATTAGGGATATTAAGAGAAGAGCTACATTAACGGCTCCACTCTAATTATTTCTAAGTAAAACGCTCTCTTTCTGGGATCAGACTTCAATATCAAGACTTTTTGTCACCTCTACGCTCAGCTATGGCAACTCCCTCCTTGTTGGCCTCCCCAACTACTTCCTTCACAGGCTGCAGATCATCTAGAACTCTGCACCTTGTAATCCTCTCCTACACCAGGCTCCATGACCCCATCAAGCTCAGCCTCGCCCGACTGGCTTTCCATCACACAGATGATACAGTTCAAGATCTTGGTCCTCACCTTCAGTGCCCTCCATGGCCTCGCTACCTCTGCGACCTCCTAACCCCCCCCTATCAGCCTGCCGGTTCCTCTGCTCGGTGGGCTCCAGCCTGCTTAACAAACACCTGCCTCGTCCGCCCCACCAATGGTGGGTGAGACGTCAGCCACTTAGCCTCCTCCCTCTGGAACCCCATCTCGCAATCCCTTCACCTCGCCCCATTCCTTTGCCTCCTTCAAGACATACCTCAGGCGCTTGGTTGTGCTAAAAAAAAATCCTTTACAGTTTATTCTGTGAAGCTCTTTGGGAGGTCTCAACGATGTGATAAGGCAGTAAGTAATCAAATGCAAAGATTATTATCGTTTGATCAAATGCGAGGATTATTACCCCAATATTAGTATAGTCATTACAAAGATCAATTATGATTTCCTATTACAGTAAGTACTTGCCCAAACTCCCTTAGGAGATCGTAACGTGACGTTCGGAGCTAACTCGTTCTTTTTCTGCTTCCGCCGTTATATTTGGGGTCGATTCCCGTCACTGGAGATATTTTCGACCTCAAGTTGTGCTGCGAAAACGTTGTGGAAACACAACTCTTTCGGGACATTTCCACACCATCTGCCGAGCGACACAGAAGGCTGCAGAGATTTTTTTTCTCTTTCTCTCTTTCTCCCTCGAGCTGGGAATTGTTACTTGCTTATGGAACGTGGATTTACAGTCCGACCTCCTGTTAGACAGATTGCAGGCTAATCGCAGTCGACTCCAACATTAACATTTTGCTCTCGCCGAGCGCGACATTATATTACGCGACGTTCAAAGGCTTAAGTTGTCCCGTCGGATTGGTACATTGCCCGCGCACGAGGTCCCGGAGTGTTCATTAGCTGGTTCTAGGCCTGTCATCACAGTTCAACGCACGGGCCCTTATTAAAGGCAGGCTTTCCTTACTCGAGCGATGCTTTGACATATGTCGCATCGCTCAGCCCCCACACAGCAAATGCCAACAGCATCAACAGCGTCAGCACTTCCCCCTCGCAACGCAACGTACCATTAACAGGGCAGGATAACCTTTTTTTGGTTTCAGAAAACCCGTTCCTAGGGACTTTGCCATGCACCTCCCGATCGTGCTGGGTTAACAATGGGCCAAGTGTAACTGTTATCAAAAAAAACTCTCTCTCCAAACAAGCCCCAGTCCCGACGAAGGGTTGTAGACCCGAAATGTTGACTTCTTTTCCGTTCTCCATGGATGCTGTTTGACCTGCTGAGTTTCCCCAGCAACTTTTGTTTTTGTTTCAGATTCCCAGCATCTGTAGTATTTTGTGTTTTTAACTGGTATTTTTGCATTTTGCCCACAAAGTCAATTTGTGTTACATTATATACTCCATGGGCGCTTCAAGTCATCTCCTTGCCTTTGATATAGCGCCTTTCATTACTTCTAGACGTCTCAAAGCACTTCAAAGATTACACTGTAAAGTGAATTGACTGTATATTTGTGGGGCAAACACGGCAGCCAATTTCACACAGCAGCGTCCCACGCACAGTCATGTATTGAAATGACCCATTTTGGGGGGAGGGTTTATTATTAGGCGTGTGGAGTAAGGAAACTTGCCCAAGGTTTCATCCTGACCTGTCAATGTGTTAAGGAAAGGTGGTAAGGCATGTCGTCTTAAAGATTGACAAATTTGACATCCACATTTGGAAAACATTGTCTAAGAATTAGAGGCCAGGATGAATGGATGTTCTGTGTGAGTTCCAAAGAGGTGTGTGTCTCTGACTGTTGGTCAGTGTCCGAGCAAATAGTCCCCCAGTTTAAGTTGCATCCAAGATTCACTCTGAGACCCTGCCCCGCATGGTGGGTGATATATAAGTGCAAGTTGTTGTTGTATTTGTAGCCAGTCACCTTACAGCTGCTTGTGCAATCTTGCTGTGCGGAATCTGGCTATTTTATTTGCCTAATTAAATGAATATTCACTGCACTTAACAGCAGTCACCTGTAAGATGTTTTGCTGTTGTAGATGCTGTATCTCAAGGCAAGGATTATCACTGTCAGTAAAAGGCAGAGGTCAGTCTTACGGTCACTTCCTCCCTCATCTCTGCCTGGCTCATCATTACACTTCGCCACTGTTAAGCTTTCCGAGGCAGTATAAAGGGCGCTACATAAACGCAGGCTGTTGTTGGTTGTTCAAACCGGATCTCTACTTCATCAAAAACTCATCATCAAAATACCGCAAGCTGCAGACTCAGGTTTCACCATTTGCAGCGAATTGGATCAAAACCAAGTGCATCCAAGACAGGAGCTGTCAGTTTGTTGTTCCCTCCTCCCTCCTCCCCTCTCCACTTTCCCCAGATGCGTTTCTCCTCCATCTGTCATCTTTAAAATCTGCTTACCAGCTCGTTAAGACAAATTGATAAATGTGCTGAAATATCAGCCTGATTCGAGGCTCGAGAACCGCAGGAACTGCAAAGTCAGCAACGAAAGTGGTTTCTCTCAATGCCAGCGGGGATCTTGGATCAATCCGCTTGCTAGTTAGATTGTCTCAGCTCTTGCTGAGGTTGGTATTTGCAAGGACATTGAATTCACTCAACTGCTGATGCAATTGACTCATAGATAACACCAGAACACTGCAATATCTACAAGCCATAATATCAAATCACAGACCATCTCCATGTTGGCAAGTGAAATTAACGTCAACTTTCCTCACCCAAAATGCCAGTGCAGCTGTGGATTTATATTTGAGGTGACTCAGAAACACCGTAGGTATATGCTAAGCAATTTAGCTATTTAAAATTGGATTCAATCTCAGCTTGGGTTACTGCAATTGTTCTGGGAGAAGGAAAGAAAGGGAAAATAAAGCAACCAGGATTCCCACTCTTGCCCACGTTAGAAGGTAATACCGTACAAATAATCAGGTCTTTGAGACGTCTCAAAGCGCTTCACACAATATATTGTAAAGCGGAGTGAGTGACTGTGTGTATTGTGGGTGAAGCGCGGCAGCCAATTGTGCTCAGCAGTGTGTCACAAATAGTCATGGACAAATAGACAGCTCCTGTCTTGGATTTGGAGGGATTAATACCCCATCGCAAGGCGAGCGCCCTAACCACCACACTACAGAAATCCACAAAAAGGATTTGACAAAACCGATTGCACCCAATCCATCCAATTCAGTCCGAACAGAACGAGCAAAACTATTCGTATCACAACTATTCGTATTCCCGTGACTACTGTCCGACAAGCAAAATCCATTGACCTAGAGTGGACAAAAGTGAAAGCTGCTTTGCTGGAGTGATGTCCACTTTTATATGGATGCCCCGGGGGTGGTGGAACCAGTGGAAATGGTCTCTTGTCCAATTCCACAAACAACATTCAGACAGCTATTAGGCCGAGCAAATCTGTTTGTTTCAGCTTTCCTGGAAATTGAGCATGCATGTGGAATAATCTCTCAATAATAATAGGAAATTGAATGGCCCAAGGATGCCGGTACCTCGATTGCTCCATTGTCTCTTTAAAGAGCTATTCCTCAAGGCCGAGAGAGAGAAAAAAAGATGCACTTACATCTCTCTGATTTGTCTCCTGGGCTTCAGAAACAGGAGGCAGATTTTAATTCTGTGAAGAGAGGTTCGAAAGCAGCTGGATTCAAATATAGGGTCTATTACTCAGGCACATCAAATTTATGCGGGATGTTTGCATTCTAAACCATCTCAGAAAGGACTGGGGACAAACTTGCAAACAATCAACCTAAATATACAGTCAATTCACTTTACTGTACGTTCTGTGAAGCGTTTTGAGACGTCTAAAAGATGTGAAAAGCGCTATATCAAATGCAAGGATTATAATTATTATTATTAGAGAGGGAACAGTGCAAAAGAGATTGGGGCACGCGACCTGTGGGAGCTCGACTCCATCACTCTTTCTGTCTCTAACTCGCACGTCAATTCCTACCTCTTCGAACATGCACCCTCCCCCCTTCCCCGGCCTCCAACTCCCTCCCTGTAAAGTGTTTAGAGACATTATCCTACATGAAGGATGCCGCGTAAATGCAAGTTGTTGTTGTTGATGGAAGAAACAACAACAACAAGAACATTACATTTATAGAGCGCCTTTCACGGTGGGAGGACGTCACAAGGCGCTGATGTGAGCTGATGAAATGTGCCACTATATCTCAATATGCCAATATGTCTCAACTACATGACAAGACACCGTATGAAATGCAAGAATTATTATTATTTGTAATAGTAGGAGTGTATTACACTCGTTATGTTCGCTATTCTAGTTTGTCTTAATGACAGAGGGCATAAAGAGAGAGGAGGTTGGCAAAGGGAATATTGAAGAAAGCAAAAATTGCCAGCAGATTTGTTGTGTCTCCTTCATTTGTGTGACTTGATGGAATTCTAAGTTAACCATTTCATTTTTAATCGACAATTTCTTAACGAACCTTATTTCTAGACATTTCTTTGACCTGGAAGATGCCACGCGAAACGCAAATTGTGGTTTCGAGTTAATTATTAATGCCATCGGAGTCAGCAGACTTAGCCATTGCAGGCAGGAGATAGTTAAAAGGTCCCTTTGTACAAGCCTTTAACGAAAGCTATTTTAAAGCAATCAATGCATTGATGAGTTTCCACAGCACTTATCATCCCATTTTATTAATAGAACCCTCGGGTTTATTCATAGAATAACGTTCTAATTACTAACATGCCGGAATGTGAGGGTAATTGCTAATTACAAATACAATGATAGATTTGAAGAGCAATAATTGTTCTATGGTCATTAACTATTACAGGCAAATTCTTGATCTGTTATATTCTTGGCTGGCCATTTCCCCCGGGTTGCAAATGGATTTTTGCCGCATTTTTTGTAGCTATGAAATAGATACACAAGATTTAAGACTATTTAAAGACATTGTAATCCTAATAATAATTCTTGTATTTGATGTAGAGAGCCTTGGGACGTCCTCCCGACATGAAACGCACTCTAGAATTGTAATTTTGTTGTTGTTTGTTGTTGTAGAGCTGTTCACATTGGTAGGATGTACCAAAGTGCTTCACAGGATTCACTGTAAAGTGTAGAGACAAGTGTTTTTTGTAGGCGGATATGCACTGAACCAATAAGACTTTTTGCCCAAACACAAATGGATGAAAGGTATACAGGACAATGTTTAGGAACAAGAATGAAAGAGGGAGAATCTAAAACCATTTCAGCTGCAGAAACAAATATAGCCAATGTACACAATGCCAGGAAACCATATTAATCAAAGTGGCAACATCAACAATTACATTCACACAGGCGACTTTCACGTCGAGAGGACGTCCCAAGTCGATGGACAGTGAAGGATTTCGATCACCAGCCTGATCCGAAAGTCACAGAGGTCCACAAAATGGACGGTAGTGACAATCAACACAGGGAATAAGCCCTAAGTAAATGGGAAACAATGAGAGACACTATGTCATTGTGTTAAGACTGGAGTAAGTGTGGAGCTTGAGGGAATCGAGAGCCCCATAGGATTTATTTCATTCACCCAGAGTGGTGTGTATTCTAGGATGGAGCAAATCTTTCCTCTGCTGAATGAGGACAAGATAAGGTAGTCAATCAGAGGGGAAGATTTGCTGTCCGGAACTCTCTGTGTACTCTCCTGGCAAAAAAATACGGGAAGTTCAATAGATCTCCCAGTAATTACAGTAAAAGCCCATTTGTCCGGCACCCTCAGGACCTGGCCCCTGCCGGTTAAAGCGCCTGCCGGATGTTCGGCCGAAAACAATGATAATTTTTTTTCAATGCATTTTTCCAGATAAATTCCAGTTAATCGAACGCGGACTTTTTTTTGCGATGCCGGTTATAAGGAAGTTACGGTTGATCGGGTGCCGGATAAACAGGCTTTTACTGTATAAGGATACCAATTCATGCGTTTGATATAGCGCCTTTGTCACATGGTTGAGACGACTCAAAGACGTCTCAAAGTTAAGCATGACTGAAGAAAAGTTGCAGATTTCAGCTGAGATGCTCGATGGATGAGGAAAGCTGCTTCTCTGTTCTGCAAAATTGCAAACGCGTCTTTGAAAAGATGCATCTCCCTCTCTCTCAGAAGTACTTCACACGAAGGAATGTCAGAAAATTTACCATCTCGGAAACCGGAGAGGGTTAAAAAAAAGAGGTTCCCTGGAGGTTTATTTGTGTTTAGATATTGGAATTCACTTGAATCTGCTGCTGTAAGAGAAAGTACAATTTTGTCTACTTTGATGGAGGGAAAAGATGCTCTGACCAGATCAAATATAGGGAACGGAGAGAGTTTCAAACGCATTGGTCACTTAAGCTAACAATGTACATGGAAATAAGGCAAGAGTTTGGAAAAATTATTCAGGTAATTATATTTGCCTGGATATTTCCTAACATAATAATAATAATAAATAATAATAATCCTTGGATTTGATGAAGCACTTTTCACGTCTTCTAGACGTTTCAAAACGCTTCACAGAATACACTGTAAAGTGAATTGACTATATATTTGTGGGCCAAACATCCAGAAGTATAACCTTTTCTTTTATCACTGCATCCATCAAAAGAAGGAATTATATAAAGGATTAAAATTCAGACCAGAACTTTGTGTATTTACTGCTGATCTGCAATATCAGAATATAGTCCGGGAGCTTAGAGTATTAACTGAGATCGAGCCATTTGCACTGATGTACCTAGATAGAGAACAGATTTCCAGTTCTATGTAACCTACGCTCTATTCCATGGATTACAATAAGAATAATAATCCTTGCATTTGATATAGCACTTTATCATGTCAGTGGCTCAAATCGCTTCACAAGATATACTGTAAAGTGAACTGTATATTTTGTGGGCGAAACGTGGCAGCCAATTGTAGATGGAGTGACCAAATTATTATTCGTTTGTTTATTTATTTGGAAGGGATTATGACCTACTTCCTACTAGGTAAGCAAAGGAGAGAGAGTAAAGAAAGTTGACGAAGATTTCGCCCAACCTAGGAATCGAACCTGCGAGGCAAGTGATCTAACCAAATTGCTACAGGGCTCTGTGATTATCAACCAAAGGCAAAAATACTGCTAGAAATATCTCCAACAAAACACTTAAATAAGCAGGGTTCTGTAAATGTATACCTTGAATCCTACTATGTTTAAGGGGCAGATGTTCATAGGCAATCGAGATACAATGAGAGGGGTAAAGGGAAAATGATTGGAAAGTGAGCAATTGCTTTTTCTCTCTCAAAATACTGTATATCAGATTGGAATTAAACAGCGTAATGCACAGGCTTCTTCGTGGGTGAGATGAAGACCTCCGAATGACTGGAGGGAGGAAAAGAAGTGGGAACTTATTATCCCTCCTCCTTCGTGTTTCTGTCAAGGATTAAAATTGCCAATGACTGAAACGAATTGCCAGCAGCTGAACTGAAATGTTTTTCAGTGCAAAAATTGTAGGAGATACTCCCCCTCTCTCACACACAAACACACACTCTCTCTATCTTTCTCCCTCATTCCCCGTCTGCCCTCCCTCAATCCCTCCCCCCTTCATCAAACTGGCTTAGTTGACCCTGGAATGGAAATTGCTTTAATTGAAGCAGTGGCTGGGTTGAGATTGACTGTGTGCTGTCTGCTGTGTGCTGTATTGACATGTAATTACATCTGACCAAGGACAGCTCAGTATATCACCAGTGAGACACAATCTATTTCATTCCTCAGCTCTCTGGTTAGAGACAGAGAGAGAGAGAGAGAACAACAACAACTTGCATTTATACAGGGCCATCCACGCAGGATTGTGTCTCAGAGAATAATAATCCTTGCATTTGATATAGTTCCTTATCACATCTTCGAGACAACCCAAAGCACTTCACAGAATATACTGTAAAAGTGAATTGACTGCATCTTGTGGGCGAAATGTGGCAGCCAATTGCTCACAGCAGAGAACCACCACAATAACAAAATTGCGTTTGTACAGCGCCTTTCACAAATGTAATTTTGTTGTTGTTGCTGTTGTTCTCTGCCGTGTATATCTTTTGGGCCACATTTCGCCCAAAAGATATACAGTAGTCGGTTCTCTTTGCAGAATATATAAGAGCGGGAGAGAGTGGGAAAGAAAACTCCCTTGATTACAACAACCAAACCCTCAGTCAATCGCATTTACTAGACATTACATTGTACATTAGGAATAATAATAATAATAATCTCTACATTTGATATATAGTAGTGCTTTTCACATCTTCTGGACGTCTCAAAGCATTTCACAGAATATACTGTAAAGTGAATTGACTGTATACTTTTGGGCAAAACGCGGCAGCCAATTGCGCACAACAGTGTCCCATAAAAGTCGTGGATTGAAATGACCAATTTTATTATTGTGTGCTTTTTTGGGAGGGATTATTATTCGGCATGTGGAGTAAGGAAACTTGCCCAAGGTTTCGCCCTGACCTGCCTGGATTCGACCACAGGTCTCACGCTTGTAAGGCGAGCGCTCCAACCATTGAGCTACAAAAGCTCCACAGGAAGCTTATAGACGTGTAGAATGGCAAAGTCAATGCCACATTCCTCTTTCATAACCTATCAATGTGGAATTCCATCAGCCAAAGGCTCCTGCAGTACAGCATGTCAAGCTCTTCCCTCACTGCCTTGTGTTTTATGGGCATCATGATCTTAAATTATTTGAAATGATGTAGGAGGCTTCTCGAGGCCTGAGCCCCACTCCTGGCTGAGAAGATGTAACACAGAAGACCTTGGAATGAGAGTGAACGCGATCAAAAGTGGTGAAGGCAGTGCAATTAGTTTTATAAATCACTCTTTTATGCTGCCATAACTCAGGCGACCGGGGGAAAAGTACTCGCTGAGATTTGACATAAGTTTGTCTCAAGCCGTTAAATCAAGAACATCATTTATGTCTGAGCAAGCGAGCGAGCAAGTCAGTGAGGAGCGAGCGAGCGATTGGATTAACAGGAGCTTGGAAACGTCAAATCTTTGTAGCAAATTTTATGCAGTAGAACTTTTGTTAAGCGTTTCGAAGAATAGAGCTGAGGGAAAGTAGAATTTATGAATCAGCAAACAGAAGCTGACATACACCTTCAAATGCCTGCAATATTTGATCGCTATTAAAGCTGCATAAACGTCTTCCTGAAATATTCTCTGAAGCATGTTGTGCTCGTTCGTTGCCTAACCATGGAGATCAATAGCATAGTGGTGAGCTCGCTCGCCTTGCAAACAAGACAAGCTGGGTTCGATACCCGGACAGGGCAAAACCTCAGTTAAGTTTCCTTACTCCATACGCCATGCCTTTGTTTACCTTGCGAGTAGGAACCCGATTGTTAGTCGATTGGTCACTCAATCCACAACTGTTTGTGGGACACCCATGCGTGCAATTGGCTGCTGCGTTTCAGCCACAATAATAATAATCCTTGCATTTGATATAGCGCTTTCCACATTTTATCAACGTCCCAAAGCGCTTCACAGAATATACTGTAAAGTGAATTAACTGTATATATTTGTGGGCGAAACGCGACAGCCAATTGCGCACAGCAGTGTCCCACACACAGTCGTGGATTGAAATGACCAATCTTATTGTTGTGTTTTTTTTGGAGGGATTGTTAGGCGTGTGGAGTAAGGAAACTTGCCCAAGGTTTCGCCCTGACCTGCCTGGATTCGAACACAGGTCTCCCCCAGCTTGGTCTCCCCAGCATGCAAGACAAGTGCTCTAACCACTGAGCCACAGGAGCTCCACATTGACTATGCATTGAGCTCTATAACAAATACAAGGATCATCATTGTTACACGTTTCCTGTGTCTTTCAGCCAGTATGTGCTTGTGATCACTGATGTATTCATTGTGGATGGTTCCCCACTACACCCCCCCACACCCCCCCACCTCCTCCTGGAACATTCAGATCCTCTTGAATGTTCTTCCTAATCACCTGTTGGACTGTCTCCCTCCGAGATGAGCAAGGAAATGCTCTACCCTGGCTCAGTAAGCTTGGATAATGAACCGGTGAAACGTGCCTAGTGGAGTTTGAAAATGAATATCAGTCAGGACCGCGATACAGCAGTGAAGTCATTACCATCTGGCTTGCGTGCGTGCCCACGGCGGGTAATCTTTCCCCAAAGCAATTTGATACAACAATAGATTATTTCCATTAACCGCCCTTAATTTGCCATACTTGTTGCAAAACCGTTCGGAATAATCCATTGACCTACTTATTGGGCACAGGCGGTGGAGCGGGGAGGGAGTGGAGTGAGTGGGTTGGGGGCAGAATTGGACTCAAGACCGCAAATTGTTTTGTTTCAAATAAAGCAGACCTTATAGATATTGGAACGAGGGGATGATAATAATAATCACAATCAGAATCATGATAACAACAACAACTTTGATTTATATAGCGCCCTCCACCCCGGACGGCGTCTCAGAGCGCTTCTCAGTAACGGATCCCGGGACCGAGCCAGGGGCAGGGGGTAGAAAGATGACCAAAGGCGCGGTTGAAGAGAAAGGCCTTTAGCTGTGACCTGAAACTGGGAAGAGAGGGGAACGAGGCGAAGGGAGTGAGAAAGGGAGTTCCAGAGCCTCAGGGCGTAGTGGCTGAAGGCACGGCCGCCGAGGGCGGAGCGGAGGTTTTCGGGGGACCTGGAGGAGGCCAGACCCGGTGGAGCGAAGGCAGCGGGTGCTGGTTTGGGGAGAGAGGAGATCAGAGAGGTAGGGGTGGGCGGGTGCAGAGGAGTGGAGGGACTTGAAAACAATAATATTACTAATAATACTAATAACAATCATAACCCTCACAACAATGATGATCATAGTGCTTGCATTTGAAGATATAGCACATTATCAGGTTGTTGAGATGCCTCCAAGTGCGTCACAGATTATCCTGTCTGAATTCACTGTATACTGTGTGGGCGAAACGTGGCAGCCAATTGTTCCACAAACAGTCGTGGATTGAGTCACCGAATTATTGATGGCAGATGAACGGATCACTCTTTCAAAGAGCCGTGACTGAATACAACGGGTCAAATGCCCCTTCTTCTGTGCTGTAAATTGCTAAACGTTCCTATGGATAGCGCGGGAGAATCTTCTCTCTTCCAGTCCCGTATTGTTCCCGTCTTTCTCATTCGCAAAATAGTCAGAGGCTGAAGCAGAACGCAATTTCACTTCTGTGCGCAATGAACAGTCAAATTGATGTCAATTATATAGCCTATCGGAGTATAAATGTCGTGCTTTGCAACACTGTTAAAATAACCTTTACTGACCTTCTATTCTGTCAACTCCTGAACCCATTTATCAGTGACTGAAAGCTCTCTTGGTGGCACAGACCACATGTAAGTGTGTCTGAGTGTGTGTGTCTATGTGTGGGAGGGGCAGCCTATTTTCTGCCAGCCTATTTTCACACTGTACTATGTTCCACATTTCCTATCACCCCTAATTAAACTATATTGCGATTCATAACATCTTTGGAACATCCCAAACCCTCTCCCAGTATATAGCCATGTAATGGGTAGCTAACAGGGATTATGATTCTGCATCTTGATTCGTTTCGCCCACAAACATACAGTCAATTCACTCTACAGTATATTCTATGAAGTGCTTTGAGACGTCTAGAAGACATGAAAAGCGCGATATCAAATGCCAGGATGATTATCTGCAGCTGGGTCAATGGAGTATATAAAATTCCCACGTAAGTTTCTTACATTATACAAATGTAATATTGACAACAGGAGGGACCCTGACTGATTTCCTTCGTTGCTTGGCTCAGAGTGGGCTGGGAGGCAATAAGTCTGTGTAACTTTATTACCGAGGTTTGTTTGAGATCAGCTCGCTCGCCAGAGCCTGGCAATTGAGTGTGGATATCTCAGGAAATGTAACACGGACTGAAAGCCGATCAGTTGCCATTAAGCTTGAAGGGCGTGTCAATCCACAGGTATTACTCAAGTGCAAGGAACATAGCGGAGAGAAGAAACTGTAGGGTATTATGGGGTTCTTATGAGAAATCCACTTGCATGTGTGCAATTTGCAATAAACGCAGTTATTTGATATTTCCGAAGAGAACTGTGAAAGCGTTTAGCATATTGCAGTGTACTCTCGAGTGAGAAATTTGATTCGGGCTGGAAGAGTGTTTGCACAGCCAAACAAATTACTTGGCTGCGGGGGAGAGATTAACCCCTCTCCTCCCACAACAGCCCTCCACCGCCCCACCCCCTACCACCACACACACACACTCACACCCAACAGCGTGGGAGATTTTGCTTTGAAACCAAATCCCAGCAGGATATCTTCTTCTTCGTCATACATAAAATTCTGTAACAAATTCAGCCCAGATGTTAATTCACTGCGAGACCGCTCCCCTGGTTTTAGCAGATGCTGTGTGAGGAGAGGACTGTAACACATGCACAGGAAAACTGACCCCTTGTCTTCAGGAAGCAAGCGTAAAATAATAATTTAGAGAGGGTCAGAGGACAGGAAGTATTTATTTACGCAGAGCGTAATCGGCAGCTGGAATGGGATTACCTGCAAGTGTGGTTGGGTGGAGAACACTGGACTCATTCAAGCAACAGCTTGATGCAATGATGAGCAGCGTGGTTATACTGGAAAGACAAGATGAGCTGACGGACTTTCTCTTCACATCCTGCGTCATCCAAACGCAATTCATATATGGCTGCGTACAATAGGGGGATGACTGTGAAGCTGATGCACTTTGGGATGTCCTCCCAACGTGACAGATGTGATGTAAATGTAAATTCTATTGCATTGTATTGACGGAGCTCGTAAGTCACAAGGAACTCGAGAGCAGCTTCAATTGACGCAACCAGAAATTACTGACGTGAAAAGAGTCACGAATTTAGCACAGTTAAGAAAAGCCTGGTACAGTTTTGAAACATACCTCGCGGGCACAAGGATTAAGATGACAAGATCATTACAAGGAAGTTTTGGGGAAGAATATTAGCTTGCGAAGCTCGCTGGCAAGCAGAACTCAGCCATTCCGTTCAGCAGAGGATGAAAGGCCACCAATTCATTGGCATTGGATACACACTGACCTCGCCAATGGCACGTCCCAGCTCCGTGATGAAAACAGGACCCGTTTGTGGTCAGTTACCATTCAATTCGCCCACACAAATATATGGTCAATTCACTTTACAGTATACTCTGTGAAGCGCTTTGAGACGTCGATATAATGTGAAAAGCGCTATATCAAATGCAAGGATTATTATTATTATTCTTAACTTGTTTGGATATATCAAATCTCCATATTCTTTATGCCCGAACATGCTGCTGTTTGTCCCTTCCCCCCCATTAAAAAAAGGTGGAGGGTAAATTTCATTCACATCAAGTCAGCTATTTTTGAATTCTTACTATTTATTGATTGAATATTTAAATAGTGGAACATAAAATGATATGGTCCTGTAACAAAGACATCCTGGTGCATGTTAAAAATCCCGCGGAACTCATTGGAAAAGGAGAAGGGAGAACAGTACCTCCCAATGTCCTGGCCATTGAGTCCTGTAACTTATTGGTTAGAGCACTCGCCTTACAAGTGTGAGACCTGTGTTCGAATCCAGGCAGGTCAGGGCAAAACCTTGGGCAAGTTTCCTTATTCCATACACACACCTAATAGTAATCTGTCTCAAAAAAGCACAAAAAGCAAAGTCATTCCAATCCATGACTGTTTGTGGGACACTGCTGCCACATTCTGTTTTGCCACGTTTCGCCCACAAATTTACAGTCAATTCACTTTACAGTATATTCTGTGAAGTGCTTTGAGACGTCTAGAAGATGTGAAAAGCGCTATATCAAAATGCAAGGATTATTATTATCGATCTCCTGGGTAAAGACATTGGTCTTTCACTTCATGTGTGGGACATTGCTGTGCGCAAATTAGCTGCTGTGTTCACTCACAAAACACGTACAATCACTGCACCTGACAGTTTACCCTGCGAAGCACTTTAAGACGTCCTCCTGATGAGAAAGGTGCTGTCTGACTTTGTTTTGGGGCTTTCAGCCACTATGCCCCCAAAACTTTGGACTGCTCTTCCTCTATCCCTCAGCCTTGCACCCTTTTCTTCCCCCTCCACTGGCTCCATCTTCAAGTCGCGCCTGAATACCTTCCTCTTCGAATGTGTCTACTGCCTCCCTGGGGTGAGGGGCACACTGTAACTGAAAGTTATTGTTATCTCAAATGTGAGGTTTGTTATCGCTGCACTAACGATTGACCGGACGCAAATGTGTGCATTTGTGTGTGAGAGGAGGGAGAGGGTGACCATCTGAAATACCACTCACCCACTATAAAGGCAGAACAAAACACACAGTGTTCTTTTACTAATGGATCAAAGTGCGTAGGAGCCTTTCATCTCCTTAACGAGTGACTCAAAAATAACGTCTTGTATCTGGGCAGGAAAAAACATTCAATTGTTGGGCACAACTAGATATTTAATGTTTTATGCTCTTCAAATCGAAGGTAATGCACGCCCAAACCATTTTTATCTCCCTGGGAGATCAGTATTTTATCGGCAAATCTTACTACCTTGGTGCACATCTCACACACACACACACACACACACACGTACACATACACACACAACAAAGGTAGGACCTCCTATGGTCACACAGTTTGAACCGAGCCTCTGACCAGCAATCCCATCGCATCCTTCAAAGGCCACATCACAAGGGGAGACTTCAAGTGTGACAATTAGTCAAGGCTTGTAATTACTCTGCCATTTCCACCTCATGGCACTCAGAAAAATAAATCTTTACTGACGGGCGGACAAATTGCAACCCGAACTTAAAATAAAAGCTGCCAGCAAAGTCACTTGAGTGTCGTTTCAATTAAAAGCTTTTGACTCCAGGTCAATAGCTGTCCGCCGATGAATTTCTCCCTTCCTGTTGGTACCTGGAGTGAATTTGTTTTCGTTTCACCCATTGGTTCTTCAGTTGGCCCTGAACTACATGTTCAAATCTACCTCTTGGTACAATGTTTGTGAGTCACTTAAGAGAGCGTTCGCTGGTTTTGCTGTCAAACGCAGGCCGATTTTGTGGCAGCCTGAAAGTGAGAAATGAGGGGCTTTATTTACACCAATGCAACATAGTCTATCTCACAGCAGAATAGGGAGTCTTAATAATGTTATAGGAGCAGCTCCTCTGGCTCTGCTGTACCTGAGGCAAGGCAATAAGATGATAATAATAATAATAATCCTTGCATTTGATATTGCGCCTTATCACAGTTTCTAACCAACATCTTAGCATGGAGGTGCAAGAGAATATCAATATAATGGAATCCTGTAGCTCAGTGCCTAGAGCACTCGCCTTAAACGAGAGACCTGGGTTCTATTCCAGGGAGTTCAGGGCGAGACCTTGGGCAAGTTTCCTTACTCCGAACGCCTAATAATAATCCCTCAAAAAAAACATAATACTGTACTAAATTGACCATTTCAATCCACGACTCTTTGTAGAACACTGCTGTGCTCAATTGGTTGCCATGTTTCGCCCAAAAATATACAGTTAAAACATGCAGCAAGTTCACTTTAGAGTGTATTTTTGCCCACAAATAAACAATCAATTCACTTTACAGTCTATGTACTTTGAGACACCTAGAAGATGTGAAAAGAGCTGTATCAAATACAAGGATTATTATTATTACAGTGATAATAATAATCCTTGATACAGAACCTTTCAGATCGAGAGGACATCTCAAGGCACTTGACAGGATATGTTGTAAACCATGTCTTTGTGTAGGCCAAGTTGGCAGCTCAATTAATGCTTGGCAAATGGCCCACAAGCAGCTGTAAAGTGAAAAAAAACACAATTTTCCTGAATAGATGAAAGGACAGAAGTAATAGTGCAGGGAATGTCCTTGGTGACATTGCAGATGATGGGGATTTCAGGGAACGTGATGTGCTGCCTCTTTAAATGCGATACAACTCACTATTGCGGAGTCTGTCGGTGAGGTCAATTCTCTCAACTCATTTGTCAAGCAGCGATTTTTAAAATCCCGCTTTCCGGGATAAGCAAAAATCCGAGCGCTCTACCTCATGTAAGATGCTGGTAATTCACTGTTCTTTCTCCCGATGCAGAGGAAAACTCTAAAAGTTCAGCACTTAGCTCTGAGGAACTGAATAAAACATTTGCGACAGGAGTGAAGTCAAAAAGCCTTTTGCGTTGACGGCTAACTGTTTAAATCCTCTCGTCGCTTGGATTGCTGAACAAAGGTTAGGAATACAAAGCTTGTTCATCTAAACACTTTCGCTTTCACTTGCTGCGCCAAAATAATAAAGCTGGCCCTTTCAGCTGGCTTGAAGGAAACAAGACACTCACGAATAATGGGATTCCTGGCTTTTACGGGACTTGATGGGATATAAATATTTCAGTAAACATAAGAAACAAAATTGCCACAAGAAGTTTTAAGATGATTTTACATTGGCTGACAACTGGGGCTCATAGCTTTGCAGAGCACATCAAAGGCTTAATGCAGCCTTCGTGACAGCGAGGAGAGAAGCAAATCGACATAACACTTTGCGTTTGCAAATGACTACATTGTAGTCGGAGACGATTGTCGCATGACAATTGCACTGTCTGTGAAGAGGCTGTTTTTACTAACAACCATTTAAGGTTGGTTGGTGTCAGCCTGGCTCACTTGCTTCCACTCTCAACTTCACCAAGATAGGACAAATTAAATAGATTTCTGCTAGAAAATAATAGCTGGGGATACAATATATTGTTTGGGACACGACATGTCAAGCGACTGCCAGGATGGTGAAAGGTGAACGAGATGGGCATTGGTCTTCTCTCGCCAGCAAATGATTACGTTCTTATGTAGAATCCAAATGGAGTTGAAAGGATTGCTCTTTGAAAGAGCCTTGCCAGACCTGTTGAGCTAAATGGCTTTAAATTTCTTGTGCAATCCTGTGAAGTGCTTTGAGATGTTTTGACAATATGATGAGGCCCTATATCGAATGCAAGGAATTATTACTATTATTATAGTAATGTAATAAACAGTAAAATCAGTAGAGCAGATTATTTTTTAGTAGGGGAAAGACTAGTTGGTGTTAGCTTTCAGAGGGATTTAGGTGTCCTTGTACAAAACCTATAAGATTATTAAGGGGCATGACAGAGTAGATAGTGGGATCTACTGACAGTGAGAGACTGTTTCCCCTAGTTGGAGAAACTATATCCAGGAGTCACAGTCTTAAAATTAGGGGTCAGCCCTTTCACATTAAGTTGAGAAAAAACTTCTTCACTCAGAGGGTAGTGAATTTAGGGAATTCTCTACCCCACAGAACAAATTCAAGACTGAGATTGATAGATTTCTTGTGAATAAAGGGATTAAGGGATTTGGGGATAAGGCGGGCAGGTGGAGTTAGATTAGAAGATCAGCCATGATCTTATTGAATGGTGGGGCAGGCTCCGCCATTCAATTCGAGGGACCGAATGGCCTACTCCTGCTCCTAATTCTTATGTTCTCATACTCTCTCTGCCTTTTTGTCCTTTATCCTTCCTCGTTTCTGAACTGAAAGTAAGAATTTTCCACAATTGGCTGCCTCCTCCGCCACCCTCCCCATGGTGAAGCAAAATGGGTAAGTTAGTCTAAAACCAGGTGAAATTTCAGGTATCTGCTCCGGGAAAATATCCAGGAGAATATATAGAAATATGTAGTGTCCTGTAACTCAATGGTTATAACACTCGCCTTTCAAGCGTGAGACCTGTGTTTCAAATCCAGGCAGTTCAGGACGAAACCCTGGACAGGTTTCCTTACTCCACATACATGCCTAATAATAATTCGTCCAAAAAAAACCTATAGTAATTTGGTCATTTCAATTCACGACTGTTTGTGGGACACTGCTGTGCGCAATTGGCTGCCACATTTCGCCCACATATATACAGTCAATTCACTTTGTACTATATACTGTGAAGCGCTTTGAGACATCTAGAAGACGTGAAAAGCGCTATATCAAATGAAAGGATTATTATTCTTAATGTTTCGTGAAAAAATGTTCCAAACTATTTTCCCAATTTGGTGAGAGGAGGAGAAAAGTGCAGATAAATCCCAAATTCTAAGTCGTCCGAAATAGAGACATCGCAACTAAGTTGGATGATTCTGTTCAAATTGCTTCTACTTACGAGGAGCTCTAATGCAATGAAGCACACCATCTCAGCCCACAGTCTATAAATGCTTGCAGGATCTTGAATGCATTGGCACTTTTAATAATATAAGAACTGTCTTAAAAGTGATGGCTGAGAGACATACTCCATTGAATTATTGGCGGAGTGAGGTTCCCAGTCAGAGTCGGCAGAATTGGCTCACCTTCAAGTATTCTTAACGATACCATGGGATTATAAGCCTCTTCTCATGCTGCACTTCAGACCTTCTTACAGTGTATTCTGATTGAATTAAACATAAAGGCATCCATCATTTTTATTCCTTTTAAATATAAAAGGCTGTGGCTGCCGCTTTGGTAACCAACCGCTCTACTATACTTTGTTACTCAAATGGGTAAATCACGGCTTTAAGTTTAGGTAAGGCAAATATCTTTCCGCCAACTGGAGTGTTCCTCAAACTGGGGGGCTTCGAGATGGGTGGTTGATGCCTCAGACACTGGACTCATTTTGCCAAATAGCTTGGATTTTGGAAAGACAACGAAGTCAAACAAAACAAGGGAACTTCCTCCCCCAAAAGCTTTCTCGAGAACTCCAGCAGTTTGGCAAGTTGTACGGTTTGAGCTGGTTAAACTCCATCAGGACACCACTGTGCGCAATTGGCTGCGGCGTTTTCACCCAAAATAATACACAGTCAATTCACTTTACAGTGTATTTGGTGAAGCGTCCCCTCCCCCCTGCGCTGCCCTTGCTTGGGTCCTGACCTGATTGTTCAGCACCTTGGGAAGGCGTTCTACAAATGTAATTTTGTGTTGATTTCATTGTTCCCACGACTTCTGTCGTTGTGAAAGTAAATGCAAGATTTGACACCAAAGCAGCGTCCAAGTCACAGAGCCTAAATTACCAGCACACCTAGTGTGCCGGACAAGGGAATAGTTCAGCATTGCGGCAACTGGGTGGATTTTTAAGACTCATCATGCAGAGGTCATTTCATGGGGATTTCACTCCGACTTACCTCGGCACACAAGGCCTATATTCTGCCTGTCAGTAAATTTACCGATGAGTGGAATACGAAAAATGCCTTCAATGCTTTGGCGTTTATATAAAAAAAACAAAGGGATTTTAGCAGTGGAAAGTCTAAGCTATTCATATTTTGAGATTACCCCTGCAGCACTTGATAGCGAATGCTTTGTGACAAGTATTATTTAATCCTACGGGGATTTATGGAAGGTTACAGCATTTGCAATTGATGGTTTTAAGCCTGCGTAGGCTGTGGCCGAGGATTACAGCGTGCGTTAAATCTTCTCAGAGCTTTCTCAGACACTTTCCTATACGATAGTGTAAAATGAGCCCAGCTGGTTTGACTCCGTTACCCTTGAAGCAAAGAAACAAAGAATGAATGCCTCAGTACTTTCTGTCGCTGCATTACATTTCCACAGCCTTGCTCAGCACTGAGGTACTGCCTGCCCACGGGATAAGAACATAAGAACCTTTGCTAGGCAAGGGAAGACCAAGGTCCATCAAGTTCGCCTTCCACCATCCTGGCAGTCACAGGGAAATGTCCCAAACTATATATGTATAGTCAAGGTTACACTGTAAGAGTCCAGTAGCTTATAGGTTACAACCCAGCGCCTTGGGGCGTCCTCCCGATGTGAAAGGTGCCATATTTTGTTGTTGTTGTAGAACACTAGCCTCACAAGCGAGAGGATCTGGGTTCCGTTCCTGGGCAGGTAGAAACCTTGGGCAAGTTTTCTTACTTCACCCGTCTCTGTTTACCCAGCAGTAAGTAGGAACCCGGTTGTTAGCCCATTGGCGGATTGCTTTTCCAGGGGTAATAATTCCTTCAAAAACAAACAATAACAATAATAAATTGTTCACTTAATCCATACCTGTTTGTGAGACACTGCTGTGCGCAATTGGCTGCCGCGTTTCACCCACAATATATACAGCCAATTCACTTGACAGTGTGATATTCTGCGAAGCGCTTTGAAATGTCGTGGAGGTGTGGATAAGGCACTATATGAAATGCAAGGATTATTATTATTGGTACTATTATTCTTATTATTATTACACGGCAAGCTGTGATGATGCAGTTTGATAAACAGAATTAACTTTAACTTTGCAGCTGTTGTGGTTTTGAGAGGAGGGAAATGGGGGAAGATTGTGAAGAAGCCGAGTGTAGCACATGCCCTTGGCTATAATTAACCTGTTGTACTGGAATCTCCCCAGATAATGCAAAAAAAATCCTTTTTATGAAGTCCTATGTCAGCCATTAAATTATGTGAAACCCAAAGTTGTTGTTTTTTTAAGCTTTTATCGAGCAATGTTTTAGGGACAAAATATGCTCTCGTCACCGCTACGCCAACAGCACATTGCAACTCCCAACCTCCCTCAACATCGTAGTAATGTATAGCTCTGAAGTTCTACCTGGTCTTAGCCTGAAAGGCCAATTTGTCTGAACGGAATGTGTCTCATCTGAAATATGGAATGTGTAGCTTTTATTGTTACCAGTTGGATATTGAGCTCTGAAACAATCTTGAATTTTTCATACATTTCGTACTTTACATATACCTGTACTCATTCAAAAAACTTAAAAGTTGCATTTGGTATAGGATTTTATCACATTGCCGTGACATTTCAAAGCGTCTCACAGTTTACTGTGTATTTGTATAACAAAATAGCCACTAAGCAAATTTTATCTGGGATTGTTGGCCAGGACACCGACAACAGAGAGAAACTTTCACAAGAGTGCCATGAGATCTTTAACATCCATCTGAACAGGGCAAAGATTAGACCTCGGTTTAACGTTTCACAATGAACGATGGCACTTCAAATAAAGGCTCCCCCACCCCCACCTGGCACTGTATTGAGGTGCGAGCCTGGACTGTGACGTGCCCTGATGTGGGGTTCAAAGCCCTGATCTGGGGTTTTGCGCCCACAACCGTTCAAATCAGCGTTGAGAATACTGCGGCCTGAGGCAGGCCAACGTCACGTTTAAAAATAAAATAAGAAATTCTGTGTCAGTGAAGGGAATCATTAAACATGTTACAAGGCGGGAGGTCTTTGTGTCTTTTAGGCAGACCTCATCTCCTTTGGAAATGATTTTTTTTACTTACAACTCCCCGAGATAGGAATGGACAAAATGTCTTACATAACCTTTTCAGAATTGACAAGTGGTCACAAAGGGAAACGGAGACTGGTGCTTCACAGTCATAATAACTCGCTCCCTGTCTGTAGTGAAGATTGCCTCCAAATGTTATTTTAATGTCATTTAATGTAATTTCCAACACATTCACTGTGTCAAGCCTAGGCCTTGTCTCTCAGGCTGGTTAAGGTCCTAACACTGGCAGTAACCTCGGAGAATTGAACAATCTCTTCCATGTGCTGTCAGATGAACAGTCCGAATTGAAAGTTTGCTCTGCATCAAATAATCGCATACATTCATCCATAGAGTTGTGAGCAAGTGCCAGACGGTATGATTTTTGGGGAAAATATATATATATTTATGTACATATGTCTGTTATAACATAACTCCAAAACAAAATTCAAAAACTCCCTTTTCCAATACAAAAATACCATTCCTTTGTTCATGGTATATTTCTTCAAGGCACACAACGCACACACATACATTTTTTCAGGTACACTTTTCAGAATTGACAAGTGGTCACAAAGGGAAACGGAGACCGGTACATCACAGTCATAATAACTCGCTCCCCTGTCTGCAGTGAAGATTGCCTCCGAATGTTATTTCATACTCCCTTTCCCTTTTCTGGTAGCGGCACAGAATCTTTATTGTCCACTCATTCTTTTTTGGCGATTGCATTATTTTGTGTTCCGTTACTCAACTGTTTTGCTTGTAGTTCCTTGCAGTTGGACAATCATCTCCTGGCTTAGGTTTACTGTCACTTAATTCTCATCTGTTTTGGACAAGCTTTCTTGGAATTTGCATAGAAATCTGCTTTAACCACAGTGGAATGGGAGGATTTGAGTCATTGCATAAATTTACATTTTTTCGTGTTTTGTTTGGAGTGACCCAATTTTTTCTCTAAGCCCCTTGATAAAAAAGATCCCATTTTGCAAATCTTTTCTTGAAAAACTGCAAATTCAAGAGGCTCTTGTTCCTGACTGCCTGTCTATAGACATGACTGAAATGGGCCAACATAATGTTTGAAACTTTCCCGGCATCTAAAAACATGGCAAATTGTTGGACTGAGTTTGGTGGCGAGCGAGAGGGCGTTGGTTTGATTCCCAGGCAGAAAGAAAAACAAGCGTATTTCCTTACTCCACACACCTCTGTTTACCTCACAGTCTGCAGAAATCCGGTTGTGAGTCGATTTGCGGATCGCTTTTCGGGAGTAACAATCATTCCAAAAATTAAAAAAATGTGGTCACTCAATCCACGACGGTTTGTGGGACACTGCCATGCGCAAATGGTTGCAGAGTTTCACGCACCAAATACAGAGTTAATCCACTTTACAACATATCCTGTGAAGCGCTTTGCAACATGTCGTATGGTTGGCCATTTAAGCGATAAGGCGCAATTATTGTTGTTATTATTATTATTATTAATAATGGTCAAGGCCGTGAGTTTGAAGTCCTAGCCTGGACTACAACTTTCTGAGGCAGAACAGAAAAGAGCCAGGCTGGCAAGCGCCACTGATTGCTCATTACATTCTGTTTTGCGGATGCAGAGAGAGCTTATTTTATTAACCTAATTTTTTGGTGAGGGGTGGTCAGACGGGTGTCTGACACGTACGGAAACCCATCACCGTGTTTAAGAGTCTCCAAATTCCAAACTGAGAATTCCACTCAACACGATGAGAACAGTTTGAGGAGAGAATTCTCTGCCCTTTAGTTTCAAAGCCTGAACCTGAACCCTTTAGTTCCTGCTTCTGAACCCATCTACTGCTAGTATTGAGACTTTGTGCGGTGACCTGTACCCACACACCAACACCCCTGCTTATGTGAACAATCAAGATAATAGAACTCTTTCAGCTCTCTTACCTCCCAGAGAAATATCACATGCTTTCTGTTGTTGCCTTGCGCCTCTGCTTACAATATTTTGGACCCAGAGTTCTTTTAATTGATTCAAATACAGTATTTTGAAAGAAGTTAAGAGGAATGTGGCAATGATTTGGCAGGGTTGGGAGGGGACTTTTGGAGAAGAGGGGGTTAAGGAGTTGGTGGGGGTGGGGAGAAGAACACTATGATTTTCCCTTTCATTTAACTTTTACACTTCCCTGTAAACTACACCAAATTAGCAATGGAAATCTACACGCTCTGACCGGCTGAAATGTCTGCCATTTATCAAAATAGAAAAAGCATCAGAGGTGATAATTAGCACGTCCCATTTTCAGGCACCTCCGTTGCGCCTGATTCTTTCTTATATATAGTACTTTTACAATCATTTCACACATTGTACAATCAATTCACATTATTTAGTGCTTTAGGCCATTACGGTCCAAAACTTTGGAACTCAATCCCTCGATCCGGCTTGACGCCTCCAGCTCCTCTATTAGATCATGACCGAAGGAAGACCCTCCTCTTCGATTGTGTTTACGGTCTTCTCCCTCCCTCCCCCCCCCCCCCCCCACCAGTTCAATGACAGGCTCTGCCACGGTTGAGCAGTCCGAGTCACTACCTCAGGCGAAGGGCGCTCTATAAATGCAAGTTATGGGTGGTATTGGTGATGTGTTTACTCTCTTGTTTCCTAGGTGTCGCACGCAGATGTGGGGGAAGCTTTATCAAGGGGGAATTATGTGAAACCCGTAAACCGGATAGCAACTTGGACCCGACTATATTTTCTATCAAAAGAAAAATGTTGCTTGGTTCAGCACTCCCTCTCTGCTCCCACTTGAATATGGTTTGCAGCCTCGGCTGATGTTCATCGACGAGAGAGAGAATAATTGAAGTGAATTGAACCTAATTTCAGTGGGGAGTTGAATAATGGAATTCTCGATAACCAAAAATACATTGCATGGGCAGGTTACATGTATCTAAATGTTCACTGCTCAATGGGATGAAAAATATTGCTTAGGGCATCAAAATAAAAAAACTTATCTTTCATATTTGCATGATTTTTTTTATATACGTGCATTGATTTCAATCTGAGCTAAATTAACAAGCCTTGCCATTTTTCCTATCCTTACATCAGAAGACAAATTATATAATTGGCCTGGTGCTAAAACTCAAATTACCGAAAAAGTCACTCGATGTCCAACCTTACAGGAGAGAAGACTAATTAGATCCTGGGAGAAATTATGAGCAATGAGTAATTAGCAATGAATGGTTAACAACATTTAACACCTAATGAGCTGCAGCCAACAAGCCACAAGTCAGGGAAATTGCAGCACAGCAGAAAACAGAACGTAGTTTAATGTGATATGCGCAAGCGACTGACTGCTCGGATGGTGGAAGACGAACCGGATGGATCTTGGTCTACTTTCGTCTACTAATTCTTATGCTCTTAAAATGCAGCTCGCAAATTGAGCTTGTTTTGCATGGTAAATTCTCTGTGGCAATTTAACATGGTGATGTGGTTGCTATAGGCTTTGAAATGAGTACATTATATATTTTTCATACCAGCGTTCAGTCCTGCGATTAATATTTGAAGTAGACATTATCCTTGGCGCTGACTGAGTAGGTAGGCAAGCATGCTGTTCTACACGAACGATCCAATTTGCCTCCTGTCCACAAACTGAGCTTGAAAGATAGGCGATTAAGACCCAGGCCTGGCTGTGAGAAGGTTCGGAAAGGGAATAAACCAGGACAGGAATGATTCACTGAGATTAATCATTCTTTTGTAAAGATCTCATCGAGAGGTTTGGCTTGAAATCACGGTGACAACATAACCTGGGTCTGTCTACCGCGTGTCTCGATGGACTTGCAAATTCAGTCCGAGAAGGTTTTTCCACTGGATGTCTACTGATGCTGTAATCTAAAACTGACAGCGTTAGACTGTTTCTGTCCTACACCCAAAGCCGTGTCAAATGGTTAGTTTTTCCATTTGCCCGCAAGACACACCTTGTCATACCACTTTACAGTATACAACATTGCAAAACATTCGAGACATCTCAATGATGCTATTAGGCACTGTATCGAATGCAAGGATTACGGTATCATTTTTCTTCAAGTATCTATTAGCTGGTGCTGTACTTCTCTGTGCAACATTCATTTTCATTTCCGATCAAGTATACTTTGTAAAGCACTTTGATACATTCAGTGTGAAAGGCACAGTATAAATAGAAGTTACCGTGATTATTTTAAAAAAATTATCATCCTGTAGTTTTTTTTCTGCATAAGAGATGTTATTCGGAGATGAAAATCACTATGACAAACTCAGTGACGTTTACCCCAGGACTTGGCAGCAGGAGTAAAACATTTAGAGAAATTGAGAGTGGGCAGGTTACAGATCTGGAATATCTATTTATAGAATGCAGTGCCTTAGAAAATAGTGACTGATAATACAAAATTATCCTTAATTGGACAATTAGATCGGTTTATACAAAAAAGGATGATTTCACATAGTGCTGTAAAGAGCATTTCTTTTGCACACATCATACTGTGTAATATTATAAGAGGAAAAGAAAGAGCGTGAGTCAGTCAGTAAGAATAAGCTTGAGTTAAATAGCCATAAGGAGAAGGGAATGGTTATTACTGTTGATGTGGTGAAACATAACTGGTCTTGTGTTGATGCCATGCCCTTTGCTTTCTCAGCTCATGTCCACTGTTCTGTTGCATTAGGCCCATGTAATAATAATAATCCTTGAATTTTGATGTAGCGCTTTTTACACCATCTAAATGTCTCAAAGCGCTTCACAGAATATCCTGTAAAGTGAATTGACTGTATATTTATGGGCGAAACGTGACAGCCAATTGCGCACAGCAGTGTCCCACAAACAGTCATGGATTGAAATGACCAATTTTATCATTGTGGTTTTTTTTGGAGGGATTATTATTAGGCCTGTGTGTGGAGTAAGGAAACTTGCCCAAGATTTCGCCCCGACCTGCCTGGATTCGAACACAGGTCTCACGGTTAGAGCACTAAGGCTAGTGCTCTAACCCACTGAGCTACAGGACTCAAGCCTTCAACCACTATGGTCTCCGCTCTCTGGAACTCGCTTTCAAACCCCCGTCACCCACATCATTGTATTGCATATCACAAGTTGGAGTAGCTTGTTGCTATGTGAAATTCCCTTGATAACTACAAATTGTTTTGCAGTGCTCCCTCTAGCTACTCCCAATTTAGCATCACATTTAGAGATAGAAAACTCAGACAGGAATTTGGAATTTCTACTTCACAAGGAAGCAAGGAAGCTTGCCTTGGCTGCTGCGTTTCAGCCACAAAATATACAGTCAACTCACTTTACAGTATATGCTGTGATGCGCTTTGAGATGTCTCGAAGATGTGATCAGGCTCTGCATCAAATGCAGGGATTATTATTAATATTATCATTGACAGGAAGCCATTCATTGGTACAGTGATGAATCAGAAACAATGCTGATTAAAACATTCAAGGACAACAGATATTAGTAACTGGTCAGTGTTGAACCTTTTAGATCTTTTATATTTGATGTATCTAATGTGCAGTATATTTACTGAGTGCCCTGCGCACAATGTGAAGGGAAATGAATTAACGCAGCCTCAGTGTGTCCAGTGGGTTCCCTGTTTGTACAGAGGCAGAGGTCAGACATAGAGAGCACTCAAGTAGATCGGGGAACTGATGTGACATGCTTACTTCATCAAACCCAATGACCCATCATCGAGATCTGTACAGATGAACATTTACTGACATGTTGTGCAGACAATGATGGAGCTGTGGGGTGGGGAAGACACTCAATTAAACTGGGACGTCCTCCCGACATGAAAGGCGCTCTATGAATGTAATTTTGTGGTTGCTTGTTGTTTGTTGTCTTCCTTTGCAAAACAAATTAAATTAGTTAAGAATTGAGAAATAACCCGTGTTGAGGTCAGAGTCTAATGCGTAGTCAGTTGCACGGGGAAGGATACATAATGAATAAGGTAACAGAATATAACAACAACAACAACATGAATTTATATAGTGCCCTCCATGCCAGGCAGTGTCTCAGAGTACTTTCAAATATACTGTAAAGTGAATTGACTGCATGTTTTGTGAGAGAAACGCAGCAGCCAATTGTGCACAGCAGTGTCCCAAAAACAGTCGTATATTGAGTAACCAAGTTATTATTCTTTTTAAAGATTCTGAAGGGATTATTACCCCCAGAAAAGTGATCCACCAATCTACTAACACCCATGCCTCGACTTGCTGTAAGGTAGACAGAGGTGTGTGGAGTGAGGAAACTTGCCTAAGGTTTTATCCTGATCAGGAATTGGACCCAGGTCTTCTCACTTTCTAGGTGAGTACTCTAACTACTGCACTACAACAACAAAATTACACTTGCACAGCACCTTTCATATCAGGAGGACATCCCAAGGCTCTGGACAATCATTGTTTCAGATTCGAGCTGGGATCAGGATGGGGAGGATAGAGGAGAGAAAGGGGGGGAATTTTGGGTGACTGATGGGACCATTGAAGGAGAGTCTTGAGGTAGGATTTGAAGGAGACGAGGGAGGGGGCGAGATGGAGGGACTGTAGTTTGGAGTTCTGGAGGTTGGGGGTAGAGTGGCTGAGGCTCTCATGCCAATGGTGGGGCGGGTGCATTGGAGAAAGTGGAACAGACCAGAGTTAGCTGAGCGGAAGGGGTGGGCAGGTTCATACGTGTTCATACGCACAGCTAGGCTGGGGTGAGGCCTTAGAGGGCTTTGAAGGTGAGAGCCAGGATCCTGCACTGAATCCTCTGGGTGATGGGGAACCAATGGAGTCGGGCGAGGATGGAGTCATGAAGTTTGGAGCTACAAGGCTCCACAAGCACACTCTGAGTTCCTCAAGCCTCAGCTCTTCCCGACCTGTGCCTAATACTCTCTGGAATTAAGTCAGCAATGTGTTTCCTACTGAGAAAAGAGAGAGAGAGAGAGAGAGAGAGAGTGCACACTTCATTCCAAACTGGGGTTGTGCACACGGTCTTGTGACGTTTTGCCCTGTACCAAGGGTAGAACCAAACTATGGCTGGTTACATGTCAACAATAAAATGAAGGCAGCAGGCATCCAAGAGACATGGAGCATTCATTGGATAAATTACCTGGGCAACAAACAAAACTGCTGGATAATGTTTTCTTTGCACCTTGATCAATGCGTTCTAATGAGTGCTCCATCACAATAGTGAGTGAATGATTTAGGAACAGCCAAACAGCCAAGAGTTTTGCAGGCTGGATGTATTGACAATGTAGTAACTTTGTGCGGTCGGTAAATCAACAATTATTAGACAAGCCGCAGAATAAAGTGAAGGACAGCGAAAGGGGGAAGACGTTTGTCTCCTTTCTGGCTCCACAAAAGTGTTGACTCACGAGTTGTTCGATACAATAATTCTTCCTGAGCAGGTGATTACTTTGTGAAGTCTTTGTATGATATAAATCACACCCCAAATTACTAGAAATCTGAGGCAAGTTTTTTTTTACTCCACACGCTTCTGTTTGCCCAACAGTTAGTAGGAGCCTTGTTGCTAGTCAATTGGCAGATTACTTTGTGGGGGTAATAATCCCTTCAATTTTTGGGGGAAAAAGGAATAATTGTCACTAATCCACCCAGTTTGCTGTACGCTGTTGGCTGCCACGTTTCGCCCACAAGAGATGGTGTATTTTGTGAACACTTTGAGAAGTCCCAATGCAGTGATAATAAGGTACTTTATTAAATGAAAGGATTATTATTGCAAACATTTTATAGCACCCATCTGATAATCTGATGAGACTTTTCTCCTTGTTATTTGAACACAATAGAGTGGCTGTGAAGTCCTGGAATGCTTTCCACAAATGTGAAAGCCAGCATAGCACTGAAATTTCCTTTTTGCAAAGAGGAGCGGCATTTCAATACAAGGAAATCTATATGTCACCATGGTAACATTATCCACTGGAGTCCAACACACTTGCTCGCGGGGGAATGTAGCAGTAAAGGTAAATGGTCAGAAACAATAAAAAAAAACATAATCTCGTGGAAGCCTTTGTGCAAATATTTGTTCCTCTTGCAAGGTGGCCGTAACGCATTTAGAGTGCGAAGTCAAAAGTGCCAACGCAAGGAATCTTCTACTCTGTCTCAATGAATTACAATTAGGAACAGGTAAACATTCAAAACGACCCACACTTCAACCTTCACTCTCCCCTTTAAATAGCATCGAATGATGAGCTTCTCTCTCTTTGTGAGTCTCAAACTTTCAGACTGTGGAAAGTATCGTGATTTGTTCTTTCTATATAGAGGAAACAATCTTTTTTTAATGAGGTGTGGGGAATGTTCACACTGGAGAGGAGGTGGCTAGGAGAAGATCTCATTGAAATATTTAGCATCCCAAAGTAATGCAGACCAAACAAATTCTATATGATATTTTTAGCACAGTAACACTTCTGGGACGTGGAGAAAGGACTGAGGCTTGGAATGGGAAGGTTTAAGTACTTTACACAGTAAGTGATAAATTAGACAGAGAAGGCAACCGAAGGCTGTGGAGGTTATGGTTTGTGATAAAAAAAAGTTAGCTGGGAACATTCAGCAGGTCAGGCAGCATCTAAGTTAACGTTTTAGGTTGATGAGGCCCAAAGGTCATTGAGATAAGTTGTTAACTCACTTTCCTCTCTTTATGAATGCTGCCTGACCTGCTGAGTGTCCCCAGCTACTTCTGTTTGTATTTCATATTTCCAGCATCTGCAATATTTTGCCTTTGACGGGATTGTCACGGGGTCAGCTTTCAATGATTAAAAAGTAGAAACGGGATCTATAATCTAGAGCTTTCATTCGCTCTTCAGTCTGAAGCGAAACGAACATTAAGAGGTGATCGGTTGCAACAGGTTAAAGCTTTTGACATTTCACCTCATCCCATTCCTTCTGTTAAAGAAACAAGTTGTAAAAGGATATAAACTTTACCGCATGATTAACTGATCACTTGAGCAAAGCAGTTGTAGGTAGGAGTGGGGAAAAGTTGGAAGTAATAAAGAACATATCACCAGTCATTGCCAGCTGATAGGAAAGTCACCACCTAATCTCAATCAGTTAGTAGAGTGATGTGAAGAGGTTGCCAGGAGAAAACAAGGCTATCATCATGGACAATTTCCAATTGCACAGCATTGAAGCCTGATGAACAGAACAAGGGTTATCCTGGGAGAGAAAGCGTAGTGGAAACAAATTCATCAGTCTAACTCAATAGACAATCTCTGGTCACAACATGCATGTCAGGGCAATTGCATGTGACAATATATTAGATATATATATGTGGGATGATCTCCTGTCTTCGTTCTAACTCAACAGGATGGAAATAATCCTGGCTGGAAACCAATCATAAACAGCAAACAGTAGAACACAGGCTCAGGGTTTGAGAATCTATTGGTAAGCTACTAGTATCTATGTGAGTTGATTCCTTAATAAAGGAACTGAGTGGAGCCTCTATCAGCCAATTAGATATACATCACGCTGTCACATGGGAACCTTATTCCGCCATGAATGCATTAAAATAAGCACAAGATTGGATTTTTTTTAAAGAGAGGACTCCTGAAGCTTCATGGCGGGGCGAATCATTGGGCAAGTTTCCTCACTCCACATGTCTCTGTTTACCTGGCAGTAAGTAAGAACTTGGGTGTTAATCGATTGGCGGATCACTTCTCTGGGAATAATAATCTGTTCAGAAATAAATGAATAATAGTTCAAAGATTGGGTCACTCAATCCATGACTGTTTGTGGGACACCGCTGTGCGCAATTGGCTGCCTCATTTCACCCACAAAATCTACAGTCAATTCACTGGATAGTAAATTCCGTGGAGTGCTTTGAGAGTCTCAGCAATGTGATAAAGTGCTGTATCAAATGCGAGAATTACTATTATTATAAATTATTAAATGACCAAGTGTTCCAAGCGGAACTGGATGCTTTAAGGAAACCACACGGCTGTAGAATTGGGTAAGCTCAACATTAGCCGTTTGCGACGATTTTTACAAAATGCTGGCACTGACCATTCATCAATGATGTTAAGTTATCAAATGCTGCAAAGTGTACAGCTTGAAGAATAAGAGATCAAATGTGACAAGCATGTTTTACGGCTCGTGGCATAAATGAGCATTAGCTGATTGGATTGGAGAGGACACGGAGGGCAATGGGGGAGAACGGACATTGCTCTCATTGTGGAGAGGAGACAAATGACATTCGATGTGAAATCTAACTTGATTCCCCATTTCTCACCATCTTCATTATTGATTGGAAGGAAGAGATGTAAGTAATATTGCCGGACAGGACACTAAATTTTCTAGAGGATGTCAAATGTAGCGGTCGCTCGCTGTTTGAAAGGATTTAGCCAGAGCTCTACACCTGGGCTAATCTGCACTAAATGCCATTTAACGTGGCAACAATCCCAGAAAATTCATTTAGGTGCAAAACAACGATCAGAGATTTATTGAAAGGCGTTCAGCGAGAAAAGCAAATAAAGCAGCATTTATTTATGATCTCAAAATATTTTTGTACGATTACTCAATGGCTTCATGGGTGAACAGACTGCGGAATGGCGTAGAACAAAGTCACACAGTCTGGGGGTTTGCAAGTTTAATTAATACCTTGTCTAATTAGAGGGTCACTATTGCCTATGTTGCCTTATTGCCTTTCCTCTCAATGGAAAAATATCTCAGCTCTATCGTGCATTTTCATCCATTTGAAACCGAAACTCCATGCAGATGAATGTTCATCTCTTAAACGCTGCATTTTGAATTAAAAAATATATAGATAATGTCCCACAGACATGTTACCAAAACACCTCCCTTTGAGAAACTAATACCAAACAATAGAATCATAGAACCTTACAGCCTAGGAGGAGGCCATTTGACCCATCGTACCTGTGCCAGCTCTTTGAAAGAACTACCAACTAATCCCACTCCCCCGTTCTTACTCCACAACCCTGCAATTTTTTTCCCTTTTCAAGCATCTATCCAATTCAAATAAAACCAGTAATCTTGCAAGTTGAATCATTATGGAATGCCTCATTAGACTAATGCATTTGAACCAAACGGCTTTCCCTTTTCAGGAAGTAATAATAATAATTCCTTGCGCAGGAATAATAATCTTACTGCAAATCAAAAACTGGCGTGGGTGCAAATTGAGTCCAAATTTGAAATTTTGAATGACCACCTGCCTTTTGATCAAAGTTGACAACAACACCACCACCACAACACCACCACCACAACTTACACTTATATAGCGCCCTCCTCGCTGGGTAGCATCTCAAAGTGCTTAAACCAGTCAAACCAGTTCAGATCTGCAAGAGGCAACTGCAGACATTGTCACCAATTGAAACTGTTCTGCTTTATTCCCCATCACCCTGTTATCCTTCACTTCTGTATGATGAATGTCTCCAATATCTGCCAGGGTCACATTACTTACCGTACAAGTTTTTGAAAGGTTGTGTCAAACACGGCACAAAAACAGTAAAGCGCCATCTTTAACAAAATGTTTATAACAAATTAGCTTGCCATCGCCGAATCAATCAACTGTCAGGAGTGAGTTGCTGCAATGTATGATTACATAGTGAGTGAACAGCAACCTTCCGCTATGAATAGCGTTGGAACACTGGGATCAATTAAGGATGCAATGCAACGGCAATCCCTTAGGGATTCGTAATTGAATGCATGTCATTTAACCCTCCAGCTATGAATATTAAATATGTGCGTCTTTGCTCCCGTTGGCTGGTTCCAACAATACCTTTACCGCAACTTTGATGCAAACAAGATAACAGGTAATTACTTATCTCTTTAATGCGTACAGTGGTTCTTCCCTTTATTCGTCTGTTTTGTTCAAACCTAGCCAACCATGGTATTTTTTCTATTTAATATCGGAAAAATCAGATAAGATGCAGAGTTATTGGATGACAAAATCTGTTTTGAAAGATCACTTTTTTTGCAATACCTTTGAAATGTAGTCCTCATGACATGAACAGCGTTGCATCAAATGTGAGGATAATTATTATTATGATTATTTTAAAAAAAGGAAAGTTTCACCCACAAGATACAGTCAATTCATTTTACAGTGTATTCAGTGAAGCACTTTGAGACGTCTCGAAGACGTGATATGGCTGCTCTATCAAATGCAAGGATTATTAATAATGAGTGACTTGGAGATTCACGCGATAATTCCAAACAATGCGCTTCAAACATTTTTTGTGAGCAAATGATTACAAAGATAAAAACAAATGGATTACCTTGGGATCCCAATTGCATAGAAGATGGATAACCCAATTATCTTTCATCGTGATTTGCAAAAAGCAAACCAGACACATAAGACATTTCTAATCTAATGTTCTATTACCAAAATGGCACTGTGCATACACAGAATACATTAACACCTGGGAATTATCCAACTACACATTGAATACCCCGTCCGTTAAAAAAATGGTTGTTGTCGCATAATCTTATAGACCCCCCCCCTCACCGAAATCGAGCTCAAATTCTGGCATTTCAGAATGAATCCTAATCTGTCCATGTTATCCTGGTGTCCAATAACTAGACATGTCGAGGATTATTATTATTACTCAAAACACCTGATAATAACCCCTCAAGAAAAAAACCTCAACAATAAATTGGTCACTCAATCCTTGACTGTTAGTGGACCACGTGGAAGACATGAAAGGCACTAAATTAAATGCAAGGATTGTTATAGCATCTTGGCTCTTGTGTACTGTCTTCCAAATTGAGACTGAGTATCCTTCTTGATCAGCCAGGTGTCTCACACATGCAAATCAGACTGAGAGTTCCAGGCAAGCAATTTACACATGGAAGTTTGCTGGTGTCTGGAAAAGAATGTTATCTGCCTGAACGGATGCATCTTTCTTACTTTATCCCAGAGAGCATTAGGGATAGGTTAGCGAGAGTCAAGGGGACAAAATTAAATGCAAGGATTATTACCTGTATTCATCCTGCAACAAGCTACCCAGAAGCAGTCAACACAGGAGCTAGTTTGTCCCATTAGGGTTTTGCCATCACTGACTCTGCTTCCTTATTTTGTCATAATTCCCACTTTCCAATACATTCAATATATTTCTGCTTGGGGGCCCTTAGTGATGCTCTATGAGTGAGGGAATCCCTTATAACCTGATGTCCTGTAGTTCAGTGGTTAGAGCACTCGCCTTACAAGCAAGAGACTTGGGTTTGATTCCAGGCAGGGAGAAACCTTGGGCATGTTTCCTTACTCCACAATAATAATAATTTATTTCGAGGGATAATAATCCCTCGAAAAAAAACCAATCATAAATTGGTCACTTCAATCCACGACTGTTTGTGGGACACTGCTGTGTGCAATTAGCTGCCGCGTTTTGCTCATAGTTACAGTCAATTCACTTTACAGCATGTTCGGTGAGGCATTTTGAGACATCCACAAGACGTGAGAAGCGCTATATGAAATGTGAGGATTATTATTATTTATTATTATTATTATCATTATGTCAGACTCCACCACTGTGAAGCGCTCTGGGACGCTACCCTACGTGAAGGGTGCCAAATAAATGCACGTTTGTGTGTTGTTATTATTATCATTTATAAAGTTACCTGGATTTAATAGAAGTGTGTACCATCGAAATCCAATAATAAAATCAAACGCAGAAATGTCACAACCCAATCCCCATAAAGCTTTGGTTAGACCAATGAACGTTCTGCCAGATGAAGAAATGCAGATTACTGCTTACTTCCGAACATTGTGACATTTGGAATAAAGTGTCTCCAGAGACCAACAAATATCGGTGAATTTTATTAGCCTGCAGCAGATCAAAGCTTTATGTATTTTTGTATTCAGGCTCCACATGCTGTTTTGTGAAATTACCAAACGCATTCTCTTTATTGAACTTAGCTTCACCTTATATTTCTCTCTGTTTATTCACAGCGGTAGTTATTATTATTTTTTATCTTCATGTCCAGGCAGGATTGTAGAGGCCTTTAATTCACAGCAGGTTCTGAGAGACTTTGTCAAACATAGTCTAGCTAGAAATTGTTTGGGGGCCAAATCATATTCAAATAAACTCCTTGAATCCTTTATGGTAAGCCTTGATTTGAAATAGTGCCCACAAAATATACACGCAATTTACTTTGCAGTATATTCTGTGAAGCACATTGAGATGTTTCATCAAATGCAAGGATCATCATTATTGTTGTTATTACAACCTTTTAAAGCGCATCGCAGTTTGTGGCAGTCAATTTACACAGAAGATCGCCTAGACAACCATGCAATAAGCGACCAATTTGTCGAGAGATTTGGTTGTCAAGCTACCCAGAGGAAAATCCTTTCTCTCTTCAAACAGTGGCTTGGGATCTTTAACCTCAACAGGTACAGGTGAGGACTTTGGTTTCAAGTCTCATCCGAAGTATGACTATAGTTCTGACAATGCTTCCCCCAGCACTGCACTGGAGCATCAATGGCGCTTTTGTGGCTAAAGGGATTAAGGGGCACGGGGATAAGGCGGGTAGATGGAGTTAAATTAGAAGATCAGCCTTGATCTTGTTCAAGTCCTGATGTGGGCACATCCTTCAGCCCTAGAGGCAAAAAGTACTATAGACTAAGCCAAGCTCATGCACGCATCCAACAATACGAATAGGTAAAGCATTGTTGAACATCTGGCAGCAAGTCTCTACTATTTTATGTGCCTTACATATGTTGGCTTGGGGTGAGCGAACTATTTGTGATCAGGGCTTATTCCTGACGGTACACAGTGTGGCGCAGTGTAGACCTGGAGAATATGAATGATATTGCTTGGGTTTCATTCAAAGCTGCTACGCTCCGAGCTTGAACATTAAAAGCTATTACACAACTGAAGGTCTCCAGAACATCTCAGCCATTTATCTGAAAACGTTCATCCCCTACACTGTCGAAAGTATATATATCACAGAAATATATCGCAGTAAACCTGGTCTTAATATTGTCATGAAGAGCCAGGGAGCGGGTGCTGCAGAGAACAACAACAACAACAACAATTTACATTTATATAGCGCCTTTCACGTCGGGAGGACGTCCCAAGGCGCTAAAGTAGTTTCCATATGATCGCAGTCCACAAAAAGCCATAAAGAACACACCTAATGAGAGATTTAAGGCCTGAACTTTTCTTTTGTTGCTGTGAATGGATAGAAAGAACATATCAATGCGCAAGCATGATACATTTCTAATAATACTCCTTAATTTTGATATAATGCCTTATCACATCTTTGAGACATCTCAAAGTGCTTCACAGAACAAATTGTAAAGTGTACATTTGGTGGCAGAAACATGGTAGCCAATTGCGCACAGCAGTGTCCAAATTGGTCGTCATGGATTGAGTGACCAATTTATTACTAATTCATTTTTTTGAAGGAATTATTACCGCCCTAGAAAAGCGATCCACCAAACAACCGGGTTCCTACTTACTGCTAGGTAAACAGAGGCGTTTGAACTAAGGATACTTGCTCAACACTTTGGCCTGCCAGGAATAGAACCCAGGTCTCTCACGTGCGAGGCGATTACCCTAACCGCTGAGAAGGGGGACTCCACAAATAAACGGAGAGCCACAGGAACTGGCGTGTTTTGGGTCAAAGAGAGACTAAACATAAGACCAGGATGTTCACATTGTCCACTATCATATTTCATCCAGAGCAGCTCCATAGTTCAGATAGATGTCGATAATAAATAAGATATAGGAATAATTGGACAGCCCATTTCTCCCGAGGGAAGTAATTACCCAGACAGATTATTGAATCAGAAGGTTTGGAGGCAACTCATGAATTCTCGTTTCAATGAAACAACATTAATTGCAATCTTGGCAGTAGAATTAGAAAATATAAAAAAACTTGTTTATGTCTAAATCTCCTTGCTCTTGTCATAATTTTTTTCTCTTGTTGGATTTGATTCCATCCCACGTGGAACACGAAAAACAGCAAAGATATTTTATTTGGCAGAAATCTATTTCACTTCCTCCCATTTTTTATGGAGTGATTTATCTAAATAAAGCCAATTATCCCGGGGAATTGTCATTTTATCATCGATAGCAATATCCAGACTTAAAAGCCTGGAATCAAATCTGAAGAGTATTATGAGTTGAGCTCCCTTGCTTCCTTCAAGGCACATCTCAAGACCCTCTTCTTCGACTATGCATGTGGCCATCCACCTACCCCTACCTGCCTTCCACCCCTCCTAGTCCCAAACCCCAACTCGGGTCCAAATACCCGATGATCCAGCACCTTGGGACGTCCTCCTGACGAAAAAGGCGCTATACAGATGTAACTTATTGTTGTTGATACCCCATGTTTAGCACTTAGAACACCTATCCAAGGCTGACCCTCCAATGCAGGACTAAGATAGACCACTGCATTGTTGACAGTGCCATCCTTTGGATAAGACGTTAAACTTAGCTTTTGTCTGCCTGTTCAAATGGATGTTAAAGATCCCATAGCACTCGAAAAAGAGAAGGGAGTTTCTTCAGGTGTCCTGGTCAACAATTCCCCCAAGATATCTGGATTGCTTTCTTCATGAGAAACCTTGGTGTGACAGTTGCAGATCTTACCTTTTTGACTGACCTTTTCAGCTCGTTCTCGGCTCAGATTCTCGCTCGATTTTCGTCAAGTGTTTTGAGATGTTTTGCCAATGTGAAAGGTGCTGTAGAGAGTGTAAATTGATGTTTTTCTGTTGTGGTTGACAGAAATTCTCTGTGAACCTCCTTGAGACATTTCAACATTGCAGATGCTGTCTCAAATGCACAGTTATTATTTCTGTAGAAAACAGGGCTGGTCTGAGTAATTAGAAAGGGACATAAAGTAGATAGTTCTTGAACAAAGGCTGACATAATCAACACTATGTTACATCTCATCGCAGGGAAGATACTTTCAAACTTCAATTGCCTGAAGTCGGTCAATTTTGGGTGAATGTGTGAATTTCTGTACTGCACACAATCTGCAAAAATTCAGGCTCGAGTTGACTTGCCCTTTAGAAATGCCAGCACAAATTGCCCTTCTGTGCATGAATGGTATCATTTTGCTCATCCTACCATATGTTTCCCTGCTGTCGTGGTGTGTTGCAGGTGGGCGGTTGTCAACTGCAACTGTGTATAAGCCTGTAGCTTCTAAACGAACAGCTTCTTTTCTTCCTTGGTGCAATTTCACCCACAATATATACAGTCATTCCATTTTACCGTATATTCTGTGATGTGCTTTGAGACATCTCAAAGACGTGATAAGGCTCCAGGTGAAATGCAAGGATTATTATTATTTGCTGTTATTATGTCTTTGCAGGATGGTGAAGTAAGGAAACAACTAACTAGCAAGTTCATGGTTCTTTGTGAACTCAACCTATCATCTCATAGCGCTTCACAAGCAATCACTCTCAAGTGGAGTGACTGTACTTGGGGCAAATGTGGAAGTGAATTGCTAATTCTCGCACAATCAGCTCTGAGCTGAATAAGGATCAATTTATCTGTAGCATTGTTGATGAGGACACCAGAAAAAAATTCCCTTCTCTTTTTGATTACTGATGATGACATTAATGCCCACCTGAACAGACAGACTGGCCTACAGTTTAACATCTCATCAGAAGGACATCACCTCCAACACTACAGCACACCGCCACAGCACTGCATTGCAGCATCAGACTATAGACTATACTGGTTCCAACCGCTGACTTGACTTGGGGGCTTGAACCCAAAATCTTCTTCTGACTCAGAGGCGGGATCACCCGAGCAAGGCTGATCCAAAGCATTTCCAATAACACAGAGGCAAATGGAGCATCAGCCTGGAATGTGAGAGCTAAAACATTTAGATCTGATAGTGGTTTTGGTGGGGGATGGGGAGTGGGGAGAGGCTGCTAAATTTGTGCGCATCAAATGCAGTGTTTTCAGGTACTCCAGTAGCTTGACTAGGTTATCTGGAGATCCAATGATAAGTCTCGATAGGCTAATTCCTGGTAAAACTGTAGGTGTTATGGGGGTGATGAGGGTGTGTCACATGTCCATGTGTCACAGTAATATGGGAGGAGGATGGTGCGGAGATAGCCTGAACACAGACCTCCAGACCGATAGCCTCCTTCAGCACGGTTACCTTTGTGTGATTCATACGGCATTTAGCAAGATCACCCTTGATCAGTGCTGGGATCAGCTCTATCTTTGCACAAATCTTAAAGTCTCACCACTAGCACTAACCCCGAGTTCAGGTAATTCAGAAGCACGGGCCTTACACAACAGGAGAAAGCGCTATTGTTCCCATTACAATCAAAGCACAGTCGGCATGATGAATTGTGTAGCTCTTCACAGCTCAAACGGGCATTCAGTGGGGAATCATTTGTACGGGAATAGATAAAGAGAATATTTCATCTTGTCAATTCCCACTTTTCTCTCTCTCCCGGAACGCAACATTATAAATCACTCAGGCCTGTGATATTTGTGATTGATGGGCATTTCACACTCAAAAGAATAATAACTCGCTCTCTCTTCCCCTTGTGAGAACTGGAATGTCTACCTCTCCATTGGCTTCTTCCCTCGTCTGTTTCCTACATCTGGTCGCTTAACTCTTTAAAAATTTGTACGAACTTCATGACACGGAAGAGGCTTGCCCTGTTCCTGTGATCTCATATGGTTCCGATCTCTGCTCATGCCACTGTTGATTGACGCAAAGATCTTTCCAACGCCTTTAAGAACAACAACAACTTGCATTTATATAGCACCTTTCATGTCAGGAGGATCTCCTAAGGAGCTGAACAATCAAGGATTTGCATCCGAGCTGGGAGTTGGAATTAGGGGAGGTGGCGGGAAGTGAGGGTGGGCATATGAGAGTGCGGTCAAAGAGAAGAGTCTTGAGATGAGCCTTGAAGGAGGTGAAGGAGGGGGCAAAGGTGCTGTGAGATGGAGTTTCATAGGGTGGGGCCAGAAAGGCTGCAAATCCCAAACATGAAGCGAATGATCAATTTAACTGGAGGATTGTTGACCAGCACATCAGGAGAAACTCTTATTGAAACTCCTTCAATAAGGCCCTTCTCTTCGACCGTGTCTTCTCCTACCCTTCAAATTCTCCCCCTGCCCTCCTAACTCTCTCCTGCCCCTCCTACCTACCCTGCCCCTCTCCCATGCTCGGGTCCCAACCTGACGTGAAAGGCGCTCTATAAATGTAATTTTGTTGTTGTTGTTGTTAGTGCCAAAATAATCTTTTAGCATTCATTTGAACAGGTAGTGGGTTCATCATCTCATCTAAGAGACAGTACCTCTAACAATGCTATATGTTCCACCCCTGCACTAGAGTGCCATCCTAAACTATAGTGAACTTAATAATAATAATAATAATACTCCTTGCATTTGATATAGCGTTTTTCATGTCTTCTAGACGTCTCAAAGCGCTTCACAGAATACACAGTACTGTAAAGTGAATTTACTTTTGTGGGCAAAACGTGGCAGCCAATTGCGCACAGCAGTGTGCCACAAACAGTCAGAGATTGAAATGACCAATTTTTATTCTTGTATTTTTTTTGGATGGATTATTATTAGGCGTGTGGAGTAAGGAACCCTGCCCAAGGTTTCATCCTGATCTGCTTAGATTCAAACACAGGTCTCACGCTTGTAAGGCGAGTGCTCTAAGAAATGCTCTAAATCCCAATTTGGATTAATAATCCTTGCCCTCCACCCCTTTCTGATCCCAACCCGCAGGCTATATAATGTGATGTGTTGTTTGTTGTGGTTGTTGTTTATCACACAACCTTCTGAACTCAACGCAACTGACTGAGCCAGGCTAATGCATCTCTTTGACCTTCGAAAGACTGATGGGCTGAAGGAACGCATTGGAATTCAGACCTCTGCATTTCCGCCCCCTACATAATGTTTAGCTCAACTAACTAAGGTGGATGCTGAACATCAATTCAGATGATATACCTTGGTGAGTACAAAAGTGAGAAAAATGCAAAGCACTGAAAATATTTGCCATAATTTACTGGAGCAGCAAGCATGAACATAATGGTAGAAGTAAATTTATGTTGAGGGTTTATTTACTGTTTACAAGCAGCTATTTATTAGCTTCAAAAGACAGCATATGTTATGCAATATCCTTTGTTCACACGTTTTATGAATAGTTACTCATGCTGACAAAGTTATTGCAGAATCCAGCCCCATGCTGGGACATCCAGAGCAATCCATTACTGATCTGACACCTGCAGAATATTAGTGCTGAGCAAGCAACCTGGGCAAACTGAGATCGAACACAAGCAGAGTTTTGCTGGAATTTTGAGCCAAATCAAAACACACTGGTCTCCCCAATTCTAAGCCTCACTAATAATAATAATAATACCTGCATTTGGTATGGTACCTTATCACATCTCAAAGCACCTCACAGAGCATCATGTAAAGTGAATTGATTGTATATTTTGTGAGTGAACGCAGCAGCCAATTCGTGTCACCAAAACAGTCGTGGAGACCTGCAACCCTGGCAAGCCTTAACAGTATACTTTCTACAAACATATCCAGATATTGGTGAAAATTCAAACTTAACACTCAATGGTCGAGCAAACCAAGCAAGGGACTCGTTGTATTGAAGGCACTGTTTCTTTGCAAGATTGGAGTTGCAGATTTATTCAGCGCAAATTAACAAAGACACAAGTGAATGGGCCAGGAAGTGGGAATGAACACCTTTAGAGGAACAGTCAGTGGTCTCTGGCATGCATGAGAAAGCCAGTTTACCTCACCTCTCATTTCATTTGTGAGGGTTTGGGTTTGGCATCAGGAGGTATGTGAGATACATAGAGTCTCATACAGCTGAGAATAATAATGATCATAAAGATCTCAAACTGCTTCAGAACAACAAGCCAATTTATATGGGTGACTGTTGATTTTTCAGATGAAATGGAGTTGGAGGGGGTGGGTGGGGTTGTCGTGAAATCATTAGTCAGTTGGACCACCCTGGTCTAGACTATAAGCTCAAGTAACAATATGGGGTCTGGGTCTCAATTCTGCCAACTCAGAAGCGAGAGTGTTACCAACAGGGTGTTATTATCTGAACCTTGAAACACTTTTACGCTTTCAAACACTCGATGAGCTGGTCGATAATAACAGGCCAGCTAGAATAAATGCAAGTATTATTATTTGCTGCTTTCCAGTTGCCTACCAATATCTTAGAGTATATTTATGACAAACTCAAAAGCGCGTTTAACCTGAAGGAAGGCGGCACCGCGTTCACAAACACTTTTCTACACCATTTGAGAAGAAAAAAAATAATGATCGTAAAAGTTAATAGACCCTTTTGATTCTCTGTGAAAACAATCTCTGACACAAAAATGATGGAGGCCATTAAAATGAGTTGCACGTGAAGGAGCCAAACTCTTATTATTACAAACTCCTACCTTCAACAACAACAATTTAAACTTATAAAGCGCCTTTCATGTCGGGAGGACGTCCCAAGGCGCTGAACTACCTTCGAGTGAAGCACAGAAGGTGAGACACACACAGAACTGCTCACGGATCTCTCCTTTACATAAAGTTTGTGAATTTTCTTAACAGCCAGGTATGTTGATGCCCTACTTCCTAAAAACAAGGTCTCGCCTGCCTGTTTAGATGGACATTAAACATCCCATAGCAATATTCAAACGTAAAAGGGAGTTTCTCTCTCTCTTGGTTTGTGTCTATGCCAACAAACCATCAAATAAAATTGGTCACTCGTTTCATTGCTGTTTGTTCGATATTGGTCTGCACACTTGTGCTGCTGAGTTTCACCCACACAATACACGGTCACTCCAATTAAAAGTCATTCCTTTGAAGTGTTTTGAGATGTCCTTCCAAAGTGACAAGGCGTTATACCAACTGCAAGGCTTATTATTATTATTAATTTCATATTGAATACCCCATAACACGAAGAAGCCTGTATGGAAATTCCAGTAAATTGTTGTGGTGTATCTCATAGGATGCAATTGAAATAATCGGATCTGGGTTGCTTAACAAACCCCCACCCTCCTCCTGCATTCAAAATGAAGAATTATTTCGGAATCAGTGCCCGAGTCTCTACATCTAGCAAATCAATGTGTGTCAATTTTTGGAAAATTCATAAACTTAAGTCTTCAAGTGTGAAGTTGAATTTCTGTGGGTTTTTAAGTTATGTTTCCCTCTCTCCCTCCCTCCCTCCCTAAATATTTATTCAAGGTTTTAACCAATAAATTACAGTCCAGCAAAATATTTGGGGGGTCAGCATAGCGTGTCTATGCTCATTTCTCCCCCTTCTGTTAATGAACCCCAACCGCATTCTCCCATCCTCACGTCCCAAGTTCAGATGTGAGTGCCACTCCTAACCAAGAGAACAGTAGTTGCGCTGGTTGGAGATTTCTGCCGATGCTGCTCTGGCTCGTTGGTTGCTAGGAGATACACAAGAACAGAAAAATGGTTCGACTCGCTTTCTGACTCTCTCCCTCTTTTCCCTGCCCCTATTTTACTGATGGAGAGAGGCAAGTGGTGGTGGAGGAGGGGAGGGGGTGGGGGGAGAGGGAGAAGGAGCGAAGCTGACACAAATCAGTCAAGCTGAAGTAAGGAATGTACCGCATCAGTGCCTAAGAGGTCAAATTTGTATCCCATTGCGTTCCCCACAGGCAACTCGTCACTCTGTTCCACTAACAAACAAAAGGTTTTTTTAACGATAATCATAGTAATAATCCTAGCATTCGATATAGTCACCTTATTGCGTTGTTGAGCTATCTCAAAGCGCATCACATGATATGCTGTAAAGTGGATCGACTGCGTATTAGTGGGTGAATCCTTGTAACATCTTGAACATAGGCTTTCCTAAAAGGAATGCACCATTTCGTTCTTAATGCTTTAAATAACAATAATAATAGTAATAATAATCACTATTACTACTAATAATACTAATAATAATACTCCTTGCATTTGATATAGCGTCTTATCACGGCTTTGAAACGTCTCCAAGTGCTTCCCAGCAATATACAGTAAAATTAATTGACTGTTTATTTTGTGGGCAAAACTGATGTCTCCCACAGCCACCCGCTTAAAAGTAGATGGCGTTTTCTTGTTCAGTCATTTGCTTTCGAGTCACAACCCCGGGCCCTAATGATAGCAAAAAGGTCCGATACATGCATTTAGATGCCGCAGTGAGCATGCCCTCTGCACAGCATCGCGAAGGACACGCTATTGCCATTATTCAATCTGCTCAAACATTGTGTTTTTCCTTTCAGACTACTGAACTCAAGTTGCCACCTGTCTCTGGCCATCTGGCATACCTCTTTGTTCGGAGTCAGTCAGGAGACTCGCTCTGAATTTTCTCATGCAGAGGAATTTACACATGGACAAAAAAAAGAGAGAGAGAGAGAGAGAGAGCTAGGTACATCTGCTTTGCCAGGGATGGAGTAGATTTTCACCCCTTCAATGAGCAAACAAATTACTTTCCCTCTCATCCCAGGCTTCAACATCCAGTTTGAAACAACTTGTCCCCATTTCTAAGAAGCGGAGCCGAAGCAAGGCAGTGATCCGGGAGGTCATTTACGCTGAAACTCTTCTGAATCTGCCGCTTGCTACCAAAACAGTCTTTCGTGTCTGAATGACGTTCCAAGGCGCTAAACAGTGAAGGGTTGACCAAATTACTGTTCATTTTCTTCTTCTTCGTCGGGGATTATTGCTGCGTTTCGCCCACAAATATACAGCCAATTCACTTTACTGTATATTCTGTGAAGTGCTTTGAGAATTCTAGAAGATGAGAAAAGCGCTATATCAAATGCAAGGATTATTATTATTAGGTGTGCAGAGCAAGGAAACTTGCCCAACATTTTGTCTTGTCGGGAATCTAACCCAGGTTCTCGCTTGCGTGGCGAGCGCTGCAGGACTCCACAACGATGAGAAACTTTGAGGGCGAGGGAGGGGGAAGAGGGCAAAGAGAAGGGATGGACATCGCCTGCGATGGCATCTACTGTTGGCATAGTATTACCATCACATGTTGCGCTTTCCATCCCAAATTTCCATTTTGCTTGATCCCCGAGTGTTTACAGATAAAGAGTTTTGTCATTTCTCCCCGTTTAGCACAAAGAACACAATTTGTTTCCCCTCAATGAATTTCGCTGCATTGGGATCCGAGCACGAAATAATCATGCAATGCAAATAATTTAGAGGAGACTTACCGAGAGAGTATTTTTTTAAATGAAAACAAAGGAAAAGATTGGATTTGACCTTTTTGTTTTACACACACAGGTTTGTTCGAATGTGGAATGCTTCACTGTGAGTAAAGCAGTTGAAGTTGACCCCACGTCAATATTTCAAAGGGAATTGGACAAAGATTTGAGAGCAAAAATATGAAAGAGTCAAGGATGAAGCAAGAGAGTAAAATCCGAGTAGATAGTTCCAGTGAAGGAGCGAATTATAGGTCAAAATGGCTTCCTTCTCTGCTGTAAACATTCCCCCATGTTGCAGAGAAAACACTTTGTTGTGTCTCTCCAGATTTTGTTGTGGTAAAAAGTCATCAAGATTGAAGATGCCATTAGAGATGGCCCTCGGGGATTGTGTTAGTCCGAGAGTGACCTTACTTTGAAGACAAAATTCCCCAATGGGAAAGCCAACTTGCAAAGCACCGGTAGAGAATCTATCTGAAGATGAACACCCTTTCATCAATTAATAATGCAGGAGATGGTTAAGTGAATTGGCTAAATATTTGAAAAGGAAAGATGTTGAAGGGTAAAAATAAAGCACAGGGGATGTTGTTTATCGTGGAAATGCTCCAATAATTCAGATAGCAACATTATTTGAAATGAATGGCTGGTTGGCTAGCTGACTTTTGGCCTGAGATTCATCTGATTATTTGTGATAAATATCCGCTGATTTGAGATTTACAATTGCGCGAGGGATAGAACCGCAGAAATTCAACTCCAATTGTCCAGCGTGTAAAGTTCGGCTCTCAAAATACAGTCAATTCACTTTACAGCGAAGCGATTTGAGACGTTTCAACAAAGTGATTAGCTGTAACAAATGCAAGTATTATTGTTATTATCAGTATGAATCAGTTCAACAATTTCTTTACTCTCGCTAGCAGTCTACCACTGTTACACTTACTCCTCAAAGCTGCAAGGAAGCAGTTAAGAAGGCCGGAGAGAGCAATCTAAAGCTGATCACTGAAGATGGAGGTGATTGTGAATGGGGAACAAAGCACAGAGGAGAAGACACATCACCGTGCTTAGAAAATGAGTGAATGCTCTGAATAAGATAAGGAACAGGGTGCCCGGCGGTGACAAGACGATGGTGAATCGATAAGCGTTGGAAGTAGAAATTAAAAGTTGACAACAAAACGGAAAATACTGCAGATGCTGAAAATCGCAACATATGATGGTATTATTTACGTAAATCCCATCCCAGTCAATGTCCATCCCCTCTCTTTTCGCGTCTCCCCCTCCCTCAAAGTTTCTCATCAATGTGGAGTCCTGTAGCTCAGTGCTAAGAGCACTTGCCTTGCAAGCGAGAAGCTGGGTTCAATTCCCAGCAAGGCGAAACGTTGGGCAAGTTTCCTTACTCCACACACCTCTGTTTACCTAGCAGTAAGTAGAAACCTAGTTGTTATTTGATTAGTATTAATATTATTATTGTTGTTGGGTACAAAGCTGCCCGACGATTTGTTTAGTTGGGGAGAAGGGGTATCTAATCTGTGATGGCTTCTAATGGAAGTCCTTAATAAGGAAACCAGAAGTATGTCAGAGGGATTGAGGTGAACTACTGTCTTATTTAACTCTCTCTCTTCCTCGCTCCTTCTCCCTCTAACGAGGTTCTCAGACTTCACCATAACTTCATTGACTTTCCAAAAGGGCGAAGTTTGATCTCAACTGCAAAAGCAACCCTGAGAAGCATGTCTATCTGTTAGAAAACATTGCAACCCTGTGGTGTCTATTGAAGCAGAGCAAAACTGACCCCAAATGCCTGATGATTGTCAATTGCCCTGCGCTGCCATCCCCCACTTTGATGATAACTTGCTGGAGTTGTAAAGTCTTTTCACGTTATGAAGGAACAATGCAAGACATGCGCAAACACACCTAAACACCTAAACGACACGCCTAAACACACATATGCAGATATGCGCAGACACGCAAATTCTCTGCTATGAACTTAGCTGAAAAAGTGAAAGTTGAACATTTTTAGAGATATGTAAAATATTCTGAACAACAATACCCAGAATTTAGTTTGTTCAGTTTGCGTTAGGGTATATTTCCCATATTCTTCAATATAATAAGACTTGAAAAGGCATAAAACTATCTGCCTTTGCCTCTATTGAGTGTCCAGCTTGTCCATTCTCAGTGAGTGGACTTGTGAGCGAGACTGGCCGACTGTGAGACATAGATTACCGAGTTCAGTTTTGCTTGAAAGCCTGCAGCTTGAAAACCTCTCAGTTTTTCGCACTGTGGATAGATGAGAAAGCTCTGAATGCTTTCAAGCCCCTGACTGTGAATGCTCTAATATACACAGGTCTATTATTACTCAATTGGTACCTTACTGGCTCTTTTGGGATCTCACTACAGTTGTGCCAGATGGAGTAGCAGACCTTGCAATCTATTTTAGTGAATATTGGAGTCTGAGATAAGCACCCAGCCTGCAAATCAAAGCCAAACCCCAAATTTCTATTACAACATAATGGGTAAATTATCGATGGTGTCCAGTACTGTAATGAGATGCTTTGATAGTCTATTTTCCTATTAGACCATTAAAGCATCTATTTATAATAATAATAATATAATCCTTGCGTTAAATATAGCGCCTTAATCACATCATTGAGACATCTCGAAGAGCTTCACAGAATCTCCTAAAAGTATTTTGTGGGCAATACTTAAAACAGAAAAGTCATACATCACCACAAACATATCAAGGCCATAAATTATACATTGCGATGACTTGATACAATGTCGGGAATAATTAATTCAGAGTTGAGGTACAGCGTTTTTTTTTCCAGTACTTTGTAAACAATATGAAATTTCGGAAACTTTGCTTGAAAGAGAGATATATTCTATGCTTTTCAAGGATAGTGTCGGCTCAATCCTCTATCTGAAATTGAATCTTAATTCAATCTCCGACCTGCCTCAACCGTCTGGGAAATGCTTTCTGTGTCTTTTAGCGCAAAGCACCGACACTAATGGGTTTTTCTAGAGGAATTGAATTAAGTCTGCTATTTTGGGGCTACATTCACACAAATGTATTGGAAAATATCTATTACTACCTGTTGTGTGCATTACCCAGAGCAGACATTTGTAGAGGAACAAGACAATTATAGTAATAGTAATAATAATCCACGCATTTGGTATAATGCCTTTAACGTCACAGGACATTCCTCCCACAGGGCAAGTGATGGACACTGGAAGTGTGCAAAACAGTAACTGTCATAACTGTGAGGTTTTGTACACAAAACACACTTTAGGTTAAAAATGAGTCTCCTAAGCAACCAAAAAACACAGGAAATATTTCAGATGCAGTGCATGTTCTGTTTGTTACATCATTTCTTAAGACATGCTAATGGATCTCTCCATTGGTTGAGAAATAGCCTAAAAATATGCTAAAGTTCTTCAGAAAAGTCCACAGAGATGAATTTAGTGACATGAGACATCACTTTGGAACCAAAGACTTCAGGAGTAGGTCCCAAATGAGGAAGAGCGGAAGATGTCCTTCTCTATTCCCTCCATGAGACAAATGATGGACATGGGTATAGTAAAAACAACAACAACAACATTACATTTGTATAGCGCCTTTCACGTCAGGAGGACGTCCTAAGGCGCTGAACAGGCTACTGCTTCAGTATAAACAGCATAAAAACAGTTGGGATAGGAGGGTGACCGTTGACACAGTCAAAGAAGAGAGTCTTGAAGGAGGCAAGGGAGGGGGCGAGGCAGAGGGACTGTGGGATTGAGTTCCTGATGGTGCGACCAGAGAGGCTGAAGGCACAAATTTCATCACAAATACATTGGTGAAAGTTCTGAAGTTCTGGGACAGACTAACTTGAGTCAAAATGTCAGACAAACCAGACTTGAGTGATTATACTCAAGAAAGAATTGTTGACGAAGGTGAACACCGAGGAAAAGAACACCCTCCCCATAAAAGAGACAGTTGAACAGGAGAAAAAGGAGACTTCATAGGAGAAGTATTTGTTTAATACACAATACTGTCCTGATCCAAAAAAACAAAACCCTATTGATTTAATTCGGTATTTCCATTGTCTCTGCAAGTGACATATTTTATTGCCTTCTGTTTTGAACCTATTGCGCCTTTCGAAGACAGGAGTAATCTCTAATTAAATGGGGTTTGACGAAGAGGTCTGCATTGCAACGGAAAATGGACATTAAGATGATAAATGTGTGGTCCACTGATGATTAATATTAAAATGCAATGAAATGTAAATTCATGTAATTGATTCAGTATATTAGAGCACTAATGTCTATAATTTGCTTTGAAACACAATACCCGTATTGTGTTCATTTATCCATGGGCTACTTTAAAAGACCGCTCCTAACCACTCGATAATATTTTATGATATAACCTCAAAATGTTAATGGCCCCGATAATGGTACACATGCATTATCTTTCAGCGAACTGTGCAAGCATAGATTTTCTAGCACTGAATTCAATAGTCTCCGGAAAAGCACAGCCACACTAAAGCATTTGTGGTTTTGTTATTAGGAACTGTTCGTGTAACAATGCATCAATGTTTGCCTTGTTGCTTAATACGAGGAGTTAAAAATCCCAATTTTTAATAGGATGTCACAAAATGGCTCTTAATGGCTGTTTGTGGGACACTGCTGTGTGCAATTGGCTGCCGTGTTTCGCCCACAAATATACATTCAATTCACTTTGCAGTATATTCTGTGAAGCGCTTCTAGAAGACATGATAAGGGCTATACGAAGTGCAAGGATTATGATTTATATTATTATTATTGCTGTGCACAATTGGTTGCTGTGTTTCTCCAATGAAATACGCAATCACTCCACTTTACAATATATTCTGTGAAGCACTTTAATACATCTCGAAGATGTGCTAAGGGCTATATTAAGTCCAAGGATTCTGATTATTATTATTGTTGTTTTATACAGTTGCAACAGAATTGTTGACCATGATACTTTGGAGTAATTCCCTCCTTTTTTTTTCAATAGGAGTCAGGAGATTGCTTCGATAATGTGTTAAGATATTTCTCATAAAGGTGCACATTGTCAAAGTCCTCCAAACATACCTTTCAACATAATATATCACTACCGGATGCATTACGACACTGAAGAAAAATGTGCCATTGTGCCTTTTCCTCCATTAATTATTCCACTTGTTCCAGCATTGGGTTTGAATTTAACTGAGTACAATCAGAATATTAAACGATTCAGTCATGCCACCCAGACAGCATGCAGGTTCCACAGCATTCTTTCCTGATGTATTTAATTTGCAAGAAATCTGTCTGCTGTTGCACACAGAAGAATTCTCAGATCTCACTGAAATAGTTAGTCGCTCTGTGACAACTCCTCTTGCAAAGTCGTTCAAGGCCGCACAGCAATGTTTTATCCTACATTTTCCTGGTGAACTTAACAGTTCGGTAACTGACTCCCGAGACTTGGCGAGGCTCCAAATGAAACGTTGTCTGCCAAAAAAGGCCTTATAAATTCATAAACCAAACAACAACAACAAAATAGTTTGAGGTCAGGAAAAGGCCAAGTCAAAGACACGAAGACCATACCGAAATAATTCTGGTTGTGTTCCTAAACGAAACCTTCTCAACCCCCAATCCTTAATTCTTTGTCCTCAGTGCAACAAAACATTTTCTCTATAAATAGGACTCATTCTGATTGTTTGAGAGTATCTAAAAACGTATTTTGTAGATTCAGAAAAAGATTCTCTCAGAGGTAACTATAGGAATGAAACTGCCCCAACTCCACGATCTTGCTGCTCATGTTTTGTCAACCTGGCAATAAAATAGCTCTTTGATCAAAAGGAATGTAACTGAATCTCCTCACACATCACTGCTTTAATCCAATGCCAGTCCCCCACCCACCGCCGTACATTGCTGGGAGTCATCTGGGCATCTGAATCGATCCAGTAAGGTAAGGAACCCCAAGAATACCTCATCAATGGCACAACCCCTCTGTGACACCGATTGGAGTGAGAGAGAATAAACCGATGCATTTTATGAATAGTTCCAGGCACGAGGGACCATGCAGCACGGAACCATTATTGATCAACTTTAATGAGGATAATGAAGTGGACACAATTGATATTTTAATAGTAATGGATGGTCTGAAGATGACAATGACAAAGTGGGGAGGGGGGGCTGGTATTGTAGTGGTCTTTGTTTCTGGTTGATTTACTTGGGCAGGGCTGTTTCATATTGATGTTTCAGGCCTGGACCACCCCACCATCAGCGGTCAGGCCTTCAGTCTCTCTGCTCACACCCTTTGGGACCCCACCCCACATTCCCTTGGTCTTTCTCCCTCCCTTGTCTCCTTCAAGGCACGTCTCAAGACCCTGGGCTTTGCCATATGTAACTGTGTGTCACCTACTCCCCAACCACTGCCATTACAACTGCAGATTGGAGACGATGAGGCAATCGCAAGAGCGTCTTAGAGGAAATGTTCAGTCTTTGTAGTATGTTTTGGCTCACAAAATATAGTCAATTCACTTTATAAATAAATATATTGTTTATTTTTACAGTGTATTCTGCAAAGCACTTTGAGACATTTCAAAGATGTGATACGGAGCTTCATCAAATGCAAGAATTATTATTATTATCTCCCCAAAGCAATGTGGCTAACCTGAACGGGATGACGTGTCAACTTGCATCTTAGCTAAACCGAATAGTAAAAAAAGCAAAAATAGCTTTCCATTCAAGTCAGATTCCAATTGCTAGTTCAACAGTGTCTTGGGATTTCCTGAACAATAGAAAAAATGAATATGGAAAGCAAATGAAGAGCATTCACTCCCCAGAGAACATAATAGTGATTACCTAACAGTTCAGTAAATGCCTCAATGTTCATTTTTAAAATACAAAATATATGTAATGCAGACAGAATGATTCCATGAAAGTCTATCGAAAATAGCTGGCGTTGGAACCAGTCTCTTAAATCAGGGAGTCTTTGAACCCTAAACAAAAGACAAAATACTACAGATGCTGGGAATCTGAAACAAAAACAAAAGTTGCTGTGGAAACTCAGCAGGTCAAGCAGCATCCATGGAGAAAGGAAAAAGAGTCAACATTTCGGGTCTACAACCTGTTCTGCCGAAGGGTTGTAGACCCGAAACGTTGACTCTTTTTCCTTTCTCCATAGTTGCTGCTTGACCTGCTGAGTTTCCCCAGCAACTTTTGTTTTTGTTGTAATCTTTGAACCCTGTCTGCAGTACCCTGCAGACCAATAGCAAACAGATGTATGTTATCCATGGTACTGAAAAGTCAACCAGTTTCAATTCCATCTCAAAACAGTGGCAGGAACTATTGCCCTTCTTAATTATAATAATCCTTGCATTTGATATAGCGCTTTTCACATCTTCCAGGCACCTCAAAGCGCTTCACAGAATACACTGTAAAGTGAATGACTATTTGTGGGCGAAACGCAGCAGTCAATTGCACACAGCATCGTCCCACAAATAGTCGTGGATTGAAGTGACCAATATATTATTGTTTATTTTTTCCTTGAGGGATTATTATCAAGTGTGTGGAGTAGTAAGGAAACTTGCCCAAGATTTTGCCCTGCTGGGATTCGATCCCAGGTCTCTTGCTTGCAAGGCAAGTGCTTTTTCCATTGTGTTTGGCTTGCGTGATTCATGTATTCATCTCTAGAGGCAATAGTTGCAAACATATCCTGCTGGGGCTAGTTTCTGCTCTACCATTTGTATTAAGGGCTTTAATACCATTGAAAACTCACTTACGTGGCAGTAACATGTTATTGCCAATAGCCCACAACACATACTTGATCTCTCAGCAAAATGAAAGGAGGCTCGTTTGTCAGCTCGATCCATGGAGCTCAGCAATTTACTGTGTGCAGAGGTGACCTTGAAAAGTGACTGCAAATGCGACGAATGTAAGAGTTAAAACCTCTGTAAACGCATGGAGATCTGATGTGTTTTATCCCTTTATATGAAAGTGTACGCATTTTGAAATACCAAGCAAAGTTCGGATCAGGCATCTCTCTGAGCTGTAAAATTTACAATTGAACCTCCTTATTCTGTTTTATTTTCAAGGAGTTTTCCTCCTTCCAGCAGAAAAGTGCAGTGCGCAAAACATCAATGTGACTCTGATCTGCACGCTGGCGACAGGCACATAAGCACTCAGAGAGCAAGATAGAGAACATCAGCCTCAACTCTTTGTGTGCAGTGCTCAGTTATTGGAGGTATTCCTGCAAAAGTGAATAACATGACACTGCCGGGGTATGACAAACATGACAATTGGGTTCAATCCGCTCGCTTGCCGCTACACAGTGTATTAAGTGTGACCTTTTGAGATTACAGCAGAATAAACATTGACTTGCTTTCTCCAGTCTGTGCTCTTTGAAAGGTTGACCACTGCTTAACCTTGGCTGTGATTGTAGGAGGCCTGAGGTTTCATTTCCGAACAAAGAGCTTCACGCATAACCTCTATCTATAACATTCTTACAAAATGATGTGCTTCCACCGTCTGGTGATGAATTGTTTTGTATTCTATAATCAGGAAGGCACAAAGGGGCCAAACTCCTTTGATTTATCAAATGATATGAGGAGATGTAGGAAATTCACAGACACTCATCACAGCTTCAAGTAAGAACACTTTAATCAGAGTCTCAAAGCTCTATAAAAATCAAGAACAAAACTGTAATTTAATAGTTTTGTCTTCATTTTACACTATACTTTTCAAGCCATTCTGAATCACAGTAAAATTCAATGCTTAAACTATATAGATACTAAATGCAGTTAAGGAGACATTCAGAAAATACTTGGCAGCTAAAGTCCCTCATTTAATCAGCTAAAAATCTATTTTTTATTTTTTTTTATATAGAAACGCTGCAATTTTTTTTAAGTACATCATTCAATTATTGTTTTAACATTAACTGCACAATCGTCTAAGATAAATGTCAAAAACTAGTTTAAGCAAAGAAGGCAAATTAAAATGTACAAGTGTTTGGGCTTTCAAATTCCAAAAAAGAGCAAATTATAGTTGATACAACAATACAAATTTAGTTAGCTAACAACATTCAATGGACAGAATGGAACAGGTCTAATCCTCACATGTCAGCTTTAGGAGTCTAAAAGAAACACTAGAACATGGCAATGGATCAGTATTGGACAGTTAACATGAACCACCTTTGCTGAATATGAGGAATTGGCGGAGTTGCTCCCTTGAACGACACTGGTTGACTTGTGTTGTCACCAGTACCGACTGGCGTCTGCAGTGAAAGAACAGATAAGTAATGAAGTTCAACAACCCAGGCATTTTTGCAGGATAAACGGACCTGGTTTCTCCCCTCCACCCACCCACCCCTGCCCACCCACACCCCCCCATCCCTAACCCCGAAACCCCTCTCCCTCATGTCCAACGACGGCGATACGCTATACTAAAAGTCTTTGAAATATCCATCTGTCCTCACAGCTCTGCCAAAAGTTAGCAAAGTCAAAATACAAAAGAGTTTAGGAACTTTCACTTTTGCAGAAAAAAAGCAAAAAAGTCTCCGTGCTCCCTTTAAACTGGAAGCAAAAATTCCTTCAGAATTACCACACGTAGTAGCTTCTTGTTGTGTCGACAGGGGTAGGCTTCACCTCGGAGGGACCATCTTTTTCCTTCTCGCTGTCCCCTTCCCACAGGTTGATGAGTGGTGGGTAAAGCTCGTTCAACGGGATGGAGGATGTCTTCTGCATGTATTTCTTCAACGAGTGGTGATAGTTCTTCCGCTTGAGGCGTTTTGTGATGTAAACGGCTATCGAGGCAATACTGATGATTGCGAACATTGAACCCATAACCGCTGCCAGCGCTGTGCTCGTTCCTTGATCTGTAATGTCCAAAGAGAAGGCCATGCCCTTGGTGGTCACGTTGACGCACGATTTCTGCGTCTGTTGGTGGATGTTAGAGACGCTGAGACAGACCTCGTACTCCGTAGAGGGCTGGAGGTGCGTCAGGTTGTACTCGTGCACGTCGACGGGAACCCTGGCGGTGTAGGTGATGTGAGGATTGTCTATCTTCATGGTGGCCGAGGACCACTTCAGGTTGGAGGTCATGACGTTGGAGTTCACTTTCCATGAGACCAGGATAGAGTGCGATTCAGTTTGCTTCACGTAGAGTTTTAGCACGTGCGTGGCGTCGAGGAGTGTTCCATTAACTCGAATGGTCGCCACTCTGGTGTCCGCTCCTTCCGCGTTCTGAGCAACGCACGTGTACCTTCCCGAGTCTTTAATCTGGATCTGAATGACTTCCAGGGTCCCCTCATTGCTCAGTCTGTACTTGTCTGAGAGAGTGTCAACTGTGATTTTACTTCCCAGAGGTGTGACCCAGTAGATTTCCGGTTCAGGCTCCGCCATGGCTCGACAGTCTAAAGAGACCGTCACGTCAATGTCCACATTGAGGTGGTTGGGGAAGGTATCGTGAGCAATCATTGGGAGGCATTGCTCCACAGTCTCCTGGGAGAGAACTTCCTTGACCTGCTGTCCTCTGTATTCTGGTGGCATGGCGCAAAACATGGACTGGGGCTCCATGAAGCGAATTGTGGTCTTGTTTGAATTCATCCACTGGATGACACAGTCACATCTGATGGGGTTACTGTGAATGCTCACTTCACGCAGATTGGGAAGGCAACCCACGGTCTTTTCATAGAGGGCGTTCAGCGCATTATTATTGAGCATCAAGCTCTCGAGGGACGGGAGGTCACGAAATGCGTAGCGGTGAATGTATGACAGTTTAGGGTTATTCGTGGCTTCCAGTTTGGTCAGTTCGGGTAAGTTATCCAGGGCGTATCGGTCGATGGAAACGAGTTCGGCCATGTTGTTAATGCCGAGCTCTTTCAAGCGAAGCATGTTTTTAAAATCACCTTCTTGAATTTTGTGCACCGGATTCTTGTTCAAATCGAGGAATTTCAAGACGGGCACATTCTGTAGGGATAGTTGAGGTACCCTTCCCAGCTTGTTATCATAGAACGAGAGGCTTTCTAGACTATCTAACCCGACCAAGGCATTGCTAGGGATTTCAGTCAGTTCCATTGCTGCTAAAACCAGGCTCCTCAGATTGTTCAGAGGGCGGAAGTTCATATCTAAAATGCCAATGACCGGATTTTCTCCAATCATGAGAATCTCCAGGTTGGGGGTAGACTCAAACCAATGGCTGTCGATCACTCGGAGTTTGTTGGAGTTCAGATGAAGCCTCAATAAGTTCCGCAGGCCGGCAAAGGCATTGGCTGATATACTGTTAATCTGGTTGTGGTTTATGTACAACTCTTGGAGATTAACAAGGTCCTTAAGGCAATAATTGGGCATCTCTGCTATCTGGTTTTCCTCCAAGTGCAGGGTTGTGAGTTGGCTAAGGTTGGTCAGCCCCACGTCCTGGATGTGGGTGAAATTGTTTTGGGAGAGATCCAGCTCGGTAAGGTTACGCAGCTGCTCGAGTTCAGCCGAGGTCTTGCCAATATTGTTGCTCTGCAGAAGGAGCACTTGAGTGTCAGCGGACAGGTTGACGGGTATTCTGGTCAAGCGCAGATCATTGCAGTCGACCGTGGTGGCTTCCCGGTAGGTCGACTGCGGAGTGAACCACGGCCTGATTTCGCACACGCACAACTGTGGGCATTCGCTCTGGTGCACGGAGGCTTTGATCACTGAAACGATCAGGACGGCCATCCACGCCTGACAAACGGGAAAACACATCTTCCCTCCACTGCGATTTTTGTCTCTATCTTCCCTCAAAACTGTTGATGAAATTATCACAAAGCGACAGCCAGCTACACTTTTTTTACAGTTGTCGCACTGAAGGCAAACGCCGCTTAAATTCACAGCACGTATATTATTTGAAGTCAATCTTGATCTTTGTTTTGGAAGGTCTCGGTTGCAAATTCTTTCTTCCCCCGGAACCTGTAAGAAGATCTGAAAGAATAATCAGATTTCAGGAGCGATTAGGACAATTATAATAATAATACTTAAATACAATAGACCCCAATCACATCGTTGAAATGTCTCAATGCGCTTCACAGAATTTACTGTCTGAATAATGATAATACTTTAATTTGATACAACACCTTATCACGTCATTGAGACGTCTCAAAGCACTTCACAGAATACACTGTAAAGTGAATTGACTGTATTTTGTGGGCGAAACACGGCAGCCAATTGGGTGAAGAAGTGATATAACCTCTGGAAGATTCCAAATGTCAGTGCTCCCCAAACAAAAATTAATACATGGGACAACATTCTCATTAAAAAGTTCAATTCCACGTTAAAAAATAGTTCCAATTCCACGTTAAATTGAGTGTGGAATAATCTTGCATTGCTTCAGAGTCAAAGGCAAATTATATTTTCTGGTTTAAATCTCCCAAATTTCCAGTCTAGAGAACAGATGCAATTTAGAGAAAGTTTAAGCCTATTTCCTTAATCTCCAAAGAAAATTCCAAAGAAACAGAAACCAGTGATCAAAGATGGTTGTTTTATTGCAAATACAGTATTGTTATTCCTTAATATTCTCCTACATTAAATCCCCCAAGAAATGTTCAAATTTTCAGATATAAATCAGAGTTTTTGAATGTTGCAGAGGATTTTCAATCATCTTGCCATTTGAAGTTACCATAATATCAAACGAACAAACAAACAAACAAACAACAAATACAACAGCTAGCATTTATACAACACACTTCTCTCAGGGTAGTGTCCCAAAGCGCTAAATGGGCTACAATGAATGGGATTTTTGTTACGTTAAATACTTAGTTATATAACCGAACAACGACAGAATTAAAATATTAATAATAATAAAAAATCACCCTCACATTTGATGCAACACCTTTTACATCAGGAGGATGTCTCAAAGTGCTTCACTGACTGAGAGGAACGTTTGCTATCAACTGAGAGTCTGACACCCCTGTACCTCTATTGCAATGGAAACAAAAATGTCTCTGATTGATGTAAGGAGGCGCAAAAAAAACCTAATACAAGATTCATCAGTTAATATGTAAATTATGTATTTGACTCATCAAATACCAAGGCTCTCTCAACTACAACCAGGGAATTTGAAGAAATAAGAAGAGTGAAATTATCATCCAAGCTGGAGACAGCTTTCTTAAAAATACATTGCTCATTTTCCACAGTCAACTTTATCTATCCCTTGTCAGCAATAGAGACAGCGTGCTGCCCTATCTCCCAACACTCTTAAGTATTGTATTGGTTTCAGTTCAATGGAACACTTATTCCCTGACAATCTTCTATGATGAATGTTATCTCATCTTGTCCAGCCTTTTGTCTTTCCACTCCAGTTCAAGCTAATTTTCCCTTACAGTAAATATCCTTTTACACATAATTCTGTGCACTGTGGCTCTTTGCTTCATTATAGCTTTGGGCTATGCTATTTCAGTCAAACAACAACATGACCAATTTGGTGATACTGCAGTTCCCACCTTCCAAACCATGATTGTAATAATTGTATTCAGCTTTGCGATTAGTTAGTGAAACACACTCAGAATGCAAATGATTATGAATAATAATGCTAATATTACTGCAACTAATCCTAACCAACATCGCATTTGATTATGGCTCCATATAACCATGGCCAATTCAAGGACCAAGTGGGTGTATTTCAGAAAATATTACCTTTACTGTGTTCTAAAATGTTCTTTTATTTTTTAAATGCTATTATTTTATTCTTATTAAAGTTACCATGGTACATGAGATGTTTCATTGATGATGTGATATCAAATGCAAGGATTATTATTGTGGGACATTACTGGCGCAGGATAAGTTGCCACATTTGCCAATATAAAAGTGGAGTCCTATAGCTCAGTGGTTAAGAGGACTTGCCTGGTAGGCAAGCGACCTGGGTTCAATTCCCGGCATGTCAAAATGTTAAGCAAATTTCCTTACTCCGCACACATCTGTTTACCTAGCAGTAAGTAGGAACCCGGTTGTTAGTTGATTGGCAGTTCACTTTTCTAGGAATAATAATCCCTTAAAAAAACAATGATAATTTGGTCACTCGATTCTTTGTGGGACTTTACCAGGCGCAATTGGCTGCCGGGTTTCACCCACAAATATACGGTCAATTCACTTTACAGGATATTCTTTTAAGCGCTTTGTGATGTCTGGAAGATGTGAAAAGCGCTCTATCAAAAATACAAGGATTATTATACCATTCACTTCTTTACTCTCCAATTATACTTTGAAATGTGCTTTGAGACATTTATTATTGACGACATAAGTGCTAACTGCTGATACTGTAACAGATAGTTGTCAATTTTGATAATCCTTTGATTTTATTTGCTTCAATATTCTTTCCTTCAGTCTACATTAGCAATGTGATAAAAGCTAAATTGGATAGGTGATGCAAAGTACAGAAAGAGCTATGTGGTGTGGTGGGGTGGGGAGAAAACCATCCACTGTCTAATCTGTTGCATTTTCTATAAAGTCACGAGACTGAGCAGATCACCAGTGTACTGAATATGCATTGGAGGCAACAAGTGAGATGTCACAGGTTCTATTGGATTGCTCAGTCATTCATCCTGCAAACATCAGGGACACTAACCCCAACACTCCAGATCTCTAGCTCATTAGCATTGAGCAACAAGCAGCAAAATCCTCCAGAGAGAAGGCCCAAATGCCTTGAGCCGCCTCTGTAACAGAAGCTTTATTCACTCAACCCTATGGCACTGAACTCCCAATTGCTGGTAGATCTTATTACCATCTTGTTCTCGAGTTACCGAAACATCTAAAGACCTGAGAGCCTTTCCTTAGTCAACAAGATCGAGGGTTGAGAAAAACCTGTTCGGGAGTGTTCAAAATGACAAGAATTTGTTTGACAATATCAGGTAAATAAATAGAAAAAAAACAATTTCACCCAGATCGATGAGCCACTAACTGGAGACATAAAATGTAAGAACATGCCCAAACTATACCAAGGGAGAGGATTTTTTTCTACAGATAGAGCGATTATACAGTCATCAAGATTCTTGGTTTGGGTTAAATTAGTGGTGACTTTCATTTATCTACCACATACAAGAACTCTTATATGTGGTAGATATTTGTTAGGTCAGGGTATCAAGGGAAATGGAACAAAGGTGGGTAAGTGGACTTGAGGTACAGATCAGCCATGATCTTATAGAATGGTGGAACAGGCCTGAGGGGCTGAATGGCCAATGCCTGTTTTTATGATTCTATAATTTATTTAAGTGAATCTCTCAAACTCCTATCATCTTTTAGCAATAAGAAAATAATCCTTACAATTTGGTATTGTGTCTTGCACAATCTGGGAACTCCATCCCGGAATCCCGTCACCTCGCTTCATCCCTTTCCTCCTTCAAGGCTGATCACAAGACCTTCCTCCTTGACCGTGCCTTCTGCTCCCCCTAACTCTACCCCTTTTCCTACTCTCCTTTCCCCTCCTGACCCCGACGCCCCCCCCCCCCCCTCCACCACCACCCCCCAGCTCGGTTCCCGACCTAACTGTTCAGTGCCTTCGGACGTCCTCCCAATGTGAAAGGTGCTCTATAAATGTAATTTTATTCTTGTTTTTTGTTGCACAATCGGGGCGATGTCTCAAAGTGCTTCCTTGGACAAGCTGTAAAAAGTGTAGGGACTGTGTTTTTGTGTGAGGGCAATACATTTGTTAAAAACAATTAAAGAGTCGGACCCTGCCTCAGACTGTTGCACGGCTCATTTGATAATGTCTATTTCTAAGTACTTCACAAGTAAGCTGATGAATAAAGAGTTTCTTTACTCTACCCGATGATTCTGAAAGTGTGGGTTTGAATTTCAACTGGATAGAACTACCCAGGCAAATAGACTGTTTGGTTTCACAGAATAAAGTGTTCATGTGTTTCACGTACCACATACCTCATGATCTCACGGGGATAGAGGAGATGTTTGGATCTCCAAGTCACATTCATGAGCTATGGATTATATAACCTACCAATTTAGCAGATTTAAAACATTAATAATATACAAACAAAACATCCTTGCATTTGATGTATAGTAAACATTTCACATCAGGTGAGTGTCACCCAGGAACGATGCCTTGAATTGTTGTGAGCCAGCCAGACTTCGTATAGGCATCTCCTCAAAGCCAACTCATCCCAGAAGGGAGCCAGTTCATTAAATAATGGCAGAGGCATTGAAATTGGATGGAACTCGGAAAATCCCTCATGTTCAGGGCAAGGGGACTTGTCAGTGAAACAGCCACCTTGGGATGCTTCTTGTAGATCTTCCAGTGTCTACTACAGAAGCTTGAGAACGGAATGGTCTGTTGTCACTCTTGCAGAATTACAATGTATCGCAGGATGGCAACGCTAACATAAATTGAAAACAAAGTGCAGACTTTAAAAGTACTTAAAACTGCGCTCGTCAACTTAATGGGGGATATATTGCTCAGATCCACCATAAATGTAAATTAATTTATAAATGTAGATTTAAGGAAAGAGAATTAATGAAGGGGTTCATTGAAACCCAATGAATGTAACTGCAGCTTTTGAACCCAGTTAATGTTTGGCAATAAAAATTTGCACTTTTTGTTAAAATGAGCTCTCCCACAATTTACAATCTAAACTTTTATGTGCAACTAAATGCCAAAGTGTGTGATACATTCCCAGGTCGCCTAGAGGAAGGAATTTGCTAACTGAAAAACTAGGCAATTGTTTCTTAAATGACAATATGCTAGTAATCATAGCACAGAAGACTAAATTAAAACAATCATACTACCCGTAGGCTGTTTTATGTTGTTCTGAAGGCAAAAACCGAACCAAGACATCAAAAATCACTTCCCAGTGTATTCATACACTGTCAATTGTGAAACTGCCATCCATGAAATATAGAAACAGGAGGAAGCTATCAGGCCTTCATGCCTTTTCCACCATTCTATGAGATCAGGACTGATTTGTACCTCAAGTACAGTATACCTTAATAACCTGACCTAACAAATATCTATCTACCTCCAGCTTGAAGATTCAGGAATGACTTGGTCTGTGCTCTTCATAAAGTTTAGCTTTCTCCCTCAATCACACTGCCTTGCTCTCTCCTTCCCCATCTTCAAATCACGCCTGAAGAACTTTGTCCGCCTCTTTGACCGTGCTTTCACTCACTTCCAGTGGCCAGAGTCGTTCAAATCTCATTCCTTTCCCGGGGACAGAGGCAAGAGCAGTAAGTAACTAACTGACTCACTAACTGACTGACTGAGTTACACACAAAAATGTCAAAAAATGTTTAATGACAATAGTGATAGAAACCAGACCACCTTGGACAATCGAATAAAGAGAAGGTGCAGACAGCTTTTGAGGCCAACACTTGCACGCAACAGTGCATGAATTTGGGTGAGATATTCTGCAGAAGTATTCTGCAGAGATATCCGTCCGTTCTGTTGTAATAGTAATAATTATACTTGCATTTTGATAAAGCGTTTTTCACATCTTCTAGCCATCTCAAAGCGCTTCACAGAATATACTGTAAAATGAATTGACTATATGTTTATGGGCAAAATGTGGCAGCCAATTGCACACAGCAGTATCCCACAGACAGCCATGGATTGAAATGACCAATCGTATTATTGTGTTTGTGTTTTTGTAGGCTAAAGATCCAAGAGGTTATCTTAATTTTAGCGTCTACCTCAAAACTAAATGGATACTTCAAAGAATGTGAAAACCAGCGGCATTTCCAGAGACCAAACCTCAAATGAACTTATTTCCAAATGCCCAGGTCAGAAAATTCAAATTGGGGAACGCAGAGTGATTAGAAGCAGATGAGAACCAGTCACTTTAGGGTTTGGGAGCCATTTGCCTGAATTTACAAGTCATGAAATGCCCCTTAATATGTGCTAAAAAAACAAATATTAATAATTTAGTCACTCTATCCACGTTGGGGACACTGTTGTGCGCAATTGGCTGCTGCATTTCGCCCACAAATATACAGTCAATTCACTTTACAGTATATTCTGTAAAGCACTTTGAGAGACGTCCTGGACACCTGAAAAGTTCTATATCAAATGCATGGATTACTATTGATTACATTATTGTTATATATCATTATAATGGAAGAACAGTAGGATTTGTCTTTTTGATATAAAAAAAGATAAAATTTCACTGAAAGAGGGGTCTGATGCATCTTGCCAAATCAAATGCACCAATTATATGGTGACAATCATTGACATTCTAGAATTAAGGGTGTACGATACATTGTGGTAGGTTAGAATACAAGCTTTTTCAGTTTTAATTCCAATCCCTAGTTACATCGGGCACAAATTGTATTTGCATGGATAGAAACAATCAGCATAACCACTGTAAGCAAAATAATCAATTCTGCCCATAGCCAATAAGCATTTGGATCTAATCTAATTAACAAACATTGCTCCGTTAACACTGAACCTTATCTTTGCTTCGAGTGATGAGAAGAGAATCACAGGAGGCAAGAGAGACTTTTTCTGCATTAAAACAAATGCATGCGGAGGCAGTAATGAACAGAATAATGACCTTGTTAAAGGCAAGCAGCAGCGGGATTGGGTTCAGTTCTGCTTTAACAGTCCCTGGTGTACGTACGAAAACCAAGGCTAAACGTCCCTGCACATTACAGCATCACAGTCAGAATCTCGAGACAAGTTGAGCAGCAGGATTGAATCAATTATATAAAGAGGCAATTTCAACTTGACTGGACACAAGCGTTCTGTCAATTCAGATGGAATTTTGAGGTTCAGTCAACTTGCTCACAGGCAGTGGACTGTTTGGAAACCGGTCCTTCGTATACAGGTTGCAACTGTACCGTTGGACACAGCAGTCAATGACGTTGGCGTCACTGCCTCTGATTCACTGCCACTTCTCGATGCTGGTGACTGACGACAACGGTTTAAATGGGGCATCGATCGACCAAGTCAGCTGTCAAACCAGTTAGTGATCCGAACTCAGCGTAACTCAGATACCACCTAGTCTTAACCTACTAGAGCCCTGTGCCTTCTAGGTGAAGAGCGTGCTGGACTGTGGGGAAAATTCCTTTGATTCAGTCTTAATTTAGTAGCTGCTTCTTTCATTGAATCTTACAGAATGGATGGAGTCATTCGGCCCATTGTGCCTGTCGGTACCGGCTCTTTGAAAGAGCCACCAACTGATCCCGCTCCTCCGCTCTTGCCACATAACTTGATAAAAACACTTGTAGAAATCCAGCTTCCAAATTAAAACGCGGATTAGGAAATCTTTCCACGATTCTGTACAACCTTGAATTATAAAGACAAAACAGTTTTGGGGGCTACGATTAAGTGGAATTTCAGTCTCTTGAGACCCTGAAATAGCCAGTGATTTATTCCAATTCTGATTAAAACAGCTCTTTACACCGCTGACTTCTGGTCCCACTGAGCTCAGCGTTAATTAAATACGTTTTCGATTCATTTGTACAGACGTTAACGCATTTTAACGTCTCGAACCACCTGTGAAAGATCTCCCAGATGTTTCATTTCAGATTCAGAATAGTTGGATTATATTATTCTCAGATATTTGGGTGTGAATTCCTTTGCTTGCTGTTCGAAATTTGAACAAATTTACCTCATTTGATTTTCAATCACAGAAATGTTGTCAATTTTAAATGCTTTTTTTGTAAAAAAAAACACACTCTGTTTGTTTCCTGAAGTGCTCGGGCTATCAATTTATTTATTTTTACCCCAAAAGTGAAATTAATCTATTATGCTCATGAAAGGGAATATCAGGTTCATCTTACATAGCAGAAGGTATAAGGTTGGGAAGGAGGATATAGTGGAAAGAAACAAACGCATAATAAAATGGTCACAAAGAATAGACACAAATAAAAGTTACTTCAATGTGCTGAAAAAAAACTTTTACTTGCTTCGGTGATAAGAGTAGTTTCCTTTGTATATTTCAGAACAAGTCAAACTTACTTGCCTGGATGTACGCGCATTTAATAAACAAGGCTGCAATTACCCGTGAATTGCTTTGAGACTTTTTGGTGTGATGGGTGCGATATCAAATTCAAGGCTTATTATCAAACCCAAGAACTATTAACAGTAGTTTTATTACTGTTAATAATAAAATTATTTGAAATTGGCAGCCTTTCAAGGCAATACCATTGATAGACTTCTCACACCATGTATTCTCTTGGTCTTCGTGTATCACAAAGTACATTGTATGTGCTGATCGTCAAGACGCAGTAATTTCACACACACACACACCATCCTATTGCACTATTAACACTTTCCAGTATTCCTGAACATGTTCCTAGCGATAAATGAGATAAACATTGTAATAAATAGCACACATTCTGCCATTATTTAGCAACCAAAATATGTTATGATTGGTGCATTAAAATCATCCTGCCTTGAATGGGTGAATGATTTCTGTAGAAACGACACCTTCTTTCAGAAGGGCAGAATGTTTGGTACCTATAGATGGAGCACCATTAACTGTGACGTTGTCTCTCTGCCTCCCTTCCTACCTCCGCACCCAAGGGGCATTACGTATTTACATGCGGCTCCAGGTTACCCAATGGTAAGCTTTTGGACGCCTCTCCCACAAGCACAAACTAATGTATTTTCTTCATTTTCACTGTGCTCTCTCTCACTCATTGTGAGTGTCATTGTGTTCACTGCTGCAAGCCAAAGGGACAAAAACAGCTTCACGCTTGGCTGTTCCCGTTGTACTCTGACTTTGAGGTCTATAATTGAAGGTGACTAGCATGTAAGTTGCTATACAGTATTTACACGATCCTGAGAAATTAGGCACCTGACAGAGATATCCTGAAACGTTGCAAATAACTGGGGAGAGAAGAGAATACACAATGCATTCCAGTCCAAGAATCCACCTGCCACAGAGCAAGGTTGAATACAAGTGCAACACTTCTGGCTTGCTGCAATGTCCTTGAAATCACAAGACGTAAGTGATGCTGACTGGGTGATGGTGCGTTCTAACCTGACTGAATCACATGCCATGCAATGAAACACTGTTACTTTTTTCCCCAGTCGGGTCAAGGACTCAGCGGTCACCTCTCACACCTGGGTGATAACGCTCTTTGGCGCTCTTTCTCCTTTTGTCTTCTCCGTGTTGAACCTTAAGGGAAATTCAAGTATCTCTCAACCAACGCACCAACACACGCAAAACCTGGGTCACCCAAAACCACACCCGCTCCCAGCCCGACCTTCACTCGACCTTGTCCTGGGCTTCAGCAACATTCCAGTCTCAATTTCATATCAGCCATCTCTATGTTGCTGCTGCTCAAAACTCAACTGTGGACACAATTGGGCCCTTCTTGCTTCTGATCTTGCTCTTATCATCCCTTCCGCAACACCTTAGCTGACAGAAAGAGCTTGTCCTTATGTTCTTTACTGATGACGTTGATGTGCAACTGTTGTTCGCGGAGGCTCGTTCTTCGAAAGAACCGGCTTTGAATCCGAGTCTGGATTCTACCTGATGTTTAACGTCCATTTTAACTATGCTCCCAAGGCTAAGATCATGAGAAATCTCCACTCTCTAGTTCTCATTTTAATAAACTAGATGTTTTTAAAGTGCTTTACCCTGATAGATAGCAGTTGGTTAATCACGGCTAAGCTAACAGCTGACACCTAAAAGAAAACACATCACCTCTGAATCACTGTAGCAAGTTCCTATGGGAATGGAGTATTTCAATAATACACTTAGGGACATGCAACCTTTCTGAACAGAAAGGTACAAATGTGCTTCTGAGATTATGGTAGTTAGTTCCTCTCCGAATCAGTCAACTCACCCAACCTGATTTGTGAAAATATTATTAACCATCATTACTTATCAAATCAATGATCTGAACAGCTCTGGGCTGGAATGAATAGGTTTGGATGAAGGTCAGGAGTGTTAGAGGATTAAGCGTCCACAGATGCAGAAGAATGCGCCAATGGAAGGGCAAAGCATTGATCACTACACAATGGGGTGAAAAGGTTACGTCAGGCAATGAATAAGGGCAGGCGAGAAGTTCACTGGGTCAATGCTCGTTCAGACTCTGGCTGTGTGGGAAAGAATCTGAATGCAGTGCTACAGGGACTCCACATTTACATCAAGAGGCAGGAGTCCTATTGCATGACAGGCAGGCAGATCGGGAATCACAAAGCTCTCCCAAGGCCCTTGCCAATAACAAAAAGAGTGCACAAGTTTGGATTTACAGCTGTCCTTAATTTAAGTTTTCCCATCTGCCTTGTGAATTCGGGTGCCATAGCAAGGCACCTCCACCACTGGTTTTTCACCTGTAGATCCTTTTTATCTCAGCGTTTAAGAATTGGGACAAAATTGTGAAAAATTCTTCAATTTTAAGTTTTCGTTTGGAAGGCTGGCTTTCCTTGAATTAAGATGCCAGAGTGACGACAATGTTTTGAAGAACTTTGCACAGTTCTGCATCATTTTAACCCTGATGACAAAATGCAGGCTTCAGAGTAGACTCGGTTGGTGTTGGCGTATTCGCAAGCGGGCTTTAAATGAATACTAACTCTTGCATTTGATATAGAGCCTTATGACGGCATCGAGACATCTCAAAGCACTTCACAGAATATGCACTGCAAAGTGAATTGACTATATTTTGGGGGCAAAACATGGCTGCCAATTGCGCGCAGCAGCGTCTCACAAACAGTCTATGGATTGAGTGACCAGTTTACTTTTTTTAAGGGAATAATTGCCCCGGAAAAACAATCCGCTGATCGACTAACAACCGGGTTCCTACTTACTGCTGGGTAAACAGAGGCGTGTGGAGTAACAAAACTTGTCCAACATTCCACCCTATGACTCATTGACTCATCCAATGAGGGTCTACATGAACCAGCTTCACCCACGTGTGGCTTTGCAATGCAGTACACTTGTTTAATAAGCTCGTGCTGGAGTGAACAGTCAGTGCCTACGTGTGAGAATTTTCTTCAATTTTTATTTGGAGTTGAGGTACAGATCAGCCATGATCTAATAGAATGGGAGAACAAGCTTGAGGGGCTGAATGGCCTACTCCTGTTCCAATGTTCCTATGGTATAAGAGCACTGTGAATCAGAGGTCTTCACCGCCATGTTCGTACCGTGGACCAGTTTGACTCCAGTCTCTGCCATAATAATAACGTTGATATAGCGCTTTTCATGTCTCCTGGACATCTCAAGGCGCTTCACAGATTATACTGTAAAGTGAATTGATTGTTTATTTGTGGGCAAAATGCAGCAGCCAATTGCGCACAGCAGCGTCCCACAAACAGTCTGTATTGAAATGATCAATTTATTATTTTTTCTGGAAGGATTATTATCAGGCGTGTGGCATATGGAAACTTTCCCAAGGTTTCGCCCTGCCAGGAACTAAACCTCTCACTTGTTAGGCGAGGGCTGTAACCACCGAGCTGCAAGGCTATACACAATGATCATTCACTATCCATGAAAGATGATTATTCCGGGCACCTGACGCAAAACAAGTGTTAGATGCCAGTAAACTCTTAACAACAATGTTCGGTCCTAGTTCTTAATGGAAAGCAGTGCCTGCCTGCCCTGGGAGTCACTGTACAGCGCTCCCAGAGGCTACCCTGCATTGGGGCACTGAATATATCCAAGGAGATTTTGCTGTTGTACATTAATTTGACAGGGTGAGCTACTGCAACACAAGGGAGCTCTACTCTTGCCCTGAACAGTTGTAATACCTAAATTTTAACATATGAATTTTAATAATCATGATAATCCTTGCATTCAATATCGCGCCTTATCATGTCGTTGAAACGTTTCAAAGCGCTTCAGAGAATATATAGTCCTGTAGCTCAGTGGATAGAGCACTTGATCACATATATAGTCAATTTACTGTACAGTACATTCTGTGGAGCGCTTCGGGATGTCTAGAAGATGTGAAAAGCTTTCTCAAATGCAAGGATTATCATTACTATTATTCCACAAAGTGAACCGAGTGTATATTTTGTGGGCCAAAAATGGCAGCCAATTACGCACAGCAGTGTCACACAAACAGTCGTGGATTGAGTGAACAATTTTTTGCCCCGTCAAAGGGAATTGCTTACAAAATGCCACCACTGTCCCACTTCAGCAACTAAATCAGGGACATCTGCACTACGCACACGCCTGGGCAACATAGCCAGCCAGACGAACTGTGAAGGCTTTGTTCACGATAACATTGGACTCAGACACAGAACCGGCTTTCCTGCAGCCAATTAAAGTGGTCAATTAATGAAACGAACCCAACATTTCACAGAGCGAGTGGTTTGCTCGGAAACAGGGGGATGGTGGGGGGAGGGGAGGAGGAGAGGGTGGGATAGGGAAGAGAATGGAGAGCATTCAGCTCCACTAGGAGACTGCGATGGGCGAGAAATTCTAATGACTTGAATGGGTTTCTTTTTTTTATCCCCTTGCAGGCTGCAATCATGTCTGCCGCCAGATTAGTGAAGTCAGTAACTGTTCGAGGAATAAAATAAACGCACAGCACCCAAAACAAACAAGCTGCCGCAACTCCCGTGACCTCTTCACACCCAACTCTCCCCAATGGAGGCTTCAAGTCCTTAGACACACAGTGAAGCCTTTTTATTTAACGTGCGCAATAATAAAAGCAGGAACAAATCATCTTTTATTCTGTGGGCAAGAAATACAGAAACAGCTAACATTCTACGCCCCCTTATATCTCCACCTCCCTCTCGCTCTCTGTTCAAAAGGGACTCCCCAAAATATAGACCTAGCCATGTTTAGGTTACCACCAATGCCAGTTTTACAGCAAGCCAGCGTTTACAATAGAATGGAACAAGGCTCTAATCATGTCATCCTTCAGACACCTTCAAAGCAGGAGCCCTCCTTCCTGCTCCACCTCCTCCAAAAATAACCGGGCTTAACTGGGGCAAAAATATCCTTTTAAAATCTATGGGGGCTAAGTCAACAGGTCACCAGACAGATTTAGTGGATCATGACGTAAATGCGATCTATTCTCTGATGGTTTGAGTTGTTGTTGGTGGTGATGATATTGAAGCCAAATACAGTTTCAAGAGTTTTCACTGATCAACCTTCCTTTATATATATATATATATATATATATAGTTTTTTTTGGAGTGAGTGGGTGGGTGGGAGAGTGAAAAAGAATCAGACTGGAGCCAGACAGACATTAAGCAGGGCTGTCACACATACTGTGGGAATGTAATAGATATCAGGCTAGGCTTAACTATTTAAGGGAGTTAAAAGTTTCAATGTGATTGACTCACAGACCATGCGTCAGATGTTTTAAGCCGACCGGGTCCTTGACTAATGCTTTTAACCAGAGGCTGTAATTCACGTAATAAATAGAGGATCTCTCTCTGGTGATGGCGAGTTACACCAGTTCTTCTCCGAGTGTCAAAGACCCATAACTCACAAGTTTAAGACAGTCTCTACATCTATTGTGAGCATCTGGAGCCTGGGTACAATCACAGAGAAGCTCTGTCTACACTCAGTCTCCTCACGGCCACATCCTTCAGGGCAATGGAATGCTGCTTTCACACACATACACACACACACATACATATATATATATATATATATATATACACACAGCATATGCAAATACGTCAGCAATTCTTCATGATGGCCCCCACATCTGAGTGATTATTCCCGTCCTACGAGCGGGCAACATTGTAAAGCAAAAACGAAGGAAGCAGTCAGTGAAGGGAAGGGGAAAATCCGATTGAATATTTTGCATGTTCTGAGGCAGAATTCAAGCACTCAAGCGCAATGGAGCTGAGAGTCCAAGCACCATCAGATCCCGTAAATTTTTATGGGCGAATGCTTAGACTGAGAGCATTGGTCACTCACTCCAAGGCTGTTTGTGGAACACTTCTGTGTGCAACTGGCTGCCGCGTTTTGCCCACAGAACACACAGTCAGTCCACTTTACAGTGTACCCTGTGAAGCGCTTTGAGATGTCTCCCAACAATGTAACAAGGCGCTATATCAAATGCGAGGATTATCATTAATGTCAACACGAGAAAAACAGGAACAAGCCCATAATTGAAATTCTGCCTCTTAACCTCAATTAACCTCTTTGGATCCTGTCTTCGTCTATACCAACACACTCAATCCCCGCACAACACAAACTGCAGTAAACCGAGACCCGGGTTGCTTATTTGCATAATTATTAATATTAATTGGCAATTAATTCCACTTTCTTGCACTTCTCAACGCTCGGCAATGATCGAACGCGCGCACACTTGACCCCAGAACTCCACCCCGAGTTTAAGAAAACTCAAGACGTGAAGCTTAAACCCTTAAACCCTTTCCCTGAACTTTCCCCAAGAACATGGGAAGAGATTATACACACACAAAGGCAGATGCTTCCAGTGGAAGGGATTCTGCAGAAGGCTGATGGGCTGCATAAATTAGCACAAATTAGCATCTTTAAAGCTCACAAAAAAAGTGTGTTGATTTATTATAATTAGCACTGATGTTCGGGTCACTTTGAGCCTCTAACCAGCTCTGAATTGCGATGCAGAAATATACCCATTTATTTACCCGTCTCTGGTCTCACCCTCCAAACCACCTCTCCCTCCATTCAAGCTAAAATATCCCCAACAGCCAACATCAACCAAACGGATCAGCGTGTCTTCGATCGCAAAACCCCAGGAATCTTTCTCAAGCCACAGAAAGAGTTTTAATAAAAGAAAAGGCATCGCAGTGTGCAGATGTGCTTTTGACATCTGCTTGCAAAGTTGCAACCTCAGGAAACTATTAAATACAGGCTTTTACAGCTTTTATTACCACACCTCAATTAACCACAGACTGGCTGATTGTCTGCATTGTTCTGCATCGTTCAAAAAAACCTGCCAGAAAATAACTTGATTGGCTTAAACAAGCAAAAGATGTCCTCCTTACCTGGAGTATATAAGTTAAGGATTTCGAAAAATAAACAGGGAGAGGCGGGGTTGGGGAGGAACGGATTGAGGAGTGGACAAGTTATTGAAATTTGTGGTTGCAATATTTACTGATCGCTGCTCGGAAATCTATTTACTTCACGGTTGAGGGCGAAGAAGACAATAGCTCGAGGAAACCAGTGGCCTTGCGCGTCATGTTGCCCCGCAAACTATTCACCGCGCACTGCATTCCGCACTTCAAGAGCGGTGCGATAAGGCGCCAAACCCGAATGCAAGGATTATTATTAACAGTGTGATTTCAAATCAAAGTCCAAGCCACACATAACCTGGATAAAAAAAAAATCCTCCCCCAACTAGTAGTGACTGGCAGACTTATTCTGTTCTATAAGGGGAGGGGGACAGCTGGCTGGTGAAAACTGACATGTTAGCACAAAAGTACAGGCGGGAGAGGAGTGGGTGGATGTGGAATACAGAGTGGGATGGCAGCTGCTGCACTTGCTTGCATACCTTTAGTTTAGTTTAGACCAGAACCTCCCAGACTTCTTTTCAAAGCTCCCGAGAATGTTTGGATGCCCTCGCAGCCACCCCTTCCTTTCCCCCCCTTTCCGATAATGCCTTCCAACGAAAGACAAGACACAGAAAGCGGTGGGGTGGGGGTGGGGTGGGGTGGGGGTGAGGCGAGGAAGGATTATGCCTTCTCAGTCAATGGTCCATTCATTCTCTTTTTACACCGGGTCTTGGGACCCTTGTCTGTCACACAACAGACTGACAGCGCAGTTAATGGCCATATTCACACACACACATACACATGACACCTCGCTCGCACACAACTTGGCTTGGCTGTCTCCCCCCCCCCCCTCTCCCCCCACCCCCTCCACCTTCTCCTCTCCCCCCCCCCCTCCCCCTCCCCTCCCCCTCTCTCCCCTCTCCCCCCACCCCCTCCCCTCTCCCCCCACCCCCTCCCCTCTCCCACCCCCTCCCCTCTCACCCCCCCTCCCCTCTCCCCCCCCCCCCTCCCCTCTCCCCCCCCCTCCCCTCTCCCCCCCCCCCCCCCCCTCTCCCCTATTGTCCCGGAGATCAGGCTGTGCCGATGTGCAGAGAAGGAGGGTGGGTGGTGCGGGGAGGGGGGGGGGGGGAGAGCAGAGTGCTTCCTGCCTTTCAGTGATGGACGAGATGAGAGTGGAAAGATAGAGAGAGAGAGAGAGAGAGAAAACGAGAAAGACACGGGTGGAAAGCGCGAGACAGACACACACACACACACACGGAGCGGCGAGAGAGAGAGAGAGAGAGACACAAGTACTCTTTACAGTCAGGAAACGTTAGCTAATCCTTGCATTTGACGTAGCGCCATATCGCGTCTTCGAGACGTCTCAAAGCGCTTCACGGGATACACGGCAAAGTGAATTGACTGTATATTTTGCGGGTGAAACCACCGTGGAGCTTTTGGCCAAACCCCCCCCCCCCCCCACCCCCACCCCCACCCAAGCTTCCACTCCAGGCCCGTTGTTCTTCTCGGATTCCACCGTCAAGAATAAATATAGAAATCTCTCTCTCTCTCTCACACACACACACTCGCTCGCAACCCCACCATACATTTAACATGGGAATCAAGAAATGAAGGAGAGAGGAGAGAGAGAGAGAAAACAGGGGAGTATTGAAACATGCCTACTATCATCATCTCAATCTGACTAACTGTAGCCACAATTACCAGGTATTGTGGGGAAGGATGGGGGGGGGAATTCATTAGACACCTGCACACAAACATTTACACACACAAAACACACACACACACACACACACACACACACACACACAAACACACACACACACACACACACACAAACATACACAGTACAATATTGTTTTAAACAAAAAAGCACAGAGGTCTTACCCCAAGTTAAGATGAAGAGTGCTTCTCTAGGTTACACAAAGCTTGAGTGATCCAAGATGCTTTTATTTGCTCGGTTTTGCTCAGTGGGTTGAATGGGAAAAGTCCGCAAGAGCAACGAATTTAGTGCAATGCAAACAGCCAGCAGCCCAGCTCTGTGTATGTGTGTGTGTGTGTATATTTACTGTATGTGTGTGCGTGTGTGTGTTATCTCTCTCTCTCTCTCTTCCCTCTGTCTTGTTGGCTGCTTCAGCTTTTATCATCGGCAATCACATCCTCCAGTGTGTGTTTAAAACTGAGCATCTGGGATCTGTAGCCATACCCACCTTCTCCCCCTCTCTCCCTCCCAGGGATAATATACTGTGTGTGTGTGTGTGTGTGTGTGTATATCTAGATGGATGGATAGATAGATAAATAAGGACCTCAGGTCCTGTTTCTCCCTGCAAAAGGAGGTAGCCAGGCTGCAAAATTATCACACTCCCGACCTGTCACTGGCTCCCCATGCACTGCCGTTGGGTGAATGCATCTGGTACCCGTTGCTTCAGAAAGCAGCTAGCAGCTGACTCCCACAGCGAGAATTGGTGGAGCCTTCCTGTCAGTCACTGAACTCAGTCTACACAGCTCCATCCGCAAAGATCTCTCATTGCAACAAAGGGAGGGCTTTGCATTGAATTGGTAGGGGGTGGGGGTGGGGGAGAGGCAAGGGGGATGGATGGAGAGAGAGATGGGGGGGGGGGGGGGGGAGGAGAGGTGATGGATGATAGAGAGAGGATGAATACTGTAAAGAGAGGATATGAATAAAGAGTGGAGATAGAGGAGGATGGAAGGGGAGGGAGGGACTGACAGAGAGAGGGAGAGGAGAAGAAGAGAAGGGAAGAGGGAGAAGAAAGAGAGAGAGAGAAGGAAAAGGAGAGGGAGGAGGATTAGAAGAGAGGGTGGGTGGAATAGAGGGAGGATAGAGAGAGAGAGAGAGAGAGAGAAAGAGAGGAGGAAATGAGGGAGAAAGAAAGGAGGAAAGATCAGAGGAAGAAAAAGGGAAAGGGGTGGGAGGGCAGGAGAAGAGAGAGAAACAGAGAGAGGAAAAAGGGGAGAGAGAGAGAGAAGTGAGTGTCTTGGGGGACCTGGTGCCTTTCTCTCTCTCTCTCTGTGTGTGTGAAACACAGTTGTAAATCAGATTAAAAGTATTCTCCCCACCGACCCACTTCTCGCCCCCCCAACACCCACCTAAAAACAATCAACAACTGATTGAAGCGAAGAGCAATTTTCTTCGAACTTGGAAGGATCAAGGGGCGGGGAGATGTTGATGATAGTTATTATAGCTTTCATCAGCGAAAGAAAGATTATATATAGATATATATACACACACACTATATATATATACTGTATATACAGAATATAAATATGAAAACGATGCATGTTATATTTGGCTTGTGTATACAAGGAGCTTGGCTCACATCAGATACGCACACTGCACTGCAGTGTGGCTTGTGTGTGCATTGGTGGAATGCAAGTGGGTGGCCGAGTGAAAGGTGAAATGAGAGGCACGTTTTCATGGCGAGGTTATCAAATCACTTTAATATTTAACACAATAACTCTACACCGGAGCGCTCCGAGGTTGGCTGCCGGGCTCTCGTTTGCAGGGAGTTGGGGTAGGGTAGGGTGGGGTGTGGATGCGGGTTGGGATGGTGGGGGGCAGATGAGAAAAGCGGGTGTAAAACCGCCCGGTTGGTGAACATATCCGGCTGGAGTTATAAGCAGAGAGAGAGAAAAAATACACAGATTATATAATCATAATGATAATAATTCTTGCGTTTGATAGAATGCCTGACCACAGTATTGAGATATCTCAAGTCCTCCACAGGATATATTGTAACGTGTAGTGACTGTGTATTTTGTGGGCGAAATGGAGTCACCATATTAATTGCAAAGTGAGGGGGGTTGGGGGATAAAATGGGAAAATCTGTTAATGTTTATTTTCTAAATGCCAATGATGTCCACATACATACACACACGTGACACACACACAAACATTGGCACAGGCATAAATGGTTCATTCTTAGTTTATGCCAAGGTACTGTGTGGGTTTGTAAGACCAGGGCAGTTTAACAGCCATCAGCAGATAATACCAGACGCTCAGGAATGAATAGGGACGTGATTCCAGAGTCTTTGGATTGTAATTATCCTGCTTGGAAGTGCACAGCACCCATCTCCTTTCCAGTCTTGTCGTTTCTAGACTGGCATTCCTCTGTGCTCTGCTGACCAATGTCGAGGCAGTAGATTTCACTTGTGTCGGAAAGCAGGCATGTTCAGAGATCGGCAGCGCCTTTCGTGATGTCGCTGAAACGTCTCAAAGCACTTCAAAACATTTACCGTAAAGCGCAGTGGGTGTGTATTTTGTAGGCGAAGGCGACGGCCCAGTTTGCACACAGCAATGATGGAACACAGGGAGAAAGTCCATTTCTCTTCCCGAGCTGCGAAGTCTATCTTGCGCAATGCTCACACGCACATACATTGCAATAGTAATTAACGGGGCTTGAAATCAGGCTTCTTATTGATGCCAAAGGTTGACATGGAGCAAAGGCTACTCTGGCTTCATTATGCGACAATGGAATTGCTCAACTACGTCCCAATCTAGGCACCTGATTCCAGCTGAGTTCTCACAGAGAAGATGAATGGGCGAGTGAACCTCAGTGTTCATTTCATAAACTCGCAAGGTAAAATAAAACAGCGACGGCAATATTACAGTGTACTCTGTGAACCTGCAGGTCAGGTTGGCCAGAGAGCACATCTTCACAGAGGCGTTTAGCCACTTACGTATGCTGCAGGCTTCTAACACAAATTAACATGGCTATAATACAGTATATCCAATTTGATGGAGAAAAAAAATCTGGTTTGGAATACCAGTCATGTCAATAGCTAACGATATTACTAATTAAACAGAGCTATCTGTATTCATTAAAAGCTCAGTGAATTAAAATTTGGAAGGGCCTAAAATAATGAGGATTTTTACCATCCCTCACACCCGCACCGCCTGTTAGACAAAAAAAATTCCTTTTGACAAACTGTTATGCCCGATCAGCTTGATTAATAATAATTATCCTTGCATTTGATATATCACCTTATCACGTCTTGGAGATGGTTCAAACCGCTTCATAGAATATACTTAAATGAATTGAATCTGTATTGTGAGGGTGAAATTTGACAGCTAATTGCACACAGTCCCACAAACAGTCGTGGATTGAGCGACCAATTTCTTCTTATTATTTTCTTTAAAAAATGATGACTCCCTGAAAAGCGATCTGCCAATCGACGAACAACTGGGTTCCTACTTACTGCTAGGTAAACAGAGGCATGTGGAATAAGGAAACTTGTCTAACGTTTCACCCTGCCCAGGAATCGAACAAAGGTTTCTTGCTTACTCGGCAATTGCTTTAACCGTTGGTTGAGCTACAGGACTCCACGGGGTGAGTGGATGGGTGGGAAGAAGGAGTGTGGGACATGTATTCCACTAACCCGACTGAGAAGCATTTGTTGTGTGTTTGACGGCTGAGAAGATGAGATTTCTGGCACTGGCTCAAGTTGTGTTGCCCTCATCCAACCCTGCCCTCTGCAGCCAACTAGTTTTGTGATGCTCATTGCCTCACTTTGCCCACCGAACAATGGACAAAGGCAATCTCTCCCAAGTCCTTGGGAAACTACACTGGCAACTGATAGTGACTTTGAGCGAGGAGGAGGCGAGAAAATTGGCTAAATGAAAGTTCAGGACGCTTCCTACACAAAGTTAATTTTGCAGAAGGAGCGTTTATCCGCAGAGATAAACTAGTTACGTCAGTTTTTAAGATGATAATAACGGCATTTATAATGCCTTTCATTTAAAAAATCAACATCCTGAAGCACCTTGCGAAATGTAAACGACTAAAAATAAATGTGCATGTTGCTTCGCAGGCAAACAAACACTGCAGCTAATCAGTGGTGGGTGTCAAAACTGCAGGGATTGGTGAGGTGACAGACACAGCACTGAACTATCGCAATCCTTAGACTCTGCAGTGATCAGGAGGTTCTTAAAAGGGAAGAGATGGTGGCGGGTGGTGGTGGAGGTGGGAAGGGAAAAGGCGTACACGCCTGCATTCCCAGGCACTGATGTCGGATGGATTGAAAGTTAATCCCTATGACTCCGCCATTTGTTCGTTGCAGATTCAGATAAAGAGAGTAATTAAAAGGCCTATTTGAGAAAGACGGCAACAGTGTGGTGTGCGCATCAAGATAAGCATTATCTGTCACACCCGCGCCTGTCGCCTCGGGGGGGGGGGGGGGGGGGGGGGTTGTGTTCAGATACAGTGCAGTGTGTGCACCATCTATATGTATGACTGTAGGTGGGTAAACCCTGGGCCTGCAAGAGGAGATAAGGACCGAATTACTCCATTTCGGCACCAGAACTAGGCAGTGTAGTCTGTCCTTGCCGATAAGCACCGCTTCGCAGAGCAAGGAATAAATTGCTCTGATGCATTTTGCTCGGTCTCACCGAGCGGACACGACTTCTGGTCATTTTAACCCATTGCGGAATCGAGCCCGGCGGAAAACTTTTTGGTCCTTGCCAACGCTCGACTAATGGCAATTTTCTGAAGGAATTGACAATGATACTAATGAGGATGATGCTGGCATTTGACAAAGCCCCCTCATCATGTTGTTGAGATGTCTCAAAGCGCTTCATTGTAAAGCGTGCATTTTGTGGGCGAAACGCAGCAGCCAATCACACACACAGCTGTGTCCCACAAACAGTCGTGGATTGAATGGCCAAATTATGGTTATTTGTATGCTTGTTTGTCTGAAAACAACAACAAAGATTGGGGGCAGAATGGCTGAAGGCTTGCCCACCCAAAGTGAAGCAGGTGGGTTGGGGGACATGGAGCAGGCCAGAGCCCGCTGAGCAGAGTTAGGGGGTTAGGAGGTCACTGACATAGGGTGGGGCAAGGCCATGGTGGGCTTTATAAAGGTGAGGACCAGGATTAGAAGGGGTAGGGGTGCGTTGCGCTTACAATGATTACAGGTGGTGACACTGGCCAAAACAGTGCTCAACAATACCTCCATTGGGGAAGGAAAAGACTAACTACCATTGCTGTCAGTGATTTTTTCCAGATCGCCATCGATTTTTACCAATCCCATGTGATGTGCGTTAGCAAAGACGATCACCCGCTCCATCACCTTGATGTATTTGAACGCAGCGTTCGCTGTGACACAAGATCAAAGAAGGAGTAGCTGCAAACACTTTATAAGCCGTTTGAGTTAATGACAAAAATACGTAAGGAACAATCTCGACTTAATGATTCAGCCCGAGCTCTGGCTTCCCTGATCACAGTGAAACCTGTCAGAGGAGAGAGAGGGCTTAACACATCTGTCTCCTTGTCGGGCATATTCGACCCTTCTTTGCGCTCTCGAGCTCTTTTGGTTGTAGACCTGTGTAGGTCCGTGCATTTGAGAGTTGTAGTTCCCAAAGTGCAAGACTGGTAACTCTCAGTTCGAATCAGATCAGCAGCGCCTAATGGAATAAAGGCTGTAATGAAATGAGTGCCTCAGCGGTACTTAAGTCAACAGGGTTTATTGTCAAAACCTGAGCGGAATATGCAAGCTCATTTTTGTACATGGTAGGCCAAGGAAGGAATTATAGTCCCGGAGGTCAGTTTTGATGTGCGCAATTGGCTGCTGCGTTTCGCGCTTAAAATATACGGTTTACGGTATATTCCGTGAAGCATTTTGAGACGTCTCGAAGACGTGATAAGGCGCTATATCAAAGGCAAGCATTATTATTATCCTAGCACATTTCAAGCATGTCATTGTCAGGGGCTAAGGGATGTTTCCCTTCCCTGAGTTCCAGTGCAAAGTCCAATCCCCTTTCCTCCTGCAAGTCCTTTGCACATGGTCATGCATGGATCAACATTTTTGATGGATTTACAACTTAGACATTCCCAATGGGGGATAACCTTCAGATGCACATTCTACCAGAAAACACAGGGAAAAATATTGCCTGGTAACCAGAGGGGATGTGATGAACGACAGTGAGATATGATAATTGTTGCTACGCGTTGTGTGTCTGATGTGACCAGCTCTAACAACCAACAGATTTATTGTCTCGCTGTTGGTCATTGTTACGTCTGTCTCATTTATTAGAAGGATTGGAATTTAATGATTTGTTCTTCACTAATAAAGTATAAAACATTCCACTGATGCTCATGTGCCTGTCGGGAATCTTCCTGACTCTTCACTGGCGGTTTACAGTACGCTATGGTCGATACCTTTAAAATGGACCAGACCCCAGTCAGTAGACAAAACCTCTTTGTGTTCTCTATATTAGAGTAAAGACCTTGAGGGTCAAAGATAATCCAGTGTTCAAAGCAGACTGGAACACACTTAAATAAATTGAAAGACTCAGGAGAGGGTGTTTTCAAGCCTCCAGGGTGTCAGTGTGGCAATAATCTCTTCATTAAGACTGGCAAAAGGCCTGCATATTTTAAGGGCTGGGCCATCTCCACATAACCGGCCGCGCCTGTTCAGGTGGACGTTAAAGACCCCATTGCACTACTCGAAAAGGATATTGAACTGGTCAGTGATTCCCTCCAGAGCAAAATAGGTCATTCGCTTCATGGCTGTTTGTGGGACATTTCTGTGTGCGTATCGGCTTGCTGCATTCGCCTACAAAATACATCCACCACACTTTGCAGGAAAATCCTGTAAAGTGTTTCCAGACATCTTTCCAAGGTGAGAGACGCTATATCAAATAGAAGGATTATTATTTTCCATCATCTTTTCTGACACCTTATCTATAAACATATATTCAATTCTACAGCCATTCATATCTCAAGCTAGACATCATTTAAGGACAAAACGACAACAACAAAATGACATTTATAGAGCGCCTTTCACATCTGGAGGACGTCCAAAGGCGCTGAACAGTCAGTAGAGGGATCTCAGTGTTGGCTATGAAAATGAACTGAAAATAATGAACCAGTAGTATAAGATGGGGCCCAGAACAACTTATACTTATATAAGTTTGGCCGACAAAATATAGTTAATTCACTTTATACTATGTTTTGTGAAGTGCTCAGAGATGTCTCAAAGATGTGATTAGGTATTATATCAAATGCAAGGCTTATTACAGTACTAATATTATTTTGCACCTATTACATAGGACGAGCAAGTGCTTCAAGGAACACTGCAGGGATGGGTCACAATGAATTTTTCAGCTGAAGGTCCTCAGGGATGAATTTGCCATGATTTTCAGGTCGCAATCGCAGAGGAAACTGGCACAGAATCAACCCTGGGAAGTAATCAGCGAATGGGGGTTAATGTTCTGGGCACCACTGACTTCCTACAAGCTCACCTACAAATTCCTGTCTATTTCAAAGCCCTTGGTTCTATTTTGGTTGCAAGTGCATACCTCAACAAAACCCATCACTTGGGCCTTAGGGAAACAAGCAAAAGGTTTATAACGCTTGTGTATGGTTTGTGATACACACTCGCTTGAAACAAATAAGCAACGCAGTTGTCAGCGGGCACACATGACAATCCACAATGGATTGTCCTTCACCTCCATTGACTCCTGAAGGGACTTGATATATGCCAGGAGCAAGGGAAGGCAAGAGCATCTGTTACACCTTCTTCTTCCATTACGTCTCGACTCACCCCTGGAGTCGGTTTCCAAAATTCAAGCCCCCAATTTCTGCCCAATACCGGGAAGGGCTTCAGTTTGAAAGCCAAGTTTATCCAGGGCCACTCGGCTTCTGTCAAGCCAAGAACATTCAATTGGGCTAATGCTGTGCCGGAGGTAACTACTCCCACTCTCTTTCTATCTGCCTCTCCTTTCATGTGGAAGGAATCTGCCATTTCCTCTCAGGTAGGCTGTTGTACTTGTGATGTTATGTAATGCCCCCAATTAATCTGACAGGTTCAACCAGAACAAACAGTGCCCACAAAGTACCTATTGGGAATGTACTGTAAACTTCAATGTAATTTGTGAAGAGGCTGATTACTGGCCTAATTAATGCAAAAATGCTCAGTTAAAGCACACACTTCACATGTTAGTGCTGTCAAGTGTAGTGACTGCACTTGCAGGCGAACCCAGCTGTCAATTTGCACAGTTTCCAATTTGCACTCTCCATTGATTAAACAGCTAAGGCACAGACATTGAAAAGCATTGAAGGGTTCATTGGGCGAAGAGAATACAGTAGTCATTCATTGAAAATGAAACGGGTGATAAGAGTGAAAGGTGATTTTGAAAAGAAAAGCTATTTAACAAGGGCATCTTAGAGGTGAAAGGGTGGAGGCGTGGAGTGACTGAAAGGAACAAAAGGTGACATATCGATGGAGAGAAAAGTGGACTGGAAAATCAAGAACATTGAAGGAAGGTGTGAGATTAAAATAGCGGTGAGGGAACAAAAGGAAGAAGACAGTAATGTTTCGAGATGAGTACAGGACGCTTATACAGTCACTCTGCTGACAAATAATGACAATTTGACCGTGCATAAATTGTCTGTCATTTTTGCCCGCAAACACTGCACAGTCACTTCACCACTTCACTCCTGACAGGACGCAAAATATTTTGACCCAATTTGGCAACAGTGGCACTCTGTCGAACGCAGGGATTTATTTATTTAAATGCATCAATAATTCAGAAACAGCGATAAACTGAATATGAAGTGTGCGCTAAATTTAACACAAGGGAAAGGCGAGTACGGGAAATGAAGAGAAATTGCAGGAGATACATTGAGGGAATACATGAGGGACAGTATTTAATAGATTTAAATAAGCAGTTACTTACTCATTCCCAAAATTACTAGACAAGTGGTTTAAGATGTCCATTTGTCATCGTGGCAGCACAGCTTTGATGACAATGAGGCTTTTGTCCTGTCTAAGGGCAGAGTGATGACTGTAAAGTGCAGCACATTAAAGGTTAGGAAGCATGTCTGAAACAAGGTGCCAGCATTGTTTAATGATGAGGAGAGCCCGGAGAGATACATGGCAGAAATTAATTGAAAATGAAAAGAATGGTGATGCGGTGAGATTTGGAAAGAAAGGCAGCCGAACAGATGGCATAGTGGTGGAGCGAGCACTTAAGAGAATTCTGGTCTCTCGGTTCACCACAACACTGTGAATCTGGCAGCACACAATACCAATGAGTCAATGAGAAAGTCTGTTATTTTGCAACTGTTATTTAATCATTCATTAGGTTATATTTATGGAATCATAGAAAGTTACTGGGAGAAGGGCATTCAGGCCATCGTGCCATTGCTAGCTCTCTGAAACAGTAATGCAATCGGTTTCCACCCCAGCCTTTTGCCTGCTATCTTTTTATATTCAGAGATGTGTTGCATTGTCGGAGCTGCTGTCCTTTGGATGAGACATTAAACTGAGGTCCCATCTGCCTGTTCAGGTGGATGTTGAAGATCCCATGGCGCTATTCGGAAAGTCTCTCTTCCATGTCCTGGCCTATAGGAAGGACCCCCCCCCCCAGGTAAAATTGAATGGCTATTTGTGGGACACTGCTGTGCACAAACTGGCTGCTGCGTTTCGCCCGCAAAACACACAGTCGATCCATTTTACAGTACATCCAGTGAGGGGCATTGAGATATCTCTACCAAATGATCAATTACTATTATCAAACGCAAGGATGATTATTTTTGATATTTCTTTCTCTTTGTCAAACATTCGTCTAATTTGCTTTCAAAAGAGATCAATGAATCCTGGTGTATCCACCTGTTTCAAAGAGCTTTCCACATGCTCAGTATCGTGTGTGTAAAAATAAAATAAAAGCCACAGTAAAAGGTAATAGCAGGCACACTACAAACCAACCAGGCTACGGTTTTACAAAGATCACGTTCAGAGCTTAACCCACAGCCCAGCACAAGGTTATTCTTTTCCATTGAAGACATTGCCATCCAGATGTGCTTAGGTGTAAATCACCATCTAAACTGGTAAACTGGGCTCGACACTGGGTACCATTAACCTGATTGAGAATCGAATGTTATTCCTTTCCAAATAGAAAAAACATGATTGTCAATATTATTGGTAGTATGGCTGAGCGCAATCGGCTGTCACAGATGAGTTAAAAGTGAAATAATGACCCTTGTTTTTGAGACGGTCTTTTATCACAGTGAAACATTATCAAAGGGAATACTTCAGAGTAAAATGTGCCGAATTATAAATTTTTAAAAAATAATTTGGTCACTCAATCCACAACTGTTTGTGGGACACTGCTGTTCACAATTGGCTGCACTTTACAGTATGTGTATTCTGCGTAGAGCCTTGAGACGCCTCAAAGACATGATAAGATGCTACATCAAATGCAAAGATTATTATTATTATTATACCCACAAACAAAATCAATTCACTTTACAGTATATTCTGTGAAGCGCTTTGATACGTCTAGAAGACATGAAAAGCATGGTATCAAATGCAAGGATTATTATTATTATATTATTATCACTCTTTGGTGATTTTTTTGGTGCAACTGAGAGATTATCGGTAGAGATCAATGATTAATCCAAAAAGGATGTTTGTAATTTGCAATCAAGGCTGATGTACGAACCGATTATACCTACGTCGGCTTTGACTCCACTGCCAACGACAAAAAAAAACTGTGGTCCGTACTTCCTCTTTATCATGACTGGCCTTAAAATCCTTTTGATAACTGAGGCTCATTGAAAATGATTGCATTGGCTATGGTTCAAAATTAGCCCTTCAGCTTTCAAGTTGAGAAGCATCTGCCTTTGTATTCATCACTGGAGGAGATGCAATTATGGGAACATTTAACAGCTTTGTCTGCTCATCGAGGTTCCAAACAATGATTGGTGGCAGCCTGCGATAACTTCCCCTATGAATATTTTATGCCAATGCCTAAATAATGAAATGGGCAAGGAATCAACGTTCACGAGGCTTAAAGGTGAAACAGTGAAGGCAATAGTTACAGTCTGCTGAGGAGTTAAGTCGGAGTTCCACTGTGTGCATCGCAGTTTCGTTGATCGAATCCACCGGTGTGGATAATAATCCTTGCACTTAAATACAGTGCCGTATCACGTCATTGAGACATCTCACAACGCTTCACCTAATATACTAAAAAGTGAATTGACTTTATTTTGTGGGCGAAACACAAATTGCCAATTGCGCACAGCAATTGTCCCACAAACAGTTATGGATTGAGTGACCAAATAATTGTTATTATTATTTTTATGAAGGGATTATTACCCCTGGAAAGCGATCCATCGATCAACTAACAGCCAAGATCATACTTACCTAGGTAAACAGAGGCGTGTGGAAATTAGGAAACTTGCCTAAGATTTTGCCCTACTGGGAAATCAAACCTGGGCCCTCTCGCTTGCAAGGTGAGTGCTCCAACCAACGCACGACAGAATTCCAATCAACCGATTTGATATCTAAATGGTTACCCTTCTCAGATTTGGTCCACTGCAAGTTTACAATCAGGGAAATGTTTATTAGTTACTTTGCTCCTTGGCCTTTTGTCTAAGTGTGGTTGTAAGTGTAGCTTTATGCTTTGGTTAGGGAGGTCACATCGAAATGAATGGAGCCGTTTCATTGCCTTGGATTCAGAGTCTGTGCCTCCTCCTGGCCTTTTGTCAGGGATGTTGATATCATTAATGATAACATCGATGTTCTATAGCTAGAGTATTTGTGTCATTGGATTAATTCGGGATAAATGGCATAATAATAAAATATGAAACATTAGTTAAGGATTTCTTCTCACCCATCCTTCCCTCCTTCCCTCCCACCTTCCCTCCCTCCCTCTCCTTCATCCTTCCAATCACTGACATGTGGCTGAGAGGGTTGACAGGAATCTCCATTAGGAAGTATTGTGAAGATGTGGAATGCTCTGCCCCATAAAGCCATAGAGACAGAATCAATAGGGATGTTTAAAAGTGAGATAGACCGAGATTTATTCGTCTCAATATGTCAAAAAGGCTTGAGATTAAAATATGGTAGAACGTGGTTGATGGGCTGAATGGCCTCCACCTGTCTATGTTTTCCTGTTCCATCACTCTTCACTCGACCTCAGGACCCATATTGCTACTGAGTGCACAGTCAAATCATCCCCTGGTGTCTGTGCTGAAATCGCCTTTCACATTCCTTAACACACACTCACCCTCTTTTACTCTTACCATTTCCAAAATGGGTTTACTTTCCCAATCTCAGCGAGGATCTCACAAAAGCTGCAATAAGGCTCCTTCTGAGCCTTCGCTTTTCAATACTGAAGAGCCCCAGCTTACCATAGCTCAATCCTCTAATATTGCAGATCAACCTTGTTGCTGACATCACTGCCTCCATGCACTGCCTCCCCCCAGCCCCCACCCCCCGCCTCACCCAACCCCCTTTGTAGGATCAGAACAGCACACAGCCTGACCAGAGCCGTGTGTAGCTTAGCATGACTTCAGGGGAGTCTGAATTCAATGTCTTTTTGATTGTGCACACAGCACTCAGCTTTGAGCCGGTCACACTGTTGCATTCACTCAGCATGCCCATGGTAGAGCAGGCCAAAGCCTCCATCTGCTCGACTGTGCGTCAGGCCACGGATGGAACACTGAAGACAAGGCAGCTGAGCAGGTGGATCAGGAGATCGTACGTAAGTTGCTGCCCGGCCGTAGAATTTTACACCCGAGAGGATTTATGATTACCGCACATTCTCCTCACCATTCCAAATCTGTGCGTCTCCAAACAGCTAGATCCAAGGAGGGCTGGTAATACTTCAACTCGACTTCATCAGCAGCTGGGCTGCAATTAACAACAACAACAACAGCAACAACAAAATTATATTTATAGAGCGTCTTTTCACATCGGGAGGACGTCCCAAGGTGCTGGGAGGAATTAATCAACATGGCCAGTAGCAGAACTTTTCAAATGCTTTTATCAAATCAGTTGTTGGTGCAAAACTATTGCATAATCCTAATTTATAATCCTTGCATTTGTTACCGCACCAAGATAATAATAATTATCAATAATAATACTTCAATTTGATACAGCGCCTTATCACCTTATTGAAACGTCTCAAAGCGCTTCACGGGATATACCGTAAAGAGGATTGACTGCACATTTTGTGGGTGAACTGCAGCCCCTAGTTGTTTGCGCACAGTATAATGTCTCACTGAGCATCAATCACTCTCGACTGTGAGCTCCAAGTCCTGGCGTGAGGATTCCACCCATAAACTGTTATTACTGGAGACAATGAAAATAATCCTTTCATTTGACAGAGCCCTTTATCACATTGTTGAGATGTCTCAAAGCGCTTCACAGAATATACTACAGTAGCATGTTTTGTGGGTGAAACGCGGCAGTCAATTGCACAAAGCAGTGTCGCGGATTGAGCGAACAAAATTTTTTTTTAACAAGGCAGGCCAAAACGTATATGTGCATACAGACACATACACACTTTTAGATGCTGCTTTGCAGCCTGACTGCTTCATTTGCATGCACTTGTATGTCTGATTACCAGAGCAAACAGCTCCGCCTCACAATGTACCCTTTCATTTCATTCAGCTCAGCAAATAGCAAGACTCCCAAATCAAAATGGTGCCAGGCCAAATTGTTCATCCAAATTGACAAATAATACAATGTGACAAAGAGAAAGCAGTTCTTAAAAATATACAAACAGTATTTTTAACCTGAATATACTTCTTATAATAAGTTTTGATACAATGTCTTATCACCTCAAAGTACATTTCAAGCACTTCCTCTCAGTTACCAACTCCTATATAAATATATACATGTACATATGTGTGCATACATACTACATATACAGTATATAAATACTCCCACACTGTCTCAGTGTCCCTTATTATATTAACACTTTTTTTTTAAATGCCATTAACGGCCTTTAAAATACTCTGTTCTCCTTTTTGCAGTCTTTGCATTTTATTAATAAGAAAGCGGGTTGGGTCGCTTATTAAAAAAAACACAATTTTTTTATTTAATCCGGATGCTGGAAATGTATGTTAATCCTAGTTTCTAACATTACTAAATACTTCTCTCTCTAATGTACAGATTGCCCCCGCCACCCCCCAACCCCCCCCCACCCCCTCCACTCCCCCCCCCACACACACACACATACTCAATCCCCAGTACCTTAACAATAGGTTGTAAGGGTTGTTTTGTTTTTGAATGACAGATAGTGACATGCTGCAACATGCTAAGAACAGTTCCCAAGAGGGAATCCGCTGGGTATATTTGCTGTCTGCAGTGCTGTAATGCTGAAGTGCGTTAATGTTTCGAAGCAGACCTCTCCCTCTTCGCCAATTGAGGCCTGTTGCGCTGTGTTTTGTTTGAATGCACCACTGGCTTCTGGAACAGGTGATGAGAGAACTTGCTCCCTCACAGATGCGCTGTCAACCACTTCTTTCCATCACAAAGGTGATGGCATTGTTTACTGTGTTCCAGCTTCAGGGAGGAAAAACAGTCCAAGAAAAACACACACACACACACACTCACACACACACACACACAACGCCCAATTGCAATCTGGAAGGTCACAGAAGGAAGATTGATTGTAGCCTCATTCATTGCTTTGGATGTGATAACATTATGTTCCATGGTCCTGGAAGCCAGTGCAAAGAGTCCTGGAGTGTATTGGTTAAAGCGCTTGCCTCACAAGCGAGAAGACCTGGGTTCGATTCCCGGCCAGGGTGAAATGTTAGGCAAGTTTCCTTACTCCACATGCCTCCATTTATCCAGCATTAAGTAGGAACAAGATTGTTAGTCAATTGGAGGATCGGTTTTCCAGGGGTGATAATCCTGTTCAATACATAAATACAATTAAAACATATATATTTAATTCAATCACAACTGTTTGTGGGACACTGCTGTGTGAAGTTGGCTTCACATGTGTCGCCCACAAAATATATAGCCAATTCACTTTACAGTATATTCCGGGAAGCGCTTTGAGATGTCTGGAAGACATGATAAGGCGCATATCAAATGCAAACACTATGATTTCTTTAAATACTTAAGCATTTGTTGGGAGCAAATACTGTGTACATGGACAGTATAGCTTGCATGTGGTTGGTCGTGGAGGAACACTCACACATATACACACACACCAATACATTTATCAAGGAAATTTGAAGCAAATTTGCCGTCTGGCTTGGAGGGCACTATATAAATCCAAGTTGTTATTGAGTGATTGATGACTTTCCTCTTCGACCGTGCCTTTTGTTCCACCCCGAATTTTTCGACCTCCCCTTCATATCTCACCTCTTCCCAAACACTCCCCTCTCAGCTCGGGTCACACGCCTCCTGTGCAGCGCCTTGGGGCGTCCTCCCGACATGAAAGGCGCTCTATAAATGTAATTTGTTGTTGTTGTTGATAGATGTCATTGAACACCTTCTGTTTATTTAAATTGGTATCCATCCAAATTTGTCTTCCTTCCAAAAGTGATATTGAAATAACATGGACTTTCCTAGATTGAGGGGTGTTGGGGGCGGTGGGGGAAAGCGCGACCACCAATGGGTGGAGGGACAAACAGGAGGCCGGAGGCCTTAATTATTAGCCTCTTCAGACTTCCTTCTGTGACCTTCCAGATTGCAATTGGGCTCTGTGTGTGTGCTGAAGGCATCACGGCAAGTCAACCAGGAATCAACACGGCAAGTCAACCAGGAATTAATGCACAAACAAATCGTTGCTCCATTTACAGAAAACACAGACTTGTCTTTGGAGTGGGGGAATCATTATACACGCGCATACAGATACATGCACACACAAAGCACTGAGGATTTTGCTGACTCGCCTTTTAAGAGCTCATCTTTTAAATTATGCATCAACAGCAATTTGCACCAATGCTTAAAATGCCGTCATATCAAAACCTAAAGCAGCTGATGTATTGCAAGGGATGACTTTAGGTCCCAGTATCTTCTCTCTTTTGCATAATATACTATACCTTCTGCATTAGCTTTCCTTGGGAGCTGTCGAGGCATTCAACTAACAAGCCATTGGTTTTAATGAAGGTGTTTTGGCTCCCTCTGCTATTAGATGGGAATTCACATCCAATGTGTTTTGCATAAGATATCAAAGTGTCCTGAGCTTTGAGACACTCTTATATTATGGCTATAAATTCTGTGATATCACAGCATTAGAATTCAGGGATTTGCGCATCACTAGCTAGCAATTAACATGGGCAAAAGAATCCGACCAGCTTCATTCCTGCCGATAGGTTTCAGAAGACAAGCAGACAAGGAGCACTGTTAAGTAATATTCATTTGAATTTTTTTTTGCTCCACTTTCAAATCTCATTCCGGGAAAAGTTGACATAGGAATGGTGCTCTCCTCTTCAATGTTGTGGCCAGCAACAGGGTCGGAGAGAGGCTGAGCAGCTGTAAAACCTTTTGTTCAGTGTCTGCCCGCAACAATTGTGTTGACTTTCATTTGCACAGTTACAAACTCAGTCCCAATTCGCCTCTGATATTATCTCACCAGCTGCCGGGAGTACGAAATGAAACTCCCCCAGCAAACAAGCCACCTCAGCTATGAAAATTTGTGTCTTATCCAAGAATTAACTGGGTTGAAAGTAAATTGATGGCAATGCAAATATCCGCATTCTACAACCTCGACTGCTGAACAAACAGAGACTAAACGACACACAAGCAGCTAATTTTTTTGAAATGAGGTGTTAGTAATAAGCATTAAGCTCGTGCATTGCAAATGTGTTTGTATGTATGTGTTGTGAGAAAGGGAGCGAGACCGAGAGATTTTATTAACCACTAACAATTCAGTGGCAATTATTTATTGGAAAGAGTCAATGTTTTCACTGAAAAAAAGGGGCAAAACCATTTTCACTTGATGTGTATCCAAACCTATAGCAGATATTGCTGCTGCCAATTCAAGTTGTGTGGAACTCCACATTATACTTAATTAGCCCTGACAAATTTACAATGGTTTATGAGTCCATTAAAATTCATGTGTTGGATTGACACTGCGATAGCCTTTCACACGCACTGAAATTCCCACAGTGGACAGCTCCGATGTAGTGGATGGAATGTTTGATAACCTTTGATTAAAGCGCCTTACAACATTGAGAGGATGAATCAAAATGCTTTGCAGGGTTTTACTGTGAGGTCTAAATTACTGTGTATTTTATTGAGCAATGGGACCATTTGTAATAAATAATAATAATAATTATCCTTGCATTTGATATAGCACAATATCTTGTCATCGAGACATTTCAAAGCGCTTCACCAGAATATACTGTAAAGTGATTTGAGAGTATATTTTGTGGATGAAACGTGGCAGCCAATTGCACTCAGCAATGTCCCACAAAGAGCCAGAGTAATTTTTTTTGAAGGGTTTATTACTCCCAGTTAAAGATGCACCAATCAACCAACAACTGGATTTCCAATTCACTGCCAGATAAACAGTGGCGTGTGGAGTAAGGAAACTTGCCTAAGGTTTTGCCTTGCCCGGAAATCTAAACCCAGATCCTTTTGCTTGCGTACACTTACCTCCCCAAATAGCAATCTTTTCCTTCCCTATTTATTCAATTTCACACATGTAAAAGAAAGATCACTGTATTTAGCATTGTATGTGTGTGTGTGTATGTGAGAAAGAGAGGGAACAAGGGAGGTTTAGGTCATTTGTTTTCTCAGAACTCGAGCCGGAGACGTGTGTAAAATAGTCAATTGCAAATGCAAGGTTATTAGAGTCGCTAACATTTATCTTCAAAACATCCCACTATTGCAGAAATCAAAAGCACCTTTTATTTGGAAAGCTGATTGGTTTGAGGCCAAGACCCTTGATGGAAGTATTCAATGGCTGTTTTACAGTGAATGGAACAATAAAATCCTCACGGGTAGAACTCGCTGTACAGCTGGCTGTCTCTTTATTTTCAGTGCTGTTAAAACCAAGGTTGGTGAACAAGCGAGTATTTGCAAGCTTCGAATTGTATTTGCGTGGACTTATATGACCTCAAACAGCACAGTAGATATTACAAATTAACACGCCCTTGGGTTGTTAATTTGATCTCACACTTCCCTAAAAAGCATCAAGGCATGTCTTCAACGCACCCCATCTTTCTTTTCCACCGTGAGCCCAATGGGCATATTTAAAGGATGATGCCGATCAGCCAGAAGCCACTAACAACCCCCTCTCGTTAATTATTCTCTCTCATACGGCTAGCAATATCTTGCCTTACATTCACATAGACATTCTGCTGTGAACACCATAGCAGCTGCGATGGACAATGTTGGACGAGTGGCTGCGTTCCAAGAGGCTGCCAACGGGGATCACGGACAGTGACAATGGAACTAAGCAAGCCACGAAAAGCCACCACGAATGGGAGGTACAAACATATAGTGCCTGTCTGATGGCTTCATCCAGAACTTGAGCAAAGAGGGATTTCTTTACACACAGGGTCATGGGAACATAGAACTCATCAGGAAAACATCGGCGCATTTGAGAGGAAACTTGATACACACGTAATAATAATAATCCTTGCATTTGATATAGCGCTTTGCACATCTTCTAGACATCTCAGGTGTGTTTAGCCCTATCTAGAATTGAACCCATGTCTACTGCCTGTAAGGCGAGTGCTCTAACCACTGAGCTACAGGACTTCACATGAGGGAGAAGGGAGCGGAGGGGATTAGCGAGTCGAGGGATTAGGAAGGGTGGAGGCTCAAATGGGAGTATGTCACACTTGGAAAAGAGGTTGTCACCTGTGGGAGGCTGTTCTTGGGATATCTCAAGATCACAAGATGGGTTTGGGTGAAATGGATGCCTTTGGCTCATTTGATCTCATCCATCCTTATACCCTACCCGCCCCCCATCGAGGTTGTGGTTTCTCCCCCAAGACGAGCCTTAACCCCTCTTTTTGGCAGGACCTTGTCAGTGTTTGCATCAAGTCTCCATTTCAAGTAATCCAAATGCTGTGGTTGCTGGCGAAATAACATGTGGAGCGTGTTTTCTGCACAAAAACGTGGGAGACTGCCCTATTCTCCTTAATTAATGGCTGGTTACTGACTTAACAGGTGTTCGCAACGATCAATGATTGAAAAATCATTAATCCTTTATTAAATAAGGAGATGAGCACTTCGATTTCTATCTGCCAGCTTCTATTACGAACCTTCTGATGTCAGCCACTTTGTTAAACTGATTTACATCATCTTCACAATTTCCCCATTGATTTCACTGAGGTTCCAACAGATGGTAACAGTTTATAGCAACGTTTGCAGATCCATTTCCCCTCTCCCTCCCCCCAGGAAGCTGACACTCCAAAGTAGCGCTGGGTAGGCTCTGCATTTTCGGAGGTCTTTTGGATGAGACATTAAATCCAGGTCCTGTCTGTACTGTCCCGTCAGTGGTTAGAGCACTCACCTAACAGGGGTGACACCTGTGTTCAAATCCAGGCAGGTCAGGGCAAAATCTTAGGCAAGTTTCCTTCCTCCACATGCCTAATAATAATCCCTAAAAAAAAATATAAGAAAATTGGTCATTTCAATCCACGACTGTTTGTGAGACGCTGCTGTGCGCAATTGGTTGCCATGTTTTGCCCATAAATATACAGTCAATTCAGTTTACAGTATATTCTGTGAAGCGCTTTGAGACATAGTCTAGAAGACATGTAAAGCGGTACAGTACATCAAATTCAAGGATTATTATTATATTATTACTGCTTGTGAGGACGTTAAGGATCCCACAGCACTATTCAAAAAAGAAAGGGAGTTTCTCCCCCTGTCCTGGCCAATAATTCCCCAAGTAAAATTGGTTATTCACTTTATGGATGTCCATGAGGATGTTGCTGTGTGCAAACTGGCTAGTGCATTCACCCACAAAGCACACAGTCACTACACTTTGCAGTACATCCTGTGAAGTTCTTCGGGACTCTAGATGTGGAAAGGCGCTGCACCAAACATAACAACAATAGCAACAAAATTACATTTATAGATCGCCTTTCACATCGGGAGGACGTCCCAAGGTGAATAAGGATAAGTAAGGATTATTAATCATTCATCTCTCAATGGAAGGTGTACTGATTGACAACGCCTCACACAGCCTCAACGAAGGTTTGTGGCAAAATCACATCTCAGGCTGCAGAATTCTTCACAGGACATATGACAGGGGAAGAAACAAAAAGAGCCATCAGGCTTGGCATCAGTGCAGGTGTGAGCGATGATGCCAAATGTAGTGGTAGATTCCCTCAGTCAGTTTAACACAATCATGTTAGTAAATCCATAATCATTCTCATTTCCAACGGTCATCGAACTCTGCGACTGATGTGGAAGCAGCTGTTGCTGTAAAATTCTGCCTTGTGTTAACCTCTAAAAGCATTTTTGCAGTTAAGCGCTCTGTGATACTGCCCTATATGAAGGGCGCTACATATATGCAAGTTGCTATTGTTGTTGTTGTTGAAACAACCCAAACTGACTCGAGGAGAGAGAAAGAGAGAGAGAAAGTAATAACTGAGATTCTCAAAGTTTAGCACAGAGAGCAAAAAGTAGCATCACCTTGCATCCTTTCATGGATGAGAAAATGAACAGACTCAAAGGGAGCAATCTCTACACTTGTTAAAGGCTAATTGCAACACAAAGCTTAGTCAATAAATCGTTTCCCTGCCACCAACCTATTGTGAAGTGAAATAAAATGAGCACAGTGCTCAAATCAGACGAGGATTTTAAACAGTATTTTGGGAGTGGAAGGAGGTGGGGTGGGGGGGTGAGCCACATCGGAAGTCACAAGATTGAAAAAAAACTCCATCCTGCCAGTTGATCAACTAGAGAATATTGCAAAGCCAGTTCATGTTGACTGCCCTTCATTCTGCGTAAACATCGCACGACGCAAAAGAGGTTGGAAAACCACAAACAAAGTTTGATCTGCCTGACAATGGGGTTTGTAGCAAATTTCTTTCATGCCATTGTTGCGTTTGGGGTTATGTTGGTGAACAGATGGCACGTTTAGCCATCAATATTCATGAGTCCACTTCATAACTTCACCCCCAGGGAGAGTCCCTAATTTAGTTTCTATCAGTCTCCGAGGATATCAAATGAGCAATCGAGTGCCCAGCTCCGCTGTGCTCGTTGCTGTAGAAATCAAAGGGCTGTTCGCACAAAAGGCGTTTGAGCGCTCGCTTGCTGCCTTCATTCAAATGTGCTCAGGGCGGCACGATCTGTGTGAATAAAAAACACTGAAGGAAAGTGAAACGCATTCACATTTTAATAATTCCTGTGCATGAGAAGATGAGCTCGACTGTTGTAATTAATACCGTGACAAGGAACAGCCACATTTACCAGAACACTAAATACAGAACTTGTACCTTACTCCCAAAGGCTCTGTGGGTTATGTTGATAAAGGCAACTCCAATACATCCCCAGGTCCACGCGTGAGCCAAATATATTGATTTGCCTTAACAGGAGGATATACTTCAATTGAGCAAACAAGGCATCCTTGTCACTTAACAGCAAGAATATAACATCCAACACTCAAAGACGATGGACCACACGGATTGATTATACGAGTGTTCAATACTGTTGTCGCTATCCGGAAACACAATATCTAACCATACACATCTAGAGATTGCCTGGTGATAAGCTTCACATAACAGATTACACGATGTATTAAAAAAGTCCACCATGTAATAAATCGAGAGCAGCACCAACAGTGAAAGTGTTATGATGGAGAGTCTCACATATACTCTACGTGAAAGATAGCTACAAGCCTTGTTGGATCCTCAGACCCAGGTGTTACATTGCAGCGCACAGCACAGAAGGGGACTGGGAATACTGTGCTGGCGGGGATGGATGGATTGTTATGAAACCGATGTTTCATTAAGTTTTGCAGAGCAATATTAAACCAACAACAACAGCAACAACAAAATTTCACTTGTATAGTGTCTTTCATGGGGCAAGGACATCCCAAGGCCCCACAGTGAAGAAAGCAAACAGAATTGTGCGGAGCGGATGTGCAAGGCATGGGGTAAGATTGCTAAACTTGTGTAGGACGCTGGCTTAACCTCACCTGGAGTGCTTCAATTCCGGTCATCACGTTATGGTAAATAAAACTTGCCATTGGAAGGGTGAGTGCTGGAATTAAGCCTCTGGGAGGTAGAAGGAGAGAAATCGAGCCATTTTGCTGTTGAAGAAGAGAAAACCCTGGGGAAATCTTGTTGAAATATTTACGATCTTGAAGCGTGGAGAGAGATACTGAACACTAATGAAATGGGTAGCATAGACAAATCTAGAATAAAGGCCATACAGAACCGTGGTTGAACAGAGGCCAGATGGGGGGATAGTTCACACAGAATTATTTGATGTGAGTGTGAAATATGTGGATGGGACAACTCTGGGAGATGATTCCTTCAGTAAATCTCACAGGAAATTGGGTAACTATTTACATTGCAGGGAAATTCTGCGAAGCGCTTTGATGCATTGACAACATGGCAAGACGCAATATTAATGGCAAAGATGAATAATAATAATTATCATGGAGCATATATTAGATTTATAGTGTAAGACTTCATTTTATTTTAGAAATCAAGATGATCTTTTCCATCGCTGTATAAATATTTTCACACTGTGGGGTATTAGGACGTGGAGCTCAGACCATTAATATTTAAAAGAGAATTGGATAAATATTTGAAAAGGAAGAATATAAATGGTTATGTAGAAAGAGCAGGGAATTTGGATGAGAAAAGCATAACTACAGCGAACGAACCAGCAACAGAACTAGCTTGATCAAGCGAATGAGCTGCACGCACTCTGAAAGTGTTAAGATTGAATACATTAGCTTATGTGAGGCAATGTGTTTTATTGTGTTCAGAATATAACCCCTGAGCTATGGATCGCAGCTTAATGAACCGTATATTTCTTGATCGGATTCTTAATGACAAAATCCCAATAATGAATCACGTAAAACAGTCTGTAACATCAGGGGTCAGTTGGCAAAAAAAAACATGTTTTAATAAAAAAAATCAAAAATTACAAATCTTTCTTTGGATTTTGTGGAATTAATGGTCAGAGGCAGAATGTTCTTGAAGTGGTCATCTTGTCAAGATGGTGTGGTGTTGGTATCCCTTCAATGAGATAGATTTATCATTGAATTCATCTGCGCATCATCATCCAACTCTCTCAGTCACATTACTGCCTGAAGTTGAACCCAGGGGGATTGTCTTATTTGGGGGATTGTCAGCCAAGAGGTTTCAAAGCGCTTTCCGGAATATATTGTAAAGTGGATTGAGTGTGTATTTTGTGAGCAAAATGAAAAGGCAAATAGATGTTTACTTGGTAAACAGAGGTATCAGGGGATATGGAGAGAGGGTAGGAGGTGGAATTGATATTGCATAAGTTGGAAACTGGTGGAGCAGGCTTGATAGACTGAATGGCCTCCTGCCGTTCCTATGCAATGTACTCCTCCACCCATTCATTGCCAGAGGCTAAACTGTTACACGAGTGAAACTGGGGTCAGTGGAGAGAAATAATAATAATAATCGCCATAAAATAATAACAGGATTTTACATATAAAGTGCGCTGACTGTGTGTGTTATTGGGGATCGTAACAGCCAATAACGCCTACAGCAATTGTCGCACCAACAGCTGTGAAGCGAGCGATCACTTTTTATTGATATAGGTTTACAAACAAATGAATCAAAACCGTAACGCAATCCTCAGAAGGACACTCTATGAACAGTAAGTTACTCGAGTTTTTTTTTCCCCCTCCACCCCCAGTTGCTTAAAATGGGAAGCAGCATACCAAACTAAAACAGCAGGGCCGAGATAATAAAAGTACGTAATGGATAAGTTTGTCTCTCAGGTGCCTTACCGCCAGCTCCTGTTCAGCAACTGAAGAAAATAACTGCTGCTTCTCATCATAAACATGGAATCACTGCGAATTCGCATCATCAATCATGAGATCTAAGGCAGTGAAGCACTTTTCAAGGCTGCCAGGGTGTAAAATGCTGTGGTTTTCCATTGGGAAGATGCTTTTTTACACACACACACACACACACTTGTATCTCACTGATATGATGAATGCATTTTTTCTTATTCCCCATAACAGGGGAGGGAGGAGGGAATCCTGAAAGAGAACGAGGGCAACCAAAAACCGTGACTCTGAATTCACTATCGACTGATCAATCTGAATAAAAATAGCCATTGAGACTTTCTCCTCAATGGCAAAAGCTCCTGCCTGGATACAATACACACTGTAACATTAAACTTGCGCAGTGCCTTTCACGTCGGGAGGATATCCTAAGGCACTGGGTAGGGTGGCTGAAGGCGCAGTCGAAGAGGAGGGTCTTGGAAGGCAAGGGAGTGTGTGAGGCGAAGGACTGTGGGTTGGAGTTCTAAAGGTTGTGGCAGAGAAGCTGAAGGCCTGGCTGTCGATGGTGGGGCGGGCCAGGCTGGGGACGTGTAGCAGGCTGGAGCTTGCTGAGCGGAGGGAACAGGAAGGTTGATGTGGGATTTGAGTTGATTTGATTGGACATTGCGTTAAACTGCTCAGCAAGGAATCAGCATCTGAAATGGGAGGGGGAGGATGGAGGGAGTAAATACTATTTACAGTGTGAACGTGGCAGCCCAATTGTCCCACAAACAATCATGAAAGAAACAATCAATTTTATTTGGGAATTGTTGGCCAAGTCACTGGGAGAGAGAGAAACTCCCCTCTCTTTTCCTCCCTCGGCTCCTAATCCAAAGTCCAGCAGTTTGGGATGTCCTCTGATGTGAAAGGCACTTTATCTGTGTTGATTGTGCTATATTGTATTGTGAAAAGGTGTGTGTGGGTGGGTGGGTGGGGGGATGGGTGGTGGGGGTGGTGGTGAGGGGGTAGAGTAAAAGAGAAAAATAAGACTAAACAGTTTGACGTAGATTCTACAAAAATAAAGTCATTCAGCCAAATGGGAGAATATGAAATCGGATCTTTTGTTCTGTATCGACACAGGTCACCTGAGCAAAACGGTCAATAAACCCATGCAGCAAAGATCGAACCACAACTGTGTTTTTCATCATGCTATTGGCTAAATACTGTGCAGTTCACTTTAGATCACAGCGTTGATCCAAGCGAAGTTTCCAACATGAAGGTGCTATGCTCTTGGTCACGATGAAACTGTATGAAAGGAAATAAATCTTCTGGTGCAAGTGGACATGTGAGAAATGGGATGATAATAACAATAATAATAATCCTTGCATTTGATACAGCACCTTATCAGATCTTCAAGACTTCTCAAAACGTTTCACAGACAGAAGATACTGTAAAGTGATTTAATTGTATATTTTGTGGGAGAAATGTGGCAGCCAATTGCACACAGCAGTGTCCCACAAATATTTGTGGTTGAGTGACCCAAATTATTATTGATACTGTATGTATATTTTTGGGAGCGGATTATTATCCCCGGAAAAGCGATCTGCCAATCAACTAACAACCGGGTTCCTGCATACTGCGAGGTAAATAGCAGCATGGAAAATGAAGAAATTTGCCTAATATTCTGCCCTGACTGGCGGACCCCAGATCTTCTCACTTGCAAGGCTAGTGCTCTAACCACTAAACTACAGGACTGCAAATCAAAGTCACAATTTACGTTTCATTTCCTACCTCCGCTCTGTGAGCGAGTTAATGAAGTCTTCCTTTTTGCCGAGCACTGTAATCCTTATTCTGTTGCAGGCACGGCACTGATCGGAATGTGCAGTTTATTCCATACTCACACGCTTTGTTCGGATACATTATATTCACTAGATTGCGTTTTGGACAAAGAAGGCCCTTTGGCTCGTTGGACCATCGTTTCAGAATACAACAGATCCTGACATCTTCTCATCGTAGCGTCAAGCTGTCTCTTAAGGCTCTAGAAGCTCAGCTTCCACCAGCCTTCGTTGGTAATCCCCGTTCCAGCCAATAATTACCCTTTGTGCAAAGAAAGAAAATTACTGGCGTCTGTCTTGGAAATGGCGCGTCACAAACCCTGAGCCTGTGCCCTCTTTGCTCAGCTGCCTTGGCATATTCCAAGAGCATTGTCCTGGCTTTGCTGCCTCAGTACCTGGCAACACAACACACACAGACACGCACACACACCACACACAACAGAGGGATAATGGGTGCCAGTAGAGGGCCACAAGCCAACGCCACACAGATCAAGGCAAGAAACTGGAAGCTATTGAAGGTTTCCCAACTTGTAAGACTGACTTTGCTCGGTAAGCAATGTCAGACCCCAGGGACACAAACTGAGCTGTCCACCATCTGCATCAGTGCCTTATGAACTCCTGTAGCTAAGTGGTAAGAGCACTCGCCTCTCAAGTTTGATTCCCTGCAGGGCAAAATGTGGGGCAAGTTTTCTTACTCCATACACACACACACACACACCTCTATTTACCTGGCAGTAAGTGAGAACCCGATTGTTAGTGGATTGGCGGATCACTTTTCCGATTGTTATAATCCCTTGCAAAAATAATTTGGTCACTCAATCCACAACTGTTTGTGGGACACTGCTGTGTGGAATCAGCTGCCGCGTTTCGCCCACAGAACATACAGTCAATTCACTTTACAGTGCACGTAATGGAAATGTGATAAGGCACTGTATCAAACGCAGGGATTATTATTGTGGCAGACAAAGGTCGCCTGCAATTTCACCCAAATAATATTACCATTAAATGAGGCTTGAAGGGGGGAGGTGGGGGTGGGCGACGGAATAAGGCAATAATTCAATCTTGCGTCTTCTGTTGACATTCTTAAATTGCTCCAGCTTAATGTCGCCGTTTATGATGACATCAGAACCGCTTGATGAAATTACAGTCTTGCCTTCTTCTGCCAACCATCTGTCACGCTGGCTTTAATAACAGAGCGCTCTCTCTAGCTCGTGCCGAGAGCTTCTGTAGGCTATGTTTATTTTCTCTAATGTTGCAATAATCACGGCCCAGTCTTTTGTGGTTGCTTTTCAATGTGTGTTTTTGCCTTGCGATAAAGATTTTTTTCCTCCCAAAAAGGGAACCAGAAATTAGCAGCAGCTGTCATGTTAAAAATGCCCCTCCAACTCCTTCTCAGGAATATACAGTGACTGGGAGGCATGAGCGGCACATAAGACAACATGTTTGTTGATTTAAGTGTTTCTAAGGAACAGAACTGTGGTCTGAAGCTGTGCTTCTGTTAACTGAAAACGTCGATGAACATTGAGGCCACAAAACTAATTTACACGAGCGAGATTTGATTCTACAAACTATTGTTGCATCTCCACCAGGGTAGATTTGCCTGGTATCAAGCAACAGAAATACTTGCAGTCTTATTACTTCTTTAACTGCTAAAGCTTTGTAAGGTGAAATGGACAATGCAGCTTGCATATGGTTGTTCATGGAGGGACACAGACACACAAGTATACTTGTATAGAGCCTTTCATGTCAGGACGACGTCCCAGGGCGCTGGACACACACACAATACACACACACACAAACACGTATAAGGCGCAATTGAATTATTCCAGATTTTATTTTCTCCCAGCATCGTCCTCGCCAACAATTCTCCAGATTAAATTGCTCATGGCGGCAAGTTAGTAAGAATTAGAACACACCCTTTGCATGTAAGGACCCTTTACCCATGGGTTAAGTAATATTTCTGCACAAAATTTGATAAATAGTGCAGATAAGCTATATCTGCCACAAAGGCTACTCTTCCCACACATCCTTTCTTCAAACTTTTACCCAAATGCAATACTCGCCCAGCAGATAAATCCTCATGTTTCCAGAATCTTCCCCTCTCCATTCCCCTACCACAAACTTGTTCCATTCCCATTTGCTCGAAAGCTGGTTCAAACTCTCCATTCTATTACTGCCTAACTTGCACTTGTGGATATATCGACCAGGACCAGATGGAGCAGTTGAAACTCGGTTAACTGGACCTAATTGGTTACATAGGTACATTTACTAGAGTGTTTCAGTGCCTGATGCTGGCCTCACCATTTCTGCAGAAAATCCTGAACTGAGCAGTGGGACATGTTACAAATACTAATATGATAATCCTTGCATTTGATCGTAGACTCTCAGCGTGTTGTCAAGACATCTCAAAGCACTTTACTGGCTATACTGTAAATTGATGGCCATATGTATTTTGCGGGTGAACAAGGCAGCTAATTTGTGTACACCAACATTCCTCCCTCCCCCATCCCCACTCCTCCGCAATAGTCAAGGTACCAATTATTGGGCATTTTCAGCAACAATGAACGCTTGTTCAAAATAATCAGCAAGGCCATCCACGGCTGCTAATGTAAAACCACCCACCCAATAGCCATCAGATTAGCAATCAGAGAGGAGTGGTATTATAACAGCTCACTTGTTTGCAAAAGGAATAATTTTGTGGTAAGAGATAAAGAGAACTGTTTTGACCGAGTCAAGGTGACACTCTTATTTCTGGCTGGATTCTGTCTGGATAGAAGGATTAAACTGAACAGAATTTACTTCAGTGTTAAATGCATCTGACATCAGTGTTGATTACATTTTTCTTTGTAAAACAGGTTCAATAGCGAACAGCGAGAGTTCTCCAGTGTCTGTCCGCCTGCCTGGCATTCTTATCACGGCTCGCTTCCCAAGCAATTACAAGCCCTTGCCGTTAATTAGCTGGTGAATCAGGATTCAACTTTGTATTTCATTGTTCAGACGTCATGAGAAAAAGCAGCGCAGCTTAAAGCATATTAATAATTACACAGCAGATTTTCTTGCTCCAGTAAAAATTGGTGTATTTTGTCTGGCATCAAAGCTGCAGCCAACGCCTGCCGTGAAATCACAAGATGGGAAACGAAGTTTGGATGACGAAGTGCTTCAGATGAGACATTAAACCAAAGATTTTGCCTGCCTGTCTTCAGTTGGGTGTTGAAGATTTCTGGACAATATTCAGAAAGAAAATGAGTCTTTATCCTCCCCAAATCACAGCTCCCTCCACTTGTCAACTATCCTCCAGGTTGATATGTCATTTACCTCATTGCTCTTAAAAGAGCCAACGCAGACACGATGGGCCGAATGGCCTCCTTCTGTGCTGTAAACGTTTATGGTGCTATGGCTTGTCGGAGTGCAACGTGCACATTATAGCTGCGATGTCTGGAGGCAAAATAACAAGTTGCTGTCCTTCACACTGGTTAATGTGACATGTTTTGAAGCGTAATTCAAGAGGTATTCAAAAATTTCAAGTGTATTTTTTTCATCCTTCATTCATGCATTGAATCCACAGATAATGTATGGAATTTCAGACACACGGGACGAAAGCCTTAACACTTATACTTAGCCAATTACACACAGCAGTGTCCCACTAATAGTCGTGGATTGAAATGACCAATTTTATTATTGTGTTATTAGGCATGTGGAGCAAGGAAACTTGCCCAAGGTTTTTCCCTGACCTGCTGGATTTGAACAAACGCTTGTAAGGCGAATGCTCTAACCACTGAGCTACAGGACTCCATTATCATTATCATCATTATTTTGCCCACAAAATACACAGTCAATTCACTTTTCGGAATATTCTGTGAAGCGCTTTGAGACGTCTCAACAATGTGATAAGGCCCTATATCAAATACAAGGATTATTATTATTATTCCACATATTGCCCAAACTGAATAAAATACAGTATACGCATATTGAATATAGACTAAAAAAAATTGTTTAAATTTTTTTACATTATAAAGTGGCTGCAAGTACCTAGAGCATACTAAAATAAGTTGAAATAAATAATAAGAGAGGAAGCCAATGTCATTGTGCCTACAGCGTATTTAAATTATTCCTTAACCTAGCAGAAACCATCTCCAGCCTGCATAATAATGTGGATCGCTAAAGCTAAATTTAAGCTAGCTCACATTTGGTTAATGTTGCTGTCTTACAGGAACTAATTCTCATGTAACTTCTGGGCAGAAGGGAACTCATTTCTTCATATCTCTCTCTCTCTCTCTCTGTCTGTTTCTTTCTCTCTCTCTCTCTCTCTCTCCAGCTAAATCTTCTTGAGGAATTCCTAACGAACATTAGTTTTCATTACGGTTTTAATCACGGCTTCTTTTTTTTTAGAATGTAATTGGAAGAACTTCGAATAGAAATGTCATCGGATTTATTTAACGAGTCCGGGTGATCGATTGGCCATCTTCAGGCGTAATGGGTAACTAAGATTGAAAGGGTATTACCCTTCACAGTTTCACAGGAGAGTTGGATGGTCCCAGTGGTAGACGATCCACTTACTTGAAAGACAACCAGAGGTGTGCAATGGTGAGGCAGAGCTGACAGGCAGAGAGAAATCGGTGAGCCAGTGGAGTAAGGGACAAGGCAGGCTGGCAAGCAATCAGAGCATGAGAGATGTGCAGACTGAGATAAGGGCAACAAGACTGGTGAGTTCACAGTAACAACAACAACATCAAATTACATTTGTATCACCCACTTCGCAAGAGGAGGACATCCCAAGGCACCAGACCCGGCCTTCAACATTCACACAAAACATTGAAGCATCTCAAAGGCGCTAACAGGTGAGCGCTGTCATGTGCAATCAGTTCTTATTTCTGCCCGTGTGTCAATCCGCACACGGCATGTCTCGCAAACAGCCATGGAGTGAAATGCCCAATGTGTTCGACTGAAAGGTTTTTGGCCAGGACACCACAATAAAGCAGGCCATTCAACTCGTGTTTCGCTTCTATGAATCTTCATCAGTCGCTTTAGATGTTGGATTAAAAAGATTATTATTTGATGTTGGTTTGTGTCTTTTCAGAGAGCTGCGATTAATATGCAAAACCATCTATCAAAAGAGGACACGAAAAGGTTGAAACACTTTGATGTGCATCACCGGTTCCTTTCGGAAACTATCTTTGGACAGCAGACAGAGGCAACGGAGTCTACCTATAATTTCATATTGAGCCTGTTGTCTGTTGGTTTGAATTAAACAGCTGTTTAGAAAAGCTTACAAACTCCTAATTTGTTGGCTCATTTCTGAATTCATTTGCTTAAGTGATGAATGAGGAAGGTTGCACACTGCATCTGTCTGTGTGTCCATTCTAATAAATTAATATCAATATCTCAAACTGCCCTCCACTCCCAAGAAGTCAGGATTAAAAATAATAAGAATAACAATCGTGGCATTTAATATGGCTCCTTATTATGGATTCCTGTAGCTCAGTGGTTAGAGCACTCGCCTTATAAGCGTGAGACCTGTGCTCGAATCCAGGCAGGTCAGGTCGAAACTTTGGGCAAGTTTCTTTACTCCACACACACACCTAATAATAATCCCTCCAACAAAATACAATAATAAAAAATTGGTCATTTCAATCGACTGTTGTGGGACACCGCTATGCGCAATTGGCTGCTGCGTTTCACCCACACATATACAGTCAATTCACTTTCCACTACATTCTATGAAGCACTTTGAGACGTCTAGAAGATGTGAAATGTGCAATATCAATATCCAAGTATTATTATTATTATTATTATCACGTCTCCAAGATGTCTCAAGCTTTTCAAGAGATACACTGTAAAGTGAATTGACTGTATATTTTGTGGGCGAAATGTGGATTTGTGGATTTAGTTACCGCAACATTATCAATTGCGATCTTCAGGGTTTCATTTCCAGTCACTTCAAAGAAAACCATTACAGTAGATCGTGATGGTGACATAAATCTACACTGTTCATCTTACCCCAGCAATCAGTTACATAGTTGAAACAAATAAGGAGTTATTTCTGTGCTCCACCTCATTACATTTCATAGAAAATCATTAGAACTACAGCAACAGATACAATTATATTTGTAGAGCGCCTTTCACATCGAGACTTGGAACTGACAGAGAGAGGTGGGTGGGGGGGGGGGGAGGGGGGGGGAACCTAGCTGATGGACAGAAGGCTGATAAGAAGAAGTGACTTGAAGAGACCATCATTTTGCCTTAATTTGAACTCAGATCTGAAAGTTGAAAGAACTTTGTGCTATCAGTGCATTATTTGCAAAGAGGCCGAGAACCCAATTCATTCTGTAATGGGACTCGCTTGTGGAACTAATGAGTTTGACTGAAGGAACTTATACATAATGAGGTAGAGGCTGAAAGGGAGTTATTCCAGTCAAGGTGTCTCTCCCAGCCTAATTTTAAACAAACCGACCTTTAATGAAATGAAGCACGGTCAGATTTTTTCTGCTTTGAACTCCTGAGAGTATATATTAACGGTTCACAGATACCAGTTGGTGAGACGTGACAAAATGTAGTCCATAAAGGCCAAGCGCACGGACCTGCTATAGTGAAAAGGGTTCAGGCAAATTACTTAAATTGCTGCAATAATTCAAAGTAAATCGAGTTAAAATGTAAAACCGCTGAGATTACAAAGGAGCTCGATCCCCAGTCTTCAGGGCGCTTTAAACACTGCATTGCATCAATTATCCTTTAAAAAGGTGCGATCTGTTCACAAGCAGAGGACACATTCTTTTGAGGCAGGGGGCGAGATGCAATGATGACATTGCACCACAATGGGTGGTGCAATGGGTGGTCATGGGTGATGCTATAAATGATTCAACAAAAAATTATATTAAATCGGAAAGTAAACATGTTGCAGAGATTCCGTGGCAGGTCAGCATTTATAATTATCAAGGTTGTTCGCTATGTGTGGCTCCGCACATAAAATCTCCTTGGAAATGGTGAGTATGGAAAATAATACATGCGTTAGAAAATTATATCTGGGGATACAGTATATAGTTTCAGACATTTCAGCCTCTCTGCCCCCACACTGGAACTCCAACCTACAGTCCCTTCACCTCGCTTCCTCCCTTGCCTCCTTCCAAGCTGGTGTCAAGACCCTCCTCTTCGATCGTGCCTTCTGCTGCCCTCCCAACTCTCTCCCTCCCCTACTAACACTCTCCCGCCCGTCACCCCCTACCCTGCCCTTCTCCCTTGCTCGGGTCCTGACCTGACTGTTCAGCGCCTTGGGACGTCCTCCCGACATGAAAGACGCTCTATAAATAAAATGTTGTTGATGTTGATGTCTAGTGGCTTCTAAGATGGTGGAAGGTGAATTAGATGGACCTTGTTCTTTTTTGGCCAAGCAAATTCTTGTGTTCAGTGCTTTTGATGATCTTTCGGCTGAGACTTAATCCCATCTATTTACAGTATAACAAAAACGCAAAACACTGCAGATGCTGGAAACCTGAAACAAAAACAGAAGTCGCTGGGAACACTCAGCAGGTCAGGCAGCATCTATGGAGAGAGGAAGAGTGAGTCAACGTTTTTGGGTCCATGACCCTTTGTCGGTTCTGTCGTGGACCCGAAACGTTGACCTTACTTGTCTTTCTCCATATATGCTGCCTGATCTGCTGAGTGTTTCCAGGGATTTCTGTTTTTGTTTCCCATCTATTTGTCCTCAGTTTAAGATACTCTTGGAAGAGACTTCCAAAGGGGTTCATTGGGGAGTCCTGTAGCTCAGTGGTTAGAGCACTCGCCTTATAAACGTGAGACATGTGTTTCAAATCCAGGCAGGTGAGGGCGAAACCTTGGGCAAGTTTCCTTATTCCACACACACGCCTAATACTAATCCATCCCCCCAAAAACCTGTAACAATTTGGTCATTTTCAATCCACAACTGTTTGTGGGACGCTGCTGTGCGCAATTGGCTGCCGTGCTTCACCCACAAATATACAGTCAATTCACTTTACAGTATATTGTGTGAAGCTCTTTGAGACATCTCGAAGCAAAATGCAAAGATTATTGATGTAGACAAATGGGGGGGGGGAGGAGGGATTTCTTTCGAGTCAGCGGAAATAGAATATGGCCACCCATGGGAACTTCACTCCGACATAATCTCAGACAGGAGTAGCAGTCGATGGGAATTCTGATGGGATTTCTTGGGAAATCCTTCCCCCCTTTCTCCCTGATCTTAACCTTCCACTACCTTTGCCTCACCCCCCCGTTTATCCTCTTTTCCCCTTTTCTCCGCTGGCCCCATTTCCACGACTGTTTGTGGGACACTTGTGCTCAATTTGGCTGCCGCATTTCTCCCACAAATATACAGTAAATTTTCCTACTTTCCTTTCTCCAACCACGACCCCTCCCCTCTGGTGCCTACCTCTTCTCCCCCACTTTCTTCACTCTTGTCTTCTTCCTCCACTCCCCCACCCCCCCCCTCGCTCTGGTCCCGACCTTGGGACGTTGTTGTATTCTGTGAAGCGCTTTGAGACGTCGATAAGAATTGGAAAGCGTTATATAAATGTAAGGATTATTATAATTGTAAGTTAGACCCTTTATAGTCCATTTCTTATTTTCTGTTTAATCGAGTTTTACAAGTATAGGTTCACTTCTATTTATATGCCTGCTCTGTTGGTCTAGAAAAACAATACCTACATTTCAGACTGGAATTACTTGTGAGGCTCCGAGCGATGTTTTTAACTCTAGAGGCTCAGTAATAATGCAAATTCTTCCTTGCTTAACATAAACCCAGTCAATCCATTGCGATGGTTGTAAATGATAATCACTTTGGAACCTCTGCTCTCTGTTACACAATGTTCTGTGCTGCTTGAGTCCATCGATTTTTTTATGTTCCATTAATTGATTTTCTATTAACAGAGCATAACGCAGCCCGGAATGCGTGAGTTAGGGTTTATGATGCTTAAATATTACCATTCTATTGTAAGTGAATCATTAAAATCAGTTCCTGGAAGCCTTTAATCGAACCTGGTTCCTCAAAAAAAAAAAACCTCGGAGAGTTTTTCACCTAGTAATGATTTTGAAACCTCTACATCTTCCGTGCCCCTCAAGGGATTAGAAATAATTTGATGAACGAGAGGTCGAATGAAATTTACGTTTAATACAAAAGGTGCTGAGATCAGCACCTCCCGAGACTACTGTGTGAGAATTTGTTCAGAGCAATCCGTTTATAGATTGACAAAGCAAGCATGGCCAAGATCGGCTGTAAAGGCTTAGACTTGTTTGAAAGATGATTCTCTGGCCTCAGACCTGTCTCAGAAAGGTCTGATGTGCCTTCACTTCAATGTCAGCCTGGCTGAAATTGTGGCGTCTCTCCTCTGGATGACAGAGTTGTGGGTTCAAGCCTTGAATCACATCGAGATTTGGAGCTCATGGTCACTCCAGTGACTTGGCGGGTGAAAGCTGCATTGACAGAGGTTCGACACATCAGATGAGACTTTAAACCGAGTTCCGTCTGCTCAGTTAATCAATATAATGAAAATAATAATCCTTGCATTTGATATAGCGCCTGTCACATTGTTGAGACCTCTCAATTATCTTTGCAGAATATATTATAATGTGGATTCAAAGTGTATTTTGTGGTTGAAGCAGTGATTTATTGCAAAACACTTTGACACTTTGGTGTTATCAGAACTGCATCAAAAGCAAGTTTGATCAGTGTTTTCCAGTTAGGGAATTGTTGATCTGAGATGCTAAACTGCAATGAGGGGGCGCTATGTAAATGCAAGTTGTTGTTGTTGTTGTTGTTGTGGATCATGGGTGATGTACCAGCTCTGAGCCACAACGGCACAGCTCCGGACATCAGTGGTGTGGGACAAGAGGGGGTTCGTAATCCAAGCGTGGTGGCAATACAGGGCTGTAACCAGCTGAACACTAGTCATTTTACCTGCTTTAGTAGCTGCAGCTCATTGCCATAATGAAGAATAATTGCAGCCATTTTATTTCCAACATGGAGACGTAACCAGGAATCGATAAATCCATTGCTGCCGGGTGGGATGCATGTGGGTCAGTAATAAATTCCAGCTCACCACTGCTCTGCTGAATGTGAAGCCTAATGCTGAGGTTCTTATTCGAACCCCCCACTGATGGAAACCTGGTTGCGTGCAGCAATTATGCGGAAAAAAGAGCAAAGTGTTGCCAGAGAGAAATTTGTGTTTGTTGTTCATTGGCTTTCCAGTCCTTTTAGTTGCACAAGTTGAGGTTTAGTACCAGAGAGTCATTGGAGCTCAGTCAATGTTTGGACGCAGAAAGAGAAGTGCTGTGGGAAGCACAAACACTTCCTTTGCCTTTTATTCTTGGGATTAAACTTGACCCGTTCATCAAACACAACAGCACTGTGCAGGCGCGAGTCAATAGGACTGTGACACAGGAGAAAAGTTAACTCGTACTGCTTAAACGTGCATCAAATTCTTGCGTTTGGTACAAAAAAAACCTTCCAGTTCCAGACTAGAAGTGAAAGAGTCATTGGATATCAGTCGCATCAAAACTTAATACACATCTGTCGAGTGTTAGTTAATCGGTTCCTAGATTAGTTTGAGTCATCGGATTCCCAAAATGTAGCGGGACGTGCCTCATTTAAGCCAAGCTCGCAATAATGGGCAAAACAATGAAAAGGTAATAACCCAAATCATTGGAAACCAAATGCTTGGAATATCCATTAGCTCCCTCTATGAAAAATAAATTCTATTTCTAAATGGCATAAAGGGAGTTTCACATAGAAAAACCCCTTGTCCCGTTGCCTCAGTGAGTCAGAAAGCGACGTGCAACAACAACAAAATTACACTTGTAACGCCTTTAACATTAGGAGGACAGTCAATGTTTCGGACCCAAGCTAGGGACAGGGAGGGGGGAGAGAAAGGGGGCGGGGGGGATTTGGGATGACCGATGGGACCGTCAAAGAGGAGGGTCTGGAGGTGGGACTTGAAGGAGGCCAGGGAGCGGGCAATGCGGATTGATTGCGGGATGGAGTTCCAGAGTTTGGGGGCTGAGTGGCTGAAGGTTTGCCAGCCAATGGTGGGGCAGGTGGGTTGGGGGACACGAAGCAGGCCAGAGCCTGCTGAGCGGATGGGACGGGCAGGTTGGTAGGGGGTTAGGAGGTTGCAAAGTTAAGGTGGGGCAAGGCCACATATTGCATATTGCTGACTGATAATAATCACCACAGAAAAACACATATTAAAACAAAACTAAGTAAGACAACAGTTAGAGTACCTCAATGATCCATCATTAGATTGACAGTACCTTTTGTTAGAAACACCAATTTATTTTCACAATTGATGCGTTGACAGTGTTGCAAGTAATTTATGCACCCGTCTATTCCAATATAAACTGAATAAGCCATATCATGTACATTAAGCAAGCAGGTTGCGAGCTGATGCTGTGAAGCAATACAGTGAATCCTGTCACTTTTTATTTGCATGCAGGGCATGAGAGAGAGAGAGAGAGAGAGCGTGCGAGAGAGAAAGAGGAAGAGAGCAAAACTCCCAAATCCGTGAGGGCATTTGCTGAAAGAATTCTTCTCCCAAATAGGGAAAATAACATCAATGACCTGGATTTATGTAGCGCCTCTCATCCTCATTACTGTCCCATACTATGACTTGGTAGGTAAATACGACAGCCAGTCTGTGCACAGACTCACCGGTGACCATCAAATGAATAGCCAATTTTATATGGAGCGGTTAGTAGTTGGGCCAGGATACTGAGAGAAGCTCCTGTTTCTCGAATCATGCTGGGGGAATATTAATCTTCCACCTGAACAGGCAAGCTTGATCTTGGTTTAAAATCTCATCTGACCATTATGTTTTAAATCCCTCCACTCCTCGGCACCCTCCCACATCCACATCTCTAACCTCCTCTCTCCTCACAGCAGTATGCCCTGCTTCCGCTCTACTGGGTCCAGCCTCCTCCTTGTCCCCTGAATCTTCCGCTCCACCATCGGCGGCCATGCTTTCAGCCACTACGCCCCGAAACTTTAGAACTCCCTCCCTCAACTCCTTCACCTTGACATCCCTCCTTCCCGGTGTGGATGACGCTATACAATCAGAAGTTGTCTTTGTTGTTGTTGGCAAGGTATTGTTCTCCCCCACTGCACTGGACTGTGAGCTTGATCAAGGCTTGAACCCACGACCTTTATGATCCGAGGACTACCAAGAGGGATACCAACTGAGTCAAACTGGCACGAGAACAACTAGCTGAAGCAATGAGCCTTAACCTCACAACACTTTACTAATTAGTTAGCAGATCGCACAGTATTATTCAGGCACATTAAGAGTGCGGCTGATTATGTCCGTGAAAGTGAACTTAAATAAGTCGCCCAATCATCTGCAAAATGACGTGCTTCACAACAGCCTTAATGGATTCTATTCCAGTCCCTTTATATCGCGAGTCAGCCAAGACAAAGTTGTCAACACATGATGGACTACGTGTGCTTCGAGCCTAATTTTCGAAGAGAATTCAGACATCTGCAAATTCACTGCGCCACTTGTTGGGATAATAAATTGATGGTTATCATAGCACATTAGTCTTGTTTATGTGCTGCTTAGCATATTTTACCAAACCTCTGGTCAGCGTCACCTGGTCTATCTAGCTACAACAGTACCTCCGTGTTTAGATTCAATCTATCCTTTGTCACAGTGAAAGTCATCTGAAAAACTTAGGCCCAAGTGTGGAATGCAGTGGTAAGTACACTCTCAGTGGATCAGCAATCCAGTTACCAGGCTGCAAGAGACCTAACTAATTTCCTTATTGGATAATAATAATCCTCGCATTTGATACAGCGCCGATCATGCCTTCAAGACGTCTTGAAGTGCTTCACAGAATGTACTGGCAAGCGAATTGACTGCATGTTTTGTGGGCAAAATGCAAAAGTGTCAAGCACTGAGATCACTTAACAATAGATCCAGGATATCTGATTACTCATTTAATCCACATAAATATCCTCCATATTCCTGGCGCCTTCTCCTATGATGTGACCTCATTGAATCATTGAAATTATAGTATGGGAAGGAAGCCATTTAGCACATCAAGCCTCTGGTAATCAGCCCAGAAATCCCAATTCCTTGTTCTTTCCCTGTAAAAATCATCATAATAATAATAGTAATAAGAATAATGTGGTCACTCAATCCATGGCGGTTGGTGGGACGCTGCTGTGCGCAATTGGCTGCCGCATTTGGCCCACATATATACTGTATTATATATTCGGTGAAGCGCTTTGAGACGTCTCGAAGGCATGATAAGGCGCTATATTAAATGCAAGGACTGTTATTATCCTTTCACAATGCTTCTCTTCAGACATGTACCCAGTTGCAAATTTTCAGGTACAAGTTATTGTAGCAACATAGCCAGGCAAAATGCCTCAAACCAGCCAGACAAAGTAATGAGTCAGGGCAAAAGAATTAGCGATGAATTTGAAAAGCAAACACAAATGATGGTGGGCAGCCAACTCTCAGCGGGGAATAAAAGCCAAACCCTTTTGATGTTATTACTCTCAGCAATCACAACGTTTACTATCAGGAATTTAACAGCAAGTGAAACGGCGAGGAGATTGTCAATACCGCCGTTTGGTATTCCACATTATCCCATCGAATTGCAACGACTTTCTTATTAAACTCGGCAGCGGCAAGCCAAACAACAGAGTCTGAAGACTGGGGGAAATTGCCTTTTGATTGTGATCGTTTTGTGACTCTGGGTGACAATAAGCTTAAGTGTTTGCAATGGATGGACTCCAGGCACAACATGATGCAGTATGGATGTTCCAGAACAAGTGTCTTGGGGGAAAGGCAAACTCCATTGAGTGCCTCACTTTATGTAGCATATTTGGTCAAACAATGTAAGGCAAGTATCCACACAAATTAACTCACCCTTTGGGGATCACGAGACTTTAAAATCTGATCTAACACAGTGGCAGGTCCTTTACTTATTCGAACAATGGAATATTTCAAGGCACAAAATAACCTTTGGTTTCTGCGCCTTATTTTCTTCCTGCTCACGAACACGCAAAATTGACACAAAGACAATTTATTTTTCAGGCACGACCACGGGGGAGTCAGGAACGCCCCCCAAAAGTCAAAAGGCTTCAGAGAAAGCTATCGCATCCGCGATTCAACAGCTCGTCTCAAGCCCGGTTGAGCAAAACCATTGTAAACAGCTCCCTGAAAATGTTTGCAGTCGAGAGTTATTGCAGCACAAGGCAAGAGCTTGTTCTCAAAATTACCTCAGAAACCCACAGCGGTCAATTCACTTTACAGTATGTTCTGTGAAGAGCTTTGAGGCGTCTCGAAGACCTGGTGAGGCGTTTTGTTAAATGCAAGGACTATCATTATTATTATTAATATGTCATATTTGGTCAACTCTTCAGCTACACAATATCGTGAAGCCAATTGATTCCAACAGTCATGACGGTGCTGTTGTGGTTCGGTGGAAATATGAGACTCCCTGAATAACAATTCTTGTACATAATTTGTTTCGATAGTGAAAAAGTGTGTGTGTGTGAAATTCCATTAGATCATTCAATCGTACAACTCTACAATACAAGAGGAGGCCATTTGGCCCATCGTGCCTGTGCCGGCTATTTCAAAGAGCACTCTTTCCCCATCCCCTTGCTGACTGTTTCTTTGCAAGTGACCATCCAATTCCATTTCGAGAGTCATTTCTGAACCGCTCCCACCGGCCGTTCAGGCAGTGCTTTCCAGATCATTATATTTAAAAAAAACTCCTCATCTCCCCTCTGGTTCTTTTGGCAATTATCTTGAGGAAGCCATGGATGACCGGCCAGACTGAGATGGATAGATTTATGTTAGGTCGTGCTATTAACAGATATGGGGCAAGGGCGTGTAATTAGACTTGACATACAGATCAGCCATGATCTTATAGAATGGCGGAACAGGCTCGAGCGGCTAGATGGCCTACCCTTGTTTCTATGACTGCCTGAATGCTGTAATCTCCCACTGGTGATTTTCTAAAGCTGCAATATCAGCACAACAAGAAGCTAGCTCAACAGTGGCAGAAACTCATCCAACAGCCGAAGGAATCACAGGGAATCGAGGGTGACGGAATAATTGAAAAATCGTGGTCCAGTCTCAATCTTTCAGATGAATCTGTCCCTCTCCCATTCCACAGTGAGATATAACTGCAGGTTTCTATTACTGTTCTCTTAGCTGCAGCAAGCAAAAGAGACAAAATTGTTAAACCTTCTCCCAAATCCAGAATTACCAAAAGTTATCCAAGCGCGTTTCTGAAGGTTAACCCTCGTATCAATTTGCGTAGTCCGTTCATCCAATTTCACTCCTTCTAATAGCATAATGAATTGTTCCTAAAATGTCTTTTCTCCCATGCATTTGGTATCCCAGTGTGTTTAAAGAACTCATTAGATGCTGACCTCACAATGTAATAATCTGGAATGATTATGGGCATCAGACAGACTTTTTTCTGTGCTCAGCGAACTGCTCCAACATTTAATTGTGCACCCCTGAGTTACAGGATTATTGAAGTTTTAATGAGTTCTGTACAATGTCCTTCAGCTTTTGGTGAACTCCGTTCAGCTTACACTTGTTAAGACTCTTCTAAAACCAGAGCCCGTGTACCTCTATTCATCTACAACAACAACAAGAACAACTTCGATTTATATAGCGCTCAGGCGTCTCAGAGCGCCGGACAAAAGTGTGATGCATAGCAAATTATTATAACTGAAGTCACCAACTTGAAACTCAGGACTGTAACTCAACTTCAGCACCTTGGGACGTCCTCCCGACGTGAAAGGCGCTCTACAAATGTAATTTTGTCGTTGCTGAATTCAAGCCCGCAATATTCTTTAGGCTGCTTTAAACTCATGTCAGGAATGTGCAAACAAATCGAAATCTTGACTTCAGACTCTGCTTGTGTAAATAATAATAATAATAACCCTTGCATTTGATGCAGCGACTCATCACATCTTCAAGACGTCTCGAAGAGCTTCACAGAATATACTGTATAGTGAATTGAGTGTATATGTTGTGGGCGAAATGCGGCAGCCATTTGCACGCAGCAATCCCTTACAAACAGTGGTGGATTGAGTGACCAATTTATTGTTATTTTGTGCACAACAACAAAATTATTTATTTGTACAGCGCCTTTAATGCAAAGCATTAGGATGAGTAATGGCTGAAATTGCCACTACACTGTTCAAAACATTAAACTTGAGATTTGGAGAGCTGAGAAATTAATGTTTCCAAGTTTTTATTCAAAGTAGAGGTTGGCATTCCCCCAAGCACAATCATGGTTGGCAGGTTAATTTCTCAGTATGAATAGGAAGCAAACACAGCTGCCGTTTGCTGCAGATTTGTCATGGCCAAATGTGCTAAGATTTGGTAGAAATAATAATAATCTAATAATAATCCTTCCACCTTTGTTTTTGCTACTGTTCCTTTGCTGCTCAGCAGAGGCGCTTTGTTTCAGTCAGTGAGATACGAATGGTCAAAGGAACGCCACCTTGTAAAGTCGCTTCCAAACTGAACCAACCACCCATTGTGCAGTTTATGCCTCATGTGTGCAATGACTGAGCCAGCAGTCATCGCAGCAAAAGGACTTGAAATGTGACCAATGTCAGTGTGAAGCCACATTAAGGTTCATTCTACTGAGGCAATCTACTTTAGAAGGAAGTGCAATCAAATACAATTCACTGTTTGGAAATGCTTTCAAATAGTTGCTTGAAGAAGTGAGGTGCGAGCCATTTTATATTGGGTTTGAAGCAAGCTGAAAATGCATCATTATTAATGAAAGCTATTTCTTTCAATGAACCAGTACCATTTCAAAAAGGCCTGAGTGACGGAAAAATCCTTCATTTATATGTTATATTACACATTTAATGCTGTTATATGGCCACAGAAACAAGACAATTTTTCAGCAAAGGAAGTCATTAAGGCAAATGTTTCTATGCCAACGTTACACTCAGTTTGTCTAAATTACTGTTTCTTTTCAACCAACAAGTTCATATTAGCCCAACAAATATGTAGCCACTGCACTTGACAGCAAATGATCTGTGAAGCACTTTGAGATATTGCCACAATTGCCCACAAAGCATTGTATCAATCACAAGGAAGTCTTTAGGATTACTCAAAGCATTGCCTTGAGGGGTCAAATCAAGAAGCCAGTAGAGAGGCAGATCCTCTCTGAGCTGGGCTGGGTCTGGGGTAACATGCAAATGTACATTATGTTTGATTGTACGGTTTCTGCACATCTTAAGTATAGGATAAAACGAAAGCCACATTAAGTAATTTGAATAGATTTTGTTCTACCCCGTAACTTGGCGCTGTTTTGTACCATTGTGCAATTTGTCTCCTCGGCATCTTATGATTCTCTTATTTATATTTATTTGGAATTATATACAACAACAACAAAATTACATTTGTACAACACCTTTCACATCAGGAGGACGTCCCAAGGCGCTGGACAGTTACTGATGCAGACCCGAATTGAGGAAAGGGTGGATAGGGGGGGGAGGAGTTGTCGATGGGTCCATCGAAGAACAGAGTCTTGTGGCGAGATTGAAGGAGGCTAGGGACGGGACAAGGTGGAGGGACTTCGGGATGGAATTCCAGATGTTGGGGGGTAGAATGACTGGAGGCTCACCCGGCAATGGTTGGACGGGTGGGTCAGAGCATGTGGAGAAGGCCCGAGCCAGCTGAAGGGAGGGGGCAGGTAGGTTGGTAAGGGGATAGAAGGTCATGGATGTAGGGTGAGGCGAGGTTGAGGAGGGCTTCACATGTGAGGGCTAGGATCTTGAATTGGATCCTCTGGATGATGAGGAGCCAATGGAGTCGGGCTCATTTTTACAGTAATTGCTCTAATTTGGAGCCTCGCATGTCTTTTTTTTCCATAAGAGAATTTGCCACTGGAAAGTGAAAGTTTTAAACCCAAACTTGTGATTTCTGAAACACAAACAGTGGTTTCAAATCAAGAGTGAAACTTACTCCACATGCTTCTGTTTGCCTAAGTAGGAACCTGTTTATTAGTCGATTGGCGGATCGCTTTCCAGGGGATAATAATTCCTTAAAAAAAATAGAAAACTTGATGATTTGGTCCCTCAATCCACAACTGTTTGTGGGACAATTGATTGCCATGTTTCACCCACAAAATGCACAGTCAATTCACTCTACAGTATATCCTGTGACGCACTTTGAGACGCCTCAACGATGTGATAAGGCATTATATCAAACCAAAGATTGTTAGACTATCCATTAGGTAACAACATTGTAATTAGCAAGTTTTCTGAAAAACAAACCTAGATTAACACACAACAACAACAAATGACACTGGTACAGTGGCCCTTCCCATCGGAAAGACGTCCTAAGGAACAGCCAGCAGAAGCTTCCATTTATAGAGTTCAGATCGTGGCACTGCAAGATCCTGACATAGCTCCACCTGACAGGCTGATGTACCACACAGAGTGTGCTCCACAGAGGAGATGTTGCCATCAGAATCACTGCTTCAGTTCTGCACATAATGGAGCAGTGTTTGGCAGCAGTCTTTCCCTTTGCTGGGCTGTGATTCTAATTAAACCAGCCCTGCGTGCTACCTCTGTCTGTGTTTATCTGGGGCATCACATTAATCTTGGCCACCAATGTCCCTCCACAGCTCTGTTGGCACACCGTTGGGTTTAGCCCGTTTTGGTAGCAATGATTTTAGAAAACTTCTGCTATTAGGAAGGTCATATCATTGACTTTCCCATTGGGACCGCAGTTCTCCATCTGCAATATACAAAGCCATTTTGGATTTCTACCAATTCAGCAAAGTACATGGTTAGACTAACCCCAATGAATCATTATTATTAACTTGGTGACAGAATGTGGAGTCCTGTAGCTTAGTGGTTTCAGCATTCACCTTGCAAACGAGAGGACCTGGGAAGGATTCCTGGCCTGTGCAGAACATTAGGCAAGTTTCCTTATTCCACATGCCTCTCTTTACCCAGCTGTAAGTGGATTGTTAGTCGATTGGCACGTCACTTTTTCAGGGAGTAATAATCCCTTAAAAAAATGTTTGTGCTAATCACATCTTCAAGACGTCTCAAAGTGCTTCACGGAATATACTGTAAAGTGAATTGTATATATTGTAGGTGAAATGCGGCAGCCCATTATGAACAGTGGTGTCCCACAAACAGTCGTGGCTTCAGTGGATTGAGTGACCTGAATATGTATATCTTTATAAAAACTGTAAATTTATATCATCCGATATTTTACAATGAAACTCTGAAGTAGGGTCCGGCGATATATCGATTATACCCGATATAATTTTCATATCGATACGCCAATACAGACATTTTAATAATATCTATATATCGAAAAGCCGATATATCGAGGAAAAAAAATCGGAATGCACGTGCACTGAACTACAAGACCCAGAATGCTCATCTCTATACACAATGCACAGACCGAGGTGCAAAGCCGTCATATTGTATTCATAGTCCTAGAATACAATATACAGGAATGCAAGGAGAGAGAGATGGCGGGGTGGGGGGGGTCGGAGAGAGAGACGGTGGGGGGTGAAAGAGACGGCGGGGGGTGGGGGGGAGAGAGAGACGGCGGGGGTGGGGTGAGAGATGGGGGGATGTGAAGATAGATAGACAGACAGACAGACAGACAGACAGACAGACAGACAGACAGACAGACAGACAGACAGACAGACAGACAGACAGACAGACAGACAGACAGACAGACAGACAGACAGACAGACAGACAGACAGACAGACAGACAGACAGACAGACAGACAGAGGGACTGTGGGATGGAGTTGCCTCCAGAGGTTGGAGGCAGAGTTGCTAAAGGCTCACCCGCCAAACGTGGCTCGGGGGACGTGGAGCAGGCCAGAGCCTGCTGAGTGGAGGGGGCGGGCCGGATGGTAAGGGGTTAGAAGATGATGGATGTAGGGTGGGGCAAGGTTGTGGAGGGCTTTAAATGTGAGGACCAGGATCTTGAATTGAATCCTTTGATTGATGGGAGCCATTGGAGTCAGGTGAGGATGGGGGAGATGGGGTTACAGAGTTTGAAATCTGAAAGCCGAAATTAAAGTCTGTGTGTTTGAAACAAACTCAGAATAACACTAATCTCAACAAATGAATGAGTAGGATCTGTATATACAACAATATATTGGCTTAATACCAACTCCCAGGTTGTGCAGTTACTCTAGCTCATGTGCTCTGAGCAATATATTTGAGATTTATTGGATTAAGTGCAACGCAAGATGCTTCTTGCCCATGTTTTGCATTCTACAGACATTTTATTTTAGTGCCATCAAAGGAGTGGGGGCTGGGTGAGTTTTGAAAGTCTCACTAATCGTTTAACGCAAATTCCTCATCTCTTTGTTTCCAGTAAAACAAGCAGGGCATTAGAATCTTGCACCAAAATCTGACACGTGTTCTGGGCCATTATCAAGTTTTATTTGCATTTAATTAGTTGCTTAATTCTGCAAATTATGATATGTCCATTAGAACACAATTACCAGTGATTTATTTGCCAGCCTGAGAAACGCATTCCCTTCCGCTGGAAGAAAGGGCAACATTTATCAAGTTCAGATCTGTTGAAAGGTCAACTAACTGCGAGTTATAAATTGCTTTGGGGGTTTTGACGATTCACATTCTGCATAATTTGCACCAGGAATGTCTCTTCCGCAAATGAACAAACCGTCATCAATTGAGATAAAAAGTTAGGGGTGCATCACGCAGCGTCAATACACAAGAGTTTTCGCAGTAGACTTACATTTACGTTCGTTTACGTTCCCTGGCACAGCTTGACAAACATACAGCACACATCTGTGTCCTGGCCGACAATTTATTCCGAAGGGAGACAATTGTTGGCGTGATAAACTTAAACCCTTTGATCTTCTGTGCTTCGTGATATTAAAATGGTCCCGATGAATGAGCTCCCTCATTCTTAAGAACAAGTCACTCATCATTGCTATTTCACAGACAGTTGGGATTTCTTTTCCACTTTAAAAATATTGCAGTATAGATACACTGTATATCTATATTCTTTTTCTCAAACCTCGGCTACATCCCTCTGCTCCATTGCTCATTCTGCATCAGCCTCATGCATAAGTCATATTCCACTCTGTGTGCATTTGATTAACATGCCAGATAGCGCAGGTGACAAGAGATCGAGATGTACACTGAGGAGACTGATGTTCACAGGCTCCCCACCCCCACCACAAAGAAAGCTTACCATCACCCAGGTAAAAATTGTTGCAGAGTTTCCAGCTTCAGTCGGCCTTCATTAATTCCCTCATTAATTGGGAAGGCAGAGCTGTACATGCCATGCTCCAGTTAACATCCAAGGTCACTATTGGCAGATGGGATGTGTTCCGTCCTATCAATTTGTGGAGTGACTGGGGCTCACATAGCACCAAAATGGATGTGCTTGGTTCAGACTGACAGAAAGGCTCATACAAATCAGGCCGTATCATCAATATCCATCAGACTTCAATAAAAAGTCACCCGTATCTCAGACCTACAATGTTTGCAGCTACAAATGGTTTGAATTGCTGTCCCTCGGCTAAACTCATCTTAAAAACAGTGCTATTCAATCTTACTGTACGGATTTCAAAGCACAATATTTTCACCCACAAAATATACGGTCAATTTACTTGACAATATATCCCTGTGAAGCTCTTTCAGACGTCTCCCACACTTGTATCACCGTATCAAATTGGAGGATTATTATTGTAATTATTATTACACTCCAAGTATCCCCAAAACATTAACGGACATAAGTTCGTAGCTAGTCAAACATGTTCATGTTTTGCCTGCAACACAATATCATTGTAGGAACGACAATCTGTTTTGTAATCACAGATCCACCGAAGCCAAGACTCTGTGTGAATCAAAATTGGACCTGGATCTAGTTTTTTTTTCTTTTAATGCAGCATTTCCAGAATTTGGCACATTCTTCAATAAAAGTCTTCATTTTGAAGCTGGTTTTCTGAACATTTTTTTTCCAAAAAACAACAACAAAAATTGAAACAGACTTCAAAGTCTGAATCCAACAATTTTCCAAATTCTGAAATGCTACATTAAATTGAGTAAATCTACACACAGGAGAAATCTGTAGCCCGAGGTTATTTGCACTGAAAATCTTTTTTAAAAAGTACCATTAATTGAACTGACGGAAAAGTTGCAAACGTTGTTTTTAAGATCTGGGTAGAACTAGCTTCCAAATTAAGCTAAACTTAAGACATTTGTAACTTTTGAAATAACACGGTCTTGCAGACTAAGACTGGGTGGAATTTGTTTTGGAAAAACACACACATATTGTACATTTTAGATTCCGTCTTTACTTGCAATTAATTGTTTCTCCAGCAATGGTTACTTGGGAAATATGATGGATTCACATCTTGTAGAAAATAATATTGAAAGCAATGAATACTGTAAAAAGGATCAGCGAATAGAGGGATTTAAAAAATATATATATTACAAACATCGGCCCTGTACAGTCGGTTCACCAGCTGACTCTGTCTTCACAAAAATGACTTATTTTCTACACAATCAACTGAACAAGTTTCATAAATCATTCCTTCCCTTGTGGTTACTGTGATGACATTGGTGCGTTATCATCGGAGTCAATCAATCACTGCATCACATGCAGTTCTGCCACTTCTTCTGTACAGCGGGGCTGGCTTACAGTGTGAGCTCAGGTCTCAACGTGGGGCTTGAACTCACTGTGATTTAACACAGAGGCATTGAATACTACCAATTGAACCAAGCTGAGATACAAAACAGTAAGCCATGACTTCTTACATCGCGAAGCCCTGTAGCTCAGTGGTTAGAGCACTTGCCTTACTTGGGTTCAATTCCAGGCAGGTCAGGGCGAAACCTTGGGCAGGTTTTCTTACTCCACACACACGTCTAATAATAATAATCCCTCAAATAAAACAATAATCAATTGGTCATTTCAATCCACGACTGTTTGTTTGGACGCTGCTGTGCGCAATTGGCTACCGCATTTCGCCCACAAATATACAGTCAATTCATTTTACTGTGAAGCACTTTGAGATGTCTACAAGACGTGAAAAGCATTACATCAAATGCAAGGATTATTATTATTTATTATAACCAGCGTTAGTGGATAGGGTGGCACAGTGAGGTTACAACCACCACCACCACCGCAACAACTTGCATTTATACAGCACCTATTAAGCAGGGCTGCTTCTCAGAGAGCTTAACAGTGACGGAAACTGACACCGAGCCTCGGAGAGGGAGGAGTTGACTCTAAGCACAGTTGAAGGTCTTCAGGGCAATTTAAGAGAGGGGAAGGAGGAGAGGAGGTGGAGGGATTGGGGGAGAGAGTTGCAGTACTGATCATGCGCCTGTATCATTAGTGTAAAACTGTTTCAACCTGTTATTGGATGCCTGTCTTAAATTTAGCGTAAATCGATGTTATAACTGTGCATAAGGTTTTGCTGAATGTCTTCTCAGTAGATTCTGACAACCACCACCACCACAACAACAAAATGACTTACCTCATGTTTAATTCATGTGACTGTGAGGAATGGACCAATGCACCTCAGGGCATCTCGGACTTGGAGGTGCAGAGTGACGTACATGAGAAAGTGTTGCGAAGGACAGTGGAGATTGCAGGTGCCTTATTTGTAACCGATTTGGGCACATCTCCAGCTGTTTTCTCCTTTGAACATACATTGGGCACTTTTCAAGACGAGCGATTCCGCAAATTGCATCTTGCACCTAACTCTCGGAAGTTACCTGGGGGGACAAGATTGCCATGTTTGCCCTCAATGCTTCTCAGCGGAAAAGGAGACTAGGAACTGTCATAATCCATTTGCAGCCTCTGCCCAGCTAGCGAGCCAGGTCTAAGAGGTAATAATAATAATAAAAATAATCCTTGCATTTGATACAGCGCTTTTCACATCTCATTGAAGCGCTTCACAGAATATACTGTAAGGTCAACTGACTGTATATTTGTGGGCAAAACGCAGCAGCCAATTGCTCGCAGCAGTGTCCTACAAACAATCGGGGATTGAAATAACCAATTTTTTATTATGGTGAGGTTTGTTTGACGGATTATTATTATGCATGTGTGTGGAGTAAGAAAACTTGCCCAAGGTTTTGCCCTGATCTGCCTGGATTCGAACACAGGTCTCATGCTTTTAAGGCGAGTGCTCTAACCACTGAACGACAGGAGCCGTTTACCCAAGAAACTTAAAAGTGCCAAAGGCTCTGTAGGTTTTTTTTTCAAAAAAGCGAGAGCTAATTGTTGAGCACTTTTAAATAGCGGTAACTTTTATCTCCTTGTCTGAAGATAACCTGCAGGGGAAAGGCAATTTTAATGGCTAATGTTCCTGGTAGACACACCGATCACATGGGCTGTTTGATGCCAACGTTATTTGAAACTGAGCACGAGTGAATTCCGTTAATAATAAATTGGTCACGTCAATCCACAAACTGTTTGTGGGATTGCTGCTGTCTTTCCCCACACAAAAATATAGTGTACAGTCAATTCATCTAACGGTATATTGCGAGAAGTGCTTTGAGACATGTCGAAGACATGATAAGGCGCTATATCAAATGCTATGGATTATTATAGGATCTTTAACGTCCACCTAAACAGGCAGGCGGGTTTAACATCTCATCCAAATCTGCATTAATCTTGAGCGTTTTGAATTCCAAATTTGAACCAAAATGAAAGAGCAAGACAAGCGCTTGCTAAAGGCAGGTTTGCAAAGGCCGTTTGACAGGGTGTCTATTGAAGAACAGAGACACTCAATGCAACTGATCGCATTACAACCGTACACCTTCACCCATCAACGCGTCGCTCGCACAGCCACAGCTTTCTCTGCTAGCGTCCACTCTGCTTTCGGAAACCATAAATAATTGATGGCGCAATTAGACAAAATACGAATATGCAACTTTGCCCGGAGCCGAAGGCAAACAAATGCCTGTGGGTTCTGGCTTCTTCAGATGTATCAAATATTTAATTGAAAATATCCATTGCAGTTTTCCCAGCGCTCTGCAGGCCAATCTCCGCTTCATTTCATCGTTTGAGATTGGCGGAACCCTGTGGCAAAGAAATATGGTTTTAAAATGACAGGACGGGAGTGAGATGAGAAGCGGAGGTGATGTGCTTCTGCTGCATTTCAGTCGTCAGCGTTCACGAAAGGGATACTGCTGCAAAAAAACAGTGGGTCTCCTTCTCGTCTTTGTATCTGAATGTTCTGGGTTGAAGCCCCAGCTTTAGACGTTGAGCTCACAGTCTGGGCAAGTGGAGGGTACACTCCAGGGAAGCGCTGGGGTTGAAGGAGCGCTGGGGTTGACATCATTGTCAGAAGTGCCATCCTTCAAACAAGATGTTAAACCCAGAGGATCCCATCTGCCTATTCAGGCGAACTTTAAAGACACTAATTGAAAAGGGAAGCTCCACAAATCCCACAGATAAAATATTTTTTTTCTTTTTTGAGTTCAGTCATTCGCATCATGATTGTGTGCAGATTTGATTGCTGCATTTATCTACAAATACAGAAAGTGTCAATTATTCCAAGAACAAATCAGATAGATTCTGTTAGGAAATAATATCTCGGGATACAGTATATAGTTTGAGACATGATGGGTGCAAGCGATTGCCTGCATGGTGGAAAGCAAGCTGGATGGACCTTGGTCTTATTTAGTCCAGCAACTCTTTATGTTTTTACGTATACTCACTTAGTTTTGCTGTCACGTTTGCAGTTCCTTTCACAATCTTGTTCAAGCATCATTTTTGGCAGAGTGTCCTGCGTAATGTGTATATAGAAAAAAAAACTCTCCATTTAATTTTAATACACAGTCTATGGAGTGGAAGTATCCAAAGCTTAATTTAATTAATTAAGCTGAATGGAGCATTAATTAGGCCAGTACATGGCAATTTGGCACAATTCCACAGCACATGGACACGAGGAGGTAACGTTTCCAATCACGGATTAGGGAAGAGTCATTCATTCCAAGTGCGGTGGATTTGAGTGTGTTAAAGGCAGTGTAAAGGTTTGCGATCGTTGCGTTAATAAAACCGTTCAGAAATGCCAAGCAGCCAAACGCCACATCACGTCAATCTGCTGCTCACCCTTGTGTGACTTCTGTTCCCCCTCCCTCCACCCCTACCCTGATATTTCACTTCATAGATTCAGTACTGTACATTTATTAAATTCGCTAAATAAGTAAACTCCGTTAATAATTAATTCGTTCACAGTGTTGGGCAGAGCTAAGGTAGACCAGTAAGGTTCAACACTGCACTTCGTCTTCGGCGAATCAGCTGAATTCAGGCTGGGTTGACAATTGATAGAGGGAATTTTATAATCTCAATGGAATTGGGTTACGCGGGGGGTAGTTGGCTCACGCTTCTCCCATTCCAGACGCCCAACATTCAATTCCACCTGATCTTTGTCTCTAAGTTCCGGTTGTTGGCCACAATTCCCCCAACCCACGGAGCTCCTTACCTCGATGCCGTGACTTCTGCCCCTTTTTGCCCATCTTCAAATCTTATCTGAGGACTTCCCTCCACAACCATGCCTGCAGTCTGCTCCTCTCTCTCCCCAGCTCGGTGTATAGCGCTTCGAGATGCTGCCCTCTCAGCGCGAAAGGGTAAGTGTAAGTCGTTCTTGTACGAAGTCTGCCATCGTTCAGCAGACTTTGAGTCGCTGTATCATGTGTATCAAGTTTTTGTTGTCATCTTCAGATACTGAAGATTAGAATTGAAGGCCACAGTCTAGTCTTATAGGGGGGTAATTGGCAGGAACCTTTCAAAGAATCTATAAAGCATCAAAAATATCAGATGCAAGGATTATTACTATTATTATTATAACGACAGAAAAACTGCCCGGAATAACCACAGCAAATCCACAAATAAATGATTTTTTCTTTGTTTTGACAAAGCGTTAGTAAAACGGCTTGGTACCGAGGAAAGCAGCCGATGTTAATCAGCACCGCAAGACATCAAGCATCCGTGTAGATTTCTTGAAAGTATGATTTGCAACAAAACATTTATTAAACAGGGAGCTCAAAGTAGACATTCCGAGTGATTACCACCACGCATCACTTGCTGCAGAGAAGGTTGCAATGTGCATTTGATGTGCAATAAATATGTCAGAGGAATAATGATTTTGGCAACCCTGGATCTCGTGTTTGCCGCGTCAGATTTATGCTGTCGAGGCACTTTGATTGCTTTTGTGCCACTTCAAGACCGGTGGCGTGAAGCAAGCAATCGTTTGTAAATATGCGGGGGTGTGAGCTTGCCTTTAACCAAGCCGGATAAACCCAGGAAATAGGGTTTTATTTTCCTAAATTTTCGCTCGAGGTAAACGCACTGAGCAGGAGCATCAGCCTGCCGTCCAAAACAGCCTACTTGTTCCTATGGGATTGTGAAAAGTATAAGAACGCACAGGCCTTTCTCTCTCTCTCTCTTTCTCTTTTTCTCTCTTTCTCTTTCTCTCTTTCTCCAGTAACTTGCATTTATTTGCAGATCATTTAGGTAGAGGAATATTTGGAGCGCGTTACAGAGACCACGCTGGACACAGACTGAGTGGTGGACACGACTGATCCCTTACCATCTCTTAGAACACGGTGATCAGAGGTACTCGATCTAAGCAATCACACGACACTAGGAAATCATGGAACGCCTCACGGCACTTCTCAGCACTCACTGTTCAAAATACACAGCGGCAGCGTATTTTGTAGGTGAACACAACAGCCAATTTGCACACAGCAATGCTCTATGAACAGCCATGAAGTGGGTGAACAATTTTACCTGGGGGGGTTGTCTGGACACCAGGAGAGAGAAACTCCCTTTACTTTTCGAACAACACTGCAAGATTTTTAACATTAATGTTGAATATGTACCTCGCAGACGCTCTTTGTTGGAGAGTAAACTGCCCTGAGTTCTTTAACAGAAACAGTAATTCTCAAAGCGTTCATTGTCAAGCACAGATTCGCGTGACATATTTTGGTTTAACTCGTAAAAGGGATGGAATTTATCAGGTTTTATCAAACATTTATATGCAGAGCAGACAGCCAAGAACCCAGTGCTTACACACAGCGCTGATAGTATGCAGATTTATCCTTCAGAGTAGCCCTGGCAACCATCCAAATGTTGCAAGTCAAAGATTTGCAATGTGTAGACTGTAGAGATATTACCCAGATAAAAGTGCCTCTTACTAAAGGTGATGTGCCTCTATTTAAATTGTGACTGCGATAACTACAGTCGGGGAAAAGGCCTCGCAAACATTCCTTTTTCTCGATAGTTTAAGTTAATCTTGGGCACAGGCAAAACTCTCTTGCCGCGCAAAAATTGCGGGCAGATGGAATTGGGTGTCAGGATCGCAATGCTCTTGAATTACAATCGACTGGATTCAATTAAGAAAACCCATCAACGCTGTGATAACCGGGCACCGACCAATTTAGTGCGCAGAGCACAGGAAGATTCACACAGTAAACCAAGCCATAGCCAAATGGGCGTCGTGAGAAACATTAAGGTTTGGGGAGAGGAACAAATATTTGGCTCCAAATCGGAATTCCGCCAGTCAAAAACAATGGAGCCACCGTTCCCACCATCTTACAGATTAATTGAGGGCTCATCAAATTTGGCTCGACACTCACACGGACTCTAGCTTCCATTTCTCCCCTACTCCCATTTCCCCCTGTCCGCAATTTTCAATTCACCCCTGTTCGTGGGACGCTGCTGTGTGCAATTGGCTGCCGCGCTTCTCCTGCAAAACATACAGTCGATTCACTTTACAGTATATTCTGTGAAGCGTTTTGAGGCTGTTTCAAATCAAGCATTGTTATTGCTTGCAATTCTCACAATCTCATCGCAATTAATTTAGCGCCAATCATTGAGAAATTATTGATAGAGTTGGAGCGGATGCCCTGGGCGGGCCCCATCAATATACGAGTTGCTCCAACGCTTCTCAATAGACATCCAGAAACAGTTTGGTTCAGATGTTATTAGTCAGCTGAGAGAGACAGAGACGGGGAAAGGAGAGGAGACTTTTATTCCAGTCCAGTGTCTCAGACCAGATTCATAGGCTATGCACACAAAGTCAAATTGGCCAATGCCAGTTTCCTCACTTCTGCTGTTTTAAGAGCCAGAGTAAGGGAAATAGGCAAAAGACTAGGAAAGGCAGCAGTTTGACTTTGCTCCAAAAATAGCCTCTGTGGCTGGTGGAGTGGGGGTGGTGGGGAGTGGGGGGGTGAAGGTGAAAGGCAGCAGCCAACCCTTTGGGGACATATGGGGACAGAGCGAGAATGTTTAAGATCTTTGCTTAAATGCCCCATTTCGATGGTGTGAGAGGGACATTTCTTTATCGACAGGCCGAGCTTTGCAAACCGCTGGCAGATCCATCACAGATAAAATAACTCCATGCGCAAATCAATAACAGCCACATCTTGTTATTACCCATACAAAGAGAGCAGAGCAGATAATTATCTACCCTTTTCAGCTCCTCTGTCGACCATTATGGAACTTTCGCTGAGTGAAAGCCTTTTGCCTTGAAAAGTTATTTAGAATTATGTTTTGTTTTGCTATTCAAACACAGGAGCAGGGGGCACTCGACCCTTTCAGCTTTTTCTACCCAATTATTGGATCACAGATGTTTATCCAGTCTCCCTGCCTTTCCCACAATTCGCCCGCAAACCACACAGCCAATCCACTTTACGGTGTGTTCTGCGAAGCACTTTGAGGATGTCTCAACAATGTGGTAAGGAGCTATATCAAATGCAAGCATGATTATTATTATTTTTACAATACAGTTAAGATGGACATTAAGCTTCCTTGTTCTGGATCTCTCTACCAGAGGGAAGCCATCATCCACTATCTAGCTTGTCAGATCCCCGCTAAAAAAATCTCTTCAATCAGTGTTCTCTCTCATTTGTTGAAGTGCAAAGCACTCACGGTTCAATACTTACTAAGATGGGACAACCTAAAAACTTTATTCTAGTTATTCAGACCAATATAATGTTTTCTATAAAAATCTCCCCTTGTTTTGTTGTAAGTACATATTCTACTCAATACCATTTTTATCACCAGTTTACTCTATTTAAAAAAAATTAATTGTTCTCAACACACGGCTTTTTAAAAAATATATTTTATAGATTAAAGCTTTTCTTCAGAATATAGATTTGCAGAGCCAGCCAGCCAGCTGTGAACCCATTGATAATTAGCAGCACGACAATTTGTACGTGTCCAGGTCAGAAACTATTGACTTGTTGGATCTCCTTTTGTGATATGGATTTCAGCAAAAAATATTTCTTCCAATCGATTTCCCGTATGTGACACATGTGCTTTCACTGCCAATTCCACAGTAGATGTGTATAACCCGCCTACTCAGCTTCACAAAACAGGTATCAGTGACCTAGTTTCATCCTTGCCAAATTTGAATGGGATATTAATAAACTTCCTAAAACGCCTCTCTCTTTCTTTCTCTCTCTCTAACTCTCTCACACACAATTCTCTCTATCACACACACAAACAGTTTTTTCCTCCCCCTCTCTCTCACTCTTTCTCTCTCATACACATTCACCCACACAAATTCACCCTCTTGTATAGCTGCAGACAGGTCATTGTTCTTGTTTGATGCAGGGCATCCACATGTGGAAATGAACTGAATTAAATTGACCTGAATTGAAAGGGTAAGGCGGATCCAGGCACTCCTGGGGATTTGTGGCAGACTGCAGGGAAGGGAAGCGAGCACGTGGTACATCACTAACTGATAAGCGTGAAGACTTTGATAGAGATTTTACAGACATAATGAGGGCAGAAAATATTTGAAGAGGAAGGGACACTCAGGGGCAGTGCTGTTGAATAATTAAAGCCTCATTAAACTGATTTTTTTTTATTTTAAGGGCAAATCGACAGAAAGATTCCTGGAGTAAGTGGATGGAATAGGCTCGCAAGAGATGAATCATTTACTTCCTGTCCTTTGAACGAAGGAGCTTGCGCACTTCGTAACAAAAGACACATGCAAAACAACTTTTTTTTAATCCAGTAGATATATATGCAATATATATATCTATATATATCTATATAAATAACAATGTGCCAGGCAAATCAAAATATCGCCAATCTTTGAAGTTGTGCACAGTGCAATGTCATCACGTTCGCCAGTGTATTTTTAGAGATGGCAGAGAATAGGCCATAAGGAATACGAGGCCATTCAGCCCCTCGAGCCTGTTCTGCCATTCTATAAGATCATGAGGCTAATCTGCGTCACAACTCATCGAAGTTTGAGATCACAGTCTCTCGGCTAACACACCAATGCGACGCTGGGGAACCACTGCGTTGTCAGATGTCGTCTTTCAGATGAGATCTTTAAACTGAGGTAAAATTAGTGCCTGTTCAGGTGGGCTTTGTAGAAACGCAATATGATTTGGAAAGAGAAAGTGGATTTCCCGCAGTGTCTTGGTCCAGACAAACAGGGTCTTTGTTGTGTTGTGCAAATTGACTAACCCATTTGCCTGCAAATACACAGTCACTGCACTTCGTAGTGTATCTTGAGAAGCGGTTTGCGTTGTCTCAATTATGTGATAAGGATCTATATCAAAACTAAGGATTGTTTTAATTTTAGTGAAATTGCTTTTCACATAAAGCGGTGGGGAATGGAACTTTCTAATAACGAGAGGATTGAGAATAGAAGATTAATTTATTGCACAAGTGTAAGTACTGTACTTCATTTTCAGCGATTATTCCTAATTTAAATATTAATTATGCTATTATTCTCAATCTCCCTGTTATTCTTCGCTCCCCATTCTCATCTGCAACTTTATATCTCTGAAATGAAATTGATCTGGGGAAAACCTATTTAATTGGCACAATCTTATTCTTATCATCGAGTCGTTAGTTACCGTTAGTCTGTGTCTGTGGGGAAGTGGGGAGAGAGAGGGCATGGTCAACATTACCTCAGATAACATTCACGCACTCTTGTTCGCACGTACACATACATAAAGCCATGAAAGTGAGCCCCGTCATTCACTCATTGTTGTTTTTGTTGCAAATTAGATAGTGTTTTCCCAGCCATTACACTTTGTGGCCTTAGGATTGCTTTGACAAATTGTAGTCTTAATTCTCCCAAATCCTCAAAAAAATCTTCCCTCCCCCCTCCTCCCAACACCCTTTTGTGTCTGTTTGTTTATCTAATATGTGCAAATTGATATCCCAATCCACCCTACCATGGGTGGATAGGCTTCCAGCCTCTCTGCCCCCACACTCTGGAACTCCATCCCACAGTCCCTTTGCCTCGCTTCCTCCCTCGCCTCCTTCAAGGTCGGCCTCAAGACCCTCCTCTTCGATCGTGCCTTCTGCCGCCCTCCTGACTGCTCAGCGTCTTGGGGCGTCCTCCTGACGCTCGATCAATGTAAGTTTATTGATGTTGTGTTGATTAGTGCGTGCACTAACATAATGGTATTTGCCTAAAAATGGTGATGGTGTGGAACATTCTCATTGTGTTCGAGGTATTTCTGTAATAGAGCAACTGCTACAGTGTAATGCTTTCCACTTGTTATGCCTGTAAAATATATTTTCCCAAGTAAGCAACTTCGAACTGCTATCTTATGCTTTTTTTTCCGCCCACCCCAAAAAAACTTTGCCTCGTCGCCAGATGTCTCCACTAATTTGTCCCTTGTTTCTGTCCTAAGTGTTTTTATTTGCCCAAAGGAGTATCTGTATTGTCATTAAGTGGAGTCCTGTTGCTCAGTGGTTAGAGCACTCACCTTGCAAGCGAGCGACCTTGGTTCAATTCCTAGCAGGCAGGGCTAAATCTTGGGCAAGTTTCCTTAGTCAATATGCCTGATAATATTCCCTCAAGAAAAAACAACAAGAACAAATTAGTCACTTCAATCCACGACTGTTTGTGGGGACACTGCTGTGCGCAATTGGCTGCCGCATTTCGCCCACAAATATACAGTCAATTGACTTTACAGTCTATTCTGCGAAGCGCTTTGAGTCGTCTAGAAGATGTGAAAAGAGCTACATCAAATGCAAGGATTATTATTATTACTACAGTATTATTATCACTACCACTATTCCTTGTTCATATTTCCAACATGATCTGAAAGAATCCTGCCCAGAACTATTGGGTTCTCATTCCCCTTGTCTGACAAATAAATTGTGACTGAAACCAATGTTCACTGCAAAAAGAAGTTTCATTACTTATCAGAGAATTGTTATTGATTTACACAAGATAGGTTCAGGTGAAGATGCCCCTTTGGGCTCATCTCATCCCAAAGATCCACTGTACAGTCCTCCAATGGCTATGTTTTTGCCATTGGCCTTGGTCAATGGATGTCTTAACCACATAAATAACTGAGGTTCAGTGTTGCACAGCTCTCATTAGAGGGAGCCTTAATTAGGAGGGTCATCTCCAATGAATTAACTAGCATCTTGTTTGGCTGACTGGTCTCCTGCTAGCATTTCATTTTTATGATTAAATCCCAAATACAAAAAACAAACTTACTAAATATTCAAAATGAATCCTTGCATTTTTACAGCGTTTTATCACATCCTCGCAACACCTCAAATAGTCTGATTTTGTGCAATCCGTGTTTTCAATCAAATAAAAAATACAAATCGGCACATTCGATATAGCGCTTTTCATGTCCTCCAGGCGTCTCAAAGCGCTCCACAGAATATACTGTAAAGCGAACTGACTGTATATCAATCTGTGGGCGAAAGACGGCAGCCAATTGCGCACAACAGCGTCCCCACAAACGTATCGTGGATTTAAGTGACTCATTTATTATTGTTTTTGTTCTTGAGGGAATAATGTAAGGTTCAATTCTTGTAGGACAACCTGGAGTTGAAGGACATTTTTACAGAATAAACGCTTTGTTTCTGATAGAAAAATGGAAGAATAATGCGTCGCAGCCCGGGGATGTCAAATAGATTATTTTCGACGTGCGGCGATAATATTGTACACACAATGGAAAAAACAATTCAAGCTCTCAGTGAAACAGATGATATCAAGCATTACATGCCCAGCACTGTAGTGTTTAATGCCTTAGAGGCAAATCCTTCAGAGAACACGGCAGATGTTTATTGTGATTTCAGTCATGTTAAGTGAACCTCATTCATAGCACACAGGGCACAAAGAACGCGGCTCATTAATAGAGGTACCAAGCTTTGCAAGCAAGTGGGCAGCTCAACTGCTTTGCTTCTCTGAGCAATGAGCGAGACAACGATACCTCGGGTCGTTGCTCGTGGAATCAGAGAGAGATTGTAATCTTCCCGGGGGGAGTGGTGGTGATAACGTTTGCTACTCAGCGAAGGTTTAGAGCAACTTTGGATTTGTATGAAGGCGGGCAGTGGAGATTAGCTCGCTAGTTATCTGCAGTATTATTTGAAGGAGTTTTAAAGGAGAATTTTAACTGAACATTGTGTGAACTTTAATGCGCAACCCTTCTGGAAAAATTCCACCACAATAAACGGGGAAGAAAACCCAATTGTTTTGCTTTATTTATCATAATAATACTCCTAATAATAATAATGCAAAAATTATGAGTCTAACACGCAACAAATTGGAATAAGAATCCTTGCGTTAGATATAGCTTCTCATCATGTCTTCAAGACGTCTCAAAGCGCCTTGCCGGATGTACTGTAAAGTGAATTTGACTGTATATTTGTGGGCTAAACGCGGCAGCCAATATTCTAAGGATAATGAATAGAGTTATTCTAATGGGTTCACGAATAAGAATTCCTTGAGAATCCTGAAACTGCAGTTAATGTGTAGCTATGATCCACCCCCAGGCTATTTAGAGACTGAGAAAAACAATCATTTTGAAGGCACAGCTCTACAGTGCTGGCATTTAGAATAGTTATTCTGACATTTACAACAAACCACCAGTTTGCTTCACATCTGGCTTGTTATTTGATCTCCCATCCAGCTATCGTATATTTTTTAAAATCAAGTAGTTTTACGCTAGGTTCAGGACAGTTCCTGATGAACGCTGTCCAAGAGATTTGACCCTGTTGCGGTGAGAGACACGTGGAGAGGTCATTACGCAGAGTCCTGTAGCTCAGTGGTTAGAGCCACTCGTCCTTGCAAGCCAGAGACCCGAGGTTCGATTCACAGCAGGTCAGGGCGGAGAATTCGGGGGACGGGGAGGCCAGACTGAGATCCACTTGAACAGCCACAAACGTGGTCATGGGTTAATGTCTCCTCTGAAGGTCGGCTTCTCTGACAATACATATCTTGTGTATCAGAAGAGTCCAGGAATAGAAGGAGTTCAGCAACAGAAGTTTGGTTCTATATTAGAAAGTAGCAATATCGTTGAAGAGTAAACAGAACGTTTTATTTGGTAACCTGCGATATTCAAAAAGAAGATCTCTAATTGGGCTTCACCTTGTGTACAATAGAGATAATTATGCATTCTGTAGATAACTCAGTTGCTGATTAACTTCACATTTACAGCGCAATCCGGCTTTGTTCATTGCTTCTGATTTCAAATTCCTAATTAGCCAGCCTTCCAGGTGAAGATACGATTAAAATTTCCATTTAAAAATAAAAGGGCAGCAGATTGCTACAACAGCCAACGAAGCAAGTACAACAAGGGAAAAAACGGCATTCGAGAAACAACCGCAATAATAATTACAATTAAAGTTCCATTGGAGGGGGGGAAAAAAACAGCTTGATGCGCTCCTTAAGGCACAATTTGCTAGGTGACTATAAAAAGAAAAACCTATACCAAACTCATTAATGTCTGCCATTTATATTTCCATAACGTAATCATACTTTTATTCGAGGCAGGAAAGCTCAGCATGCCATTCACAGTAGCCAGATGTCACGAGCTTCGGGTATTATAGGTAGCCTTGAAAAAAGCTTTAGAGCTGTCAGTAGAAGTTAGAATCAGGTTCCCTTCTGCTATCAGGCACCTCCCTTGAGCATGTTCTGCACAGACAGTGACATTCTATGCTAATTGAAGCCACATTAAGATTGTCCACTGATTCGTATACAGGTCTAACCCTAACCCATCCACCAACCCAAGAGGTGATGCACTAGCAGAAGGCCAAGTCTCGATTGGAAGGCAGCATTAGCTGGTAGTGTTCAGGGAATGCAAGCTGCTGCCTCGCACTTCTAATGGAGACCTTTTGTCTTTCCCACTGGGAGTGACAGATGCCTCAAAGCGACGTGTCTCAAAGCGGCGAGAGCCAGGAGGCTTGGCTACACATCACACACATCAGCCTGAATAATGCGCTCACTGATGTGCCTGACTGATAAAGTGTCGAGTTTCATACAAAAAAGGTAAGGACGCAGCGCCCGATTACTTGATAAATAGTTTGTGTTTGGCATCGCGTAAACAAAGATTAGGTAATTTAATCCACGACGCATTGTGGTCGCTGTAATTGGCTGCCGCATTCTGCCCACAAAATACAGAGCAATTCTACTTTATGATACATTCTGGGAAGCGCTTTGAGACGTCTCACCGACGTGATATGGCACTATATCAAATGCAAATATCATTATTAATCAACATCTGAAAAGCATTTCACACCATGAGTTACTTGAAGTGTGGAAACCTGTCTAGGTAAATAGGGCACCTGACCTGTACCTTGAGCTTCCAACAGTCTTCCAAAAGGGATGAACATCTTATTGTTCGCGTGTTCATTTGTGTGTGTGTGTGTCTGTGTGCGTGCGTGCGTGCGTGCCTTGAACCTGCATTCAGGGTTCCTTATTAAAATTCTTAATATGTTCCAGTGGGATAATTAGTTTGCCACCATATGTAGAAAATCAGATTAAGTCTCAGACATTTCCTGCTAGGGGGCAACATTAAGTGAATAGCAAGGAACAAGCACATACGCAATGCTAAATGTGCAGATTATAACCGTTTCGTTTCAATAAATCACCTTTGGTAATGAACTTTTCCAAGCTGGATACCACCTGATAAATGATCCATAGGCTTGACGACGCTTAAATCTCGAAAACAATCTCCCATTGCTTAAAACTCCACCTTATTATCTTTGCACCATTTTCCAAGCCAAACGTGGTGCGTGAGTAACATCGTCCTGGCCAGCACAAGCACTGTGGCACATAATGACCATCTTTCCATTGATTTTTTTGATTTTACCCCCATCAGAGAAGTCTTTGCCTCTGTCTGGGACGTCACCCAAACAAACAGCAGCTCATGAAGAAACCTCTTTGTTGCAATTGCGCAATTGGCCACCGCAGAACGAGTGCAAATAATAATAATAACTAATAATAATCCTTGCATTTGATCCAGTGTCTTATCACATCATTGAGATGTCTTAAAGCGTTTTGCAGAATATACTGTTAAGTTAATTGACTGCGTGGTATACCCGCACTGGTGAATCCTACGTACAAAGATTCAGAGCTTTGCTTAACTTGTGGTTCGTATCACTGTGAATCCAATTAAATAAACTGTAAACGGTTGAGGTTTTGAATTCTTGAAGCGCAACAGTTCACATTAACGTAGCTTCTTTCCTTGCTCAAAATCATGTCCCCCAAAAATATAATACAGCTCCACTAGAAATAGCAAACGCCACGTAGACAAAGGATGACAGTTAATTATCCCCCTGTAACGTGCTATAGTGAACGCCGGGAAGAGCAGCCATTTCATTGGAGTGGATATGAAGAAGGGAATGTAAATCAGGATAGTTAGCGGAAAGATTCCAGAGGGGAAAGCTCAAAGTTGCAATGCCGTTCCTCAGCCTAACATGGAGTCGGTATTGGTTGAGGCCAATGGTCGTGCGCCACCTTTGGCTTTGCAAATAGGATCTGTCAGCCGGTATGTAAGCATGTACTCTAGGCACCGCGCGTTAACCTAAACAACAGTGATTGATGGGGCCCGATTTTATTGCTTCAGGCATTCCATTAGAAAACAGTCTACCGTTTGTTAGCATTAGCGAGCCAATGGCAATAATAACGAGAATAAATCAGTCTCATTTGGTAAATGCTATTGACCAGTTAGCATAATTGAAACTTGCCTTTTGATCATGCAATTAGCCAGCCAAGTCGATCAGTACTTCAATGATATGTCCCTTGAAACCACAATATAAAAGGTCATTTAATACCCTTGTAACCAAATGATGTTTTGTTGCACGCCCAAAAGATTAGACAGAGGCAGGGTGATTTGTTTCCAGTTCTTATGCCTTTTTAAAAAAAAACTCTTGTTTAAAAACCGTATGCGTAGTCTAATTAGAGTAAACTGTTTCCCCTGGTTGGAGAATCTGAAACTAAGGGCCAGAGTCTCAGGATTAAAGCCTTTTAGAACTGAGTTGAGAAAACATTTTTTCAGTCATTAAACATATTCAAGATGGAGATTGATAGATTTCTAAAGGGTGGAGGGATTAAGGGATATGGGGATAAATTGGGTAGATGGAATTAGAATAGAAGATCAGACATGATCTTATTAAATGGCGGGACAGGCTCGAGGGGCCGAATGGCCGACTCCTGCTCCTAATTCATATGTTCTTAAACACTGTATGCGTCAAGTTAGGAAAATTAAAATTCACAAAAACAAAACTTTCATTGTGCAACAAAGTTAATTTTAAATATTCAGAATTAGCACAATTTTCTGTATTTAGATGCTCACTTTGATTTTGTTCCTTACACTTGCTAATTTTCTTAAAAATCAGTAACAGTTAATAGTCTTACAAAATTAAAGCTATTTCACAAACTTTAAAGAAGTTTGGGAACGATACATAATGCCTCAGTGCTACTTTATTTTTTGAAATAAAGGAACACAATAAACACTGGATTCAATTGAATACTGTTAACGTTTGTTCTTAGCTTTCAATCTTATTTTATTTGGCATTGCCCAGAGTCCACATAACTCTCAGTGACTCTCAATATAGTGAGTGGGAGTCACAGGCTATGGAACCCTATATATTTTATTCTAGATTTCATGCCAATGTAGTAATCTAAATTCAATGGCAAAGCTCTCTGATACTCAGTAAATCTTTGTTACTGACATCATGTTGGAAGGACTAGGAGAAAGTCAACGGAATTAAAGATCTAGTGGTTCAAAACGAAATTGGTTTTGTTTCTGTGCAATTTTTATCTGTCTGCTAGTCCAATGTGTCCATTTCTGGAATAAGGGGAAGCCTTGCTTTGATAGAAGTATCAACCATTCACATTTATCGGAGGTGCCGTATGCCTCTCCAGGTAAACTTTAATGATTCCCTCACAAAATATACAGTCAATTCACCTGATAGTATGTTCTGTGGAATGTTTTGAGATATCTTGAAGACATAATTAGGCCTCATATCAAATGCAAAGATTATTATTTATGGGATTCAAAAAGAGAAAGGAGTTTCTCCTCCTGTCCCAGCCCCCAAGTTAAATTGGATTGTCATTCATTGCCTGGTTATCAGCGAGAATTGCTTGTGTACAAATTCATTAGGAAAAAACAACAACAACTTAGATTTACATAGCACCCTCCATGCTGGACGGCGTCTCAGAGCACTTCGACCACTTCAGATCACTTTTATAATTTTTATTTCAAGAGCTCAAATGTCCAGTTTCTAACCACTACTACTTCATTGCTTTTCCCACACAGTGTTCACAGCCTTCCAGCAGGAAAATATACTGAACAGGTTTAGATTAGTGGAAGCAACTCATTATTTCCTAAAGACCTATTTTAGTCTTTGCACTTATGAAGAGATACAGACCTGACATGATTAGTTACAGGGGGAAACTAACCTACAGAGCTATTAGTAAGCGATCAAGGCTGACAACTCTTAGATTAATGAGGGATAGTGAGAGAATAAAGCAACCAACTCTGATCTCATTGGGAAAAAAAACTCAGATACAGGGAGATTTAATCCAAGCTTCTTGAGACATGAACACAATGAATGAGGCAGTGGAAAAATAACTTGGGCGGAGACCAGGGGCTGAAAAAAAACCAGCGCCATGTAACTCATCTTTAAAGTTAACTTAAGATACACCTTGAGCTAATTTAATAATGCTATTTAGGACTGAAATCAGAAAGCATGTTTGCCCGCAAACGGCAGTGGAAATCTGCAACTCTCACCCCACTCCACAAAAGGCTGTGGATGTTGGATCAATTCAAAATTCAAGACTGAGGTTGAAAGATTTTTCTTAGGTCAGGGTATCAAGGGACATGGAGCAAAGCCGGGTAAAAGGAGTTGAGGTACAGATCAGCTGCACAAAAAAAGACTTGAGGAAAGCCAGACCGATTCATGATTCAACAAGTAGTTGAGAGAAGTGGATGAGAAGAAGATGAAACATTCTGTGTGTGCCCTTAGCAATTGTAGCAAGAAAAAAAACGAACAGATCGACTGAACACGATCTCAGGTTTTGATTTACAAGTTAATTAACACAAATGCTCTTGTGTACAGTGAGACCAAAGAGCTACTCTAACTGAGAAATTATCATGATTTGCGTTCACAAATGTGGCAGAAACAAGGTCTTAATTTTCTTACGAAAATGTTCCTAGTTCAGATCATCAACAGTGCAAATTGCACGCAAACTTCAATTGACATCTTCCAGGTTAAAGAAAGGAGCCATAAGAATTCACAATCCTACCCTGTTGCTGTCAAGAGATTCTCCACGTTATAATAGCAGTCAACAGTAAATCATCACTTCAACAAAAACTGCAGTACTTGAAAGCACGTCAATATTGCAAAATGATTTGAACATCACTTTCTGAAGGGCTGCGTGGAAGATGTGGCAGTGAATATTAATGCTTTCATGTCGACTTTAAAGTAATTGGCTTTGGATGGGTGCCAGCAACTCAGCAAAAATGATATTCCAAGACACGCTTTAAAGTGAAACACAAGCGAAATGAAGAGTTCAAACACCCAGAATGGAGTAGATAGAGCGAAGTGTATTTCAATGGTCTTATCAATGATAAAAAGATCAAGATTAAAAAGGTAAAGCTATTCATACGGATGTCGGCTTTACTTTTCAGCACCAATTTTAAACCTTTTCTTTACATTGAAATACTTCATAATGTGCCATAAAATAGACGAGACACAGTTTTTGAACAAAGCCAATGTGTCTAAAAAAAATGACCGAATGAGGACTCTTATTGGATTTGGGTCAAATTTTGAATTAACCGTCCACCCTATGTTCTTAAAGAATATTTGAATTGAATTAGTTACTCTCTACGCTCCACAGAGAGTTTGAACAACTCTACCATAAAGCTTTGTGGATGCTTGCTCCCTTACGAGTTGATTGTGTTTTGCATTTGTACAGGTTAAAGAAAGGATTTCATGTCCCATGCTCACAAGGATAATGCAATTCAATTCACACTTGCATAACAATAATACTTGCTTCTGATATACAGTAGTGCCTTTCATGTCATCAAGACGTCTTAAAGCGCTTCATGGAATATACATCTGCAACCTCCTAACCTCCTACCAACCTGCCGGGCCCCTCCGCACAGAAGTGCTCCAGCCTGCTCCACGTCCCCCGACCCACCCACCCCACCATTGGTGGACGAGCCTTCAGACACTCTGCCCCCAACCTCTGGAAATCCATCCCACAGTCCGTCCGCCTTGCCCTCTCCCTGGTCTCATTCGAGTCGTGCCTCAAGACCCTCATCTTTGACGGTCCCATCGGTCACATCAAATCCTCCCCTTTCCCCGTCCCCGACCCCAGCTCGGATCTGAAGCAAGTATAATTTTGTTGTTGTTATTGAGGGCACTATGTACATGCAAGTTGTTGTTGTCGTCAGTTTGCCCTGCCTGGGAATTGAACCCTGGACCTCCAGCTTGCGAGGCGATTGCTGTAAACAATACACTATGGGACTTCACCAATATACTGTTGGGAGGACAATGTTTAATGGAAACAAGGGTGGATCATTTGCTTTTAAAAGTTGCATGGACAGACTGCTGATGTACATCTAAATCAGCAGCACAGATTACACACAGCCTTCAAGTGACAACTTCAAGAGCAAGAATTTTTTTTAACATAAGTATTCATAACAATTTCTTGTTGCTGTCAGCTCTTATAATAGCTGCCAATAATAAATAATCCTTTCTACAAAAGTACAGCACTTCAAAGCACATCAATATTACCAGATGAGTTTAACATTACTGTCTGAATACAATTTACTGAAAAGGTTTCATTGAAGATGTGGGAATGAATGTTAACAAATTGGGCCCTTGCTCTGAAGTTTGTAATACGAAGCTCTTGGTTGGTTCTGCCTCCGTATTTGAGGAAATCAACAACAAATTGCATTAATCTAGAGCCTTTCATGTCGAGAGGATGTCTCTCCCAGTATTGCCTCCAGAGAGGGAGGCAAAACAAAATCAAGAGAATTCAGTCTTAACTCTTCCACAGATAAATTATGCTCGAAATAAGCTTCTGAGGAGCATTTTGGGGTTATCCATTCACTCAGATGTCCGCACGTATATAAACCCATCAGCATTCTCTAAATCAAACTACTAAGTGGCATTTAATTATAAAGTAGTTTCCGTTTGGTTGGTACGTAATGCACACCTCCTCACCCTCTTTGGATGCACTCAGGTCACACAATCCTGAAGACTTTAGTTACAGTCTGGTATTCATTGTAAAAGGTGAAGTCGGTACCTAATTAACTATGCCAATTTATCCTCAGAGTGAGTGAGAGAGAAAATAATCCTTGCATTCGATATTATGCCTCAACTTCTCATTGAGATGTCTTAAAGCGCTTTACAGGATATACTGAAAGGTGAATTGACTGCGTATTTTGTGGGCAAAATATCCTGGAGAGGAAAAACTCAACTTGGAAACTGCTCAGGATTATAAAGAGAATTTGGCTGGCAATTTCCAGTGCTCCTTTGGCTCAGTTGGTGATGCTCTTGCTCACTCTTGGTCAGAAAGTTGTGGGGTTAAATTTTGAGCTGGGCTCCAGCTCAAAGTCCAGGCAAACATTACATTGCAAAGAATTAGATGAGATTCCAAAGCTCACGAGGGATATACGATTTACATTGGTTGAAACTAGGAATGTGCTAAGTCATTCGTGGGTTCGGTAGCTTGCTTTTACTCTGATGTAATGAAAGGATAGTTCACCCCTGGCTATTAATTTCTGGGATAAGATGAATCGATGTCAAGGCAGAGGTGACATTGTAGGTATTGAACATGACACAGAATGAAGCCCTGTGCCCTTATCTTACATTCGATCGGGCCCAGTGATTGATATTATCAGCTACGTGCTGAGAACTGACAGAACATTAAGGTGCGTAATCTGCACAAACGATCACAGGCCTGTTGACAAATTTCACGAGAGCTTTCCTGAGTACATCACAGCGCCACGGAAAACTAATACAAAGAGACAACGGCGGAACCTAAATGATCACCTCGGTGATGAAGTGGCTCATTGAATATTCAGCTCTTGCAGTGCCTGATACATGAGCAATTACAAGACAATACTCGTTGCCACAATCCATTGACAGTTTTATGGATAGACAGCTTCCATTGTAAGTGAAATACGAGAGCGAAATCTCCCAGTAGAGAGATTCAATGAAAATATGACTATTTTAAATAATGGCATTTTTTCTTCAAATACATAGTTCAATTCAGTGCTCAGATTTGTAGATTACATTGCAATCGTAGAATCCTAGAGCGCAGAAGGAGGGCAAAGTGTCTGTAACTTCCTAAACTGTGGTGTCCAGAATTGGACACATTAATAATAACATTTGCATTTGATATATCGTTTTTCACATCTTATCGACGTCTCAAAGCGCTTCACAGAATATAGCTAAAGTGAAGTGACTGTAAATTTGTGGGCGAAATGCAGCAACCAATTGTGCACAGCAGTGTCCAACAAACAGTCGTGGATTGAAAATTCTCCAGCTGAGGCCTAACCAGTAACTAATAAAGGTTTAGCAAAACATATTGCTGCTTTTGTACTCTATGCCTTTACTTATAAAGCTATTTCCAAGATGATTGTTCATACAAAATGCTTATGCATCAGTGTAGGAGGCATATGTTCTGGCACATAATTAAATCAGTGAAGATTCCCTCAAGCTAATTCCAATTTAACTTTCTAAGTGAGCACATTGGCCCATTAATTGAAATCAGGCAAATGGCGAAAAGCTTGATCATCTCCATGCATCTGCTGAGCATATATGCAATGTTCCTGAGATGAGAACACGGTCTCTGCAAACCTTAAAGGGGCTTACAATGATTCTGACGGTTGCCGCATGACTCGGATTCCAATCGTTCCGACCATCGGCAACATTTCTTGTTTGGATTCTCTTTAATGCTGGATGCAACAACACAACAACAACAACTTGGATTTATATAACGCCCTCCACCAAGACTCAATTTTTGCACCACACAATACAATCATATTCCTGGTTCCCAAAGCTATTTGCAATTGACAAAACCCATCCCAAATGGAAGCATCTTTTACCCCTTCAATATCCATTCTCCGGGTCACAATAAATTTCAGATCCAATAACAGAAACACCATCAAGTTGATGAAACCCCTCCCCGCCCACAGAAAACCGGGTTCGCAAAGTTTGGCACTTTGCCTTCACTCCATTATTTACCTTTGGAAGCCAAAGGTGTGTTCAATGTTGAAATTAATTGAAGCACAGGAGAGAAGCAGGCCCTCCAGTTTGTCAGGCCTGGTCTGTCATTTCATCAGATCAGAGGAGACTTTTAATCCCATCTCTTCACTTTATCTCCATATCTCTTGCTTTCCCAAGTCTACATCTTTGTCTCCTTGTGGAGCTCCTGTAGCTCAGTCGTTAGAGCACTCACCTTACAATTGTGAGTTCTGTGTTCGAATCCAGGCAGATCAGGGCGAAACCTTGGGCAAGTTTCCTTACACCTCATACACGCCTTATAATAATCCCTCTAACAAAACACAATAATAAAATTGGTCATTTCCCTCCACGACTGTTTGTGGGGACGCTGCTGTGCACAATTGGCTGCCACATTTCGCCCACAAATATACAGTCAATTCACTTTACAGTATATTCTGTGATGTCTTTGAGACGTCTAGAAGATGCGAAAAGCACTTACCAAATACAAGGATTATAATTATTATTTAAAACACCCAAACTAATGTTACATTTATAAGCACCGTTGACTCATTTTCATAGCTGTCTGTGTGCAGCACACATAGATTGGAACACATAAGCCAACAACACACATCAATACTGTTGCATTTTTTAATTCATAGCATCTAGCTCTATACCTTTCAAGAAAACCAGTTGACAGGCAAACCTCACTTTTATATGAAAAACCCACCTGTTAATAGGCTCAGTTAAAGAGCACTTTAATTAAGGTGCACATGGACCTTGTCAAGTCAAAGTGAAGCAATTAGGCTGCCCTGGTTGCTTCCCTTTCATGTTAAAGCCACAGCCTCCCACAGTGCAATAAGCAGCCATCCAAACAACAATGGAAGCATCAATAAAAAAAAGAATAATTATTCATCTGCATTTTTAATGCCATCGTGTGTTTCTTGTTGTCTTGTCTTCTGATAAATCCTTCGCTGTCCTCTGTCCCTGAAATTAAACATGAGCAATTGCTATTTGGATATAGTCAGTATTTTGTTTAGTGCAGATAGACGTAAAACCCTCAATCAGCTAATGCTCACTCCAGTAAATATTATCCCTGTGTCCTGGCCAACAGTCCCCCAATTAAACTTGATTTTTCATTCCATGACTATTTATTGCGATGTGCAAATTGGCTTCTGTGGTTTGCCTACAAAATACATACAGTTACACCACTTTATAGTTTATCATGTGAAGCCCTTCGAGATATCTTGTCAACATGATAAGGGGATATATGAAATACAAGGATCATTATTTATTGTTACACAGGAAGTGAATTTTTTTTTGACAATTGGACAATTTCCACTCCACTCAACAGGCTCTGTCCTGCTCATTGGCGGTCAGGCCTTTAACCTCTTAGCCCCCACCCTTTGGAACTCCATCCCACCAACCCTTTACTATCCTCTCTCCCTTGCCGCCTTCAAGACCCTCCTCTTCTAGCACAAATTGACAAATTGTGTCACTCTCCTAACCCTACCCTCCCTGAACTCCACGTCTTCTGAACCCAACCCCAATTTGGGTCCAAATCCTTGTCTGTCCAGCGCCTTGCGATATCCTCCCGACATGAAAGGCACTAAACAAATGTAATTTGTTGTTGTTGTTATTCATATGATATGAACTGTTCACGTCTGAGATATTTTTCCTCTCAGATGCAGCATTAATTGCAACATGACAGTAATCTGGCAAATCAAATGTGGATAGCTCCATACCAAATCAAGCTTTGGAGATATAACCCAGCAGGAGAGAAGTGTTATTCATTTGTGAGACCAGAGCTTTGCTCACTTTTAAATATGTTAATTTTCAAGCAGAGACTATATATGTATGTCTACCATCTGCATTAATGTCTCTCACTTAGCCCAGGGTCAATGGGCTTTGTAGAATGTCTTGGGACCATTTCAGGGGCTGTAACATATTGCTGGGCTTCATGTCAAGAGGATCAAGATGTAATAATAATCCTTGAATTTGATATGGTGCTTTTCACATCTTCTAGATGTCACAAAGCGCTCCATAGAACACACTGTAAAGTGAATTGACTGTATATATGAAGGCGAAACACAGCAGCCAATTTCGCACAGAAAGTGTCCCACAAACCTGAAATGATTGAAAGGTTTTGAAATGATCAATTTATTTGTAAGATTTTTTTTGGAGTGATTATTATCAGGCATATGTAAGGAAACTTGCCCAAGGTTTCACCCTGCCTGGAATTGAACCCAGGTCTCTCGCTTGACAGGTCAGTGCTCTAACCACTGAGCTACAGGACTCCAACAGTTCACCAATATCAGCTGCATTGTCTTGGGAAAATCCTGACTTGAATTGTTACCCGCGGAACTGAGGTTCCATCAATTACACATGACCAAGACCAATTAGTCTTGAAACAGTAATGGCCTACAACAGAGGTTTCTGGTCAATCCATTATGGCCACTTTGATTGCTAGCCAGATGCCCGATACTAACACACAATCATTTTTACTCATTAATCACGGAATCATGAATCATGAACCGATGACAAAAATCGTTGAGACAGTGATCATTTGTGCATCATGCTCATTGATCTGAATATAGTCTGTTGCGGTTAGAGGGTGGTCCGCTCATTTGTCACGAAGGACAGTAAGCATGTCAATAGCTGCGTAGATCACTGTTTAAAACGTGGGGCTAGGTTTGGATCATTGCAGATGCCCATCATGGCTCTAAACCTCAAACAGGGGTTTGTCCTCCCAACAATGTATCACATCAACCCGATGGGAGTTCCTGAGGGCAAGGCAGAATTCCCAGATTGTGATTCGGAATTTCCTTGTTGCTCCTGCTATGAACCGCGCCTGTGATGAACTCCTGTTATGAACCACTGGTTGGAACGTGTTTTCTCCCTTTAGACGAGCTTGCTTCGACCGTGCCTTCGGTCACCGTTCTGTACCCACCCCACCCCGACACCCACCCACCCCCCGATCCCAACCCTCAGCTCATGCCCGGAAACACTGATTGTCCTGTGCCTTGGAGGAGATGAGATCAAACGACCTGAAGGGCCTTCTTCATTTCAAACTGATCATGTGTGAACTTCCGATCACTGATGGCACAGTCGTTTCCAAGTACAGAAATGCCTGAAATGAAATCTACAAACAATCACTTACCTCCCTGGCAATCTAATAAGATCGTAAAACAGCAGGAGGAAAGAATTTAGCGTCATGATTTCTGACTCTTGTTGCTATTAATGATAATTTCCCTGCCTGTCACAATTTGGGTTTTTTTTGCTACTTCGAATCTCGAACTCAGGAAGCGAAAAAAAAATAGGACAATTGGATTTTATTCACAGACTCCAATTCATTATCCTTCGATGGAAATTCGGTTTGAAAGCACATCTGGAGTGATCAGTTCCAATTTGCCACAAATAATGTGAGTTGCGTTGTATGTCACACTCAAATTTGATCATCGCTCGACAGGGAAATGGGTTACGAGTCCAGGTAACATCAACATTCCACTCATGTTAAATCTGATGCATGGTCCAGTCTTTACATTTTAATCTGATAGCTCGATTGTTTGATTTGTTACCCATTTTTCTATTTGCCCACATCAAGCATGCATTATGTGTCTGTGTCATTTTTATTCTATTCCATTCCATTCGAGCTGGCTGAATGGCTGGAATCCATCCTCGATTTCTGTGAAATTAGCCTGCTTGAGACGTAAGGTATTTTTTCCCTGGTTTGGTAAATTGTGGCTGTCTGAAATCTAATCTAATCTTTGGACAAGTTGTTGAAATAACGGAGACACAGACAGCATCAGCCTATAGTGTGCTAGGCACATCATTACATCTGCAATCTCATTATAACACTAATCCTTGTATTTGACATAGCGCCTTATCACATCTTCGAGACACCACAAAGCACATCACAGAATGTATTGTAAAGTGAATTGACTGTATAATATTCGGGCATATAATATGCAGGCAAAACGCAGCAGCCAATTGCTCACAGCAGTGTCCCCCAAACAGTCGTGGATTGAGTAACTAAATTATTATTATTATTTTTGAATGGATTATTACCCTTATTATTAATTATTAATGACCTTATCATGTCATTGACACTTCTCAAAGCTCTGCTCAGGAGATACCGTAAATTTGATTGACGGTGTATTTTGTGGGAGAAATGGAAAGTAGTGGAATTGAGTACTAACTATTCCCAGTCAGTAAATCATCTGCCAGTCCATAGGCCTTGCTGTTGCTTTATGACTCTCTCAAGACTACAATAACACATACTTATTGTTGCTTGCCGTGTTTTAATTAAAAAATTAGATCGTTATTTCCTCCTATAATACCCACAAGCATCATTATGAATAGAACCATCTCGATTACAAAGACAGCATGTGTTATTTGAACCTTGTGTAACGGATTAAAGTGCTTTGGGATGTCCTCCCAAGGTGTGAAAGGCACTGTACAAATGTAATTTTGTTGTTGCTGTTGCAAACTCATCTTTTACTCTTTTGCAGGAGTCCTGTAGCTCAGTAGTTAGAGCACTCACCTTACAAACAAACAAACAAACAACAAAACTTACATTTATATAGCGCCTTTCACGTCGAGAGGACATCCCAAGGCGCTGTACAGTCAGGTAGGACAAGAGCAGGGTGGGAAGGATCAGGGCAGGATAAAGAATAGTAGGAAAAGTAACTGTATATTAGTGGGCAAAACGCGGCAGCCAAATTGCGCACAGCAGTGTCCCATAATCAGTCACGGAAGTGGGACTAGGGGCAAAAGGGGGTAAAGAAGCAAAAGAGGAGGGGTCGAGGCAGGGGGAAGAAAGGCAGGAAAGTCGACTGTATATTTGTGGGCGAAACGCGGCAGCCAAATTGCGCACAGCAGTGTCCCCACAAACAATCGTGAAAATGGGGCCAGGGGAGAAAGGGGGAAAAGAGGGTAAGGGAGGGAGAGGGAGGGAAAGGTGGGATGGGTTAGGGTTAGGGAGGAAGAGGGGGGAGAAAAGGGGGCAAGGAAGAGAGGGAAAGATGGGTGGGGGCAAGATCAGGAAGAGGGAAGAGGGAGGGAAGGGGAAAAGGGAGGAGAGAAAGTGGGGAAAGGGAGTGAGGGAAGAAGAAGATGGGGGCAGGGGTGGGGGGAATCAAACAACAATAATAAACAATAATAAACAACAAAAGCAATAATATTAACAACAAAAACAGCAACAAACAATAACCAACAATCGTCCATCGTACAAGCGAGAGATCTGGGTTCAGTCCCTGGTAGGCCGAAACCTTGGACAAGTTTCCTTGCTCCACATGGCTAATAATAATAATAATTTGGTCACTTCAAACCACGACTGTTTGTGGGACACTGCCATGTGCCATTGGCTGCCGCATTTCGCCCACACATATACAGTCAATTGACTTTACAGTTAATCTGTGAAGCGCTTTGAGACGTCTAGAAGATGTGAAAAAGCACTTTATCAAATGCAAGGATTATTATTATTATCATCATCTTATCTTCAGAAGCACATTGATGCATTAAATGGAGATGATTTGAAGGCTGAGAAAGCTCGACTACTCAAAAAGGCTCCGGGAGTTTTAGTTGCACCATATTTTGAAAGAGAATTTTCAGGTCAGTGGTAAGACTTATTTATCCAAAGGCAATAAGAAACAAGGCTGGGTGGTTGTGAATGCAGTTCAATTATAAGACGCTATACAAATGTAATTTTGATTGATTGATTGATAATGTGGGAGCAAGGAATGAACAGGTGAAGTGTGTGTTAGATGAATAAAGAACATTTTCATACTTCAAATGCAAAAACAAAATTCTGAGATTGGACAAATTGATACAATATAGTTGTGTGTTTAAAAATCTAGAGGTTTTGTTTCTAACAATAATAATAATCCTTGCATTTGATATAATGTCTTATCACCTCATTGAGACTCCTTAAAGCGCTTCACAGAATATACTTGTGTATTGACTTTACTGCATATTTTCTTTCCATTTTATGACCTAAATCCTGCACTACATCAACAGATCATAAATAACCTGTTCTGGTGTTCAGAGAAACATGGATAATAGTAATTTAATTGGCATTACACGTGACTCACATGCACATTCTCCTGATACTATTTAATGAAGGTTTCAAGTGCTCCTATTTAATGCTGTTCAGTGGCATGGCACTGTCTTTGTGTGACAGCTTGCTGCTTCCCCAGTGATAGTGATCAGAGAGGTATTGACACAATCTTTCACAAAGACAATATTCGCAGCCAGCATTCTTGTAGGCCATTGCATTAACATTTCCGTTCAGTGAACAAAAATCTTCATTTAAAAAAAAATTAATTGAATCATTCTTGACACAGTACGGAGCAAAATAGATTAACTTCCCTCGTCGTGAACCTCCAGATTTGATCAGACTCCCTTAAGTAACAGAAGCAAAACCAAGGACATTAATCACGTGCCACAATAGTTGAATCTGCCGCCCTTTGTGGGCAGCTCGTCAGCTTCATTAAACTCTCGCTTGCCGTTTTCTCACGTTGACCCAGCGCTGTGTCTGACTCTGCTGAGCTGAGAACGATAGGAAGAGGGATTATAAGCCATCTCCATTGGGGAAACAGATCCAAGCAAGGCTTTCTCGGGTGATTTACTATTGTAATAATAAGTGCTACGAATTGTCAGGACTGTATTTATTTTTCAATTACCGAGAGTCTCATTTTTATAAACAGATCCCAATTCATGTTTGACTAGCTCACTTTGTACGGTACAGTATTAGTATTATCAATATGCAGAGTTCTCACTTACAAGTTAGGTTCAGTGCAACTTTTTTTTCAGGTATAGCAATGAACGCTGTCAGATTTAATAATCCTTGCATTTGCATTTCATGTCTTCTAGACGTCTCAGAGCACTTTGCAGAGTATAATATAAAATGAATTGACTGTATATTTTGGGGCGAAACATAGCAGCCAATTGCACACAGCAGTGTCCCACAAACGGTCGCGGATTGAAATAAGCAATGTTTTATTGTTTTTTTTCGAGGGATTATTATCAGAGTGTGGAGCAAGGAAACTTGCTCAGGGTTTCGCCCCAGCCAGGAAGCGAACCCAGTTCTCTCGCTTACAAGGTGAGTGCTCTAACCACTGAGCTACAAGACTCTACTTTGCATATACAGGTACAATTTGTAGGGGAATATAAACTTCAACAAATTTATTGTAGCTCAATCCTGGCTTAGTTTGTCACCTCCACTTCAATAATAACTATAATAATAATAATCCTTGTATTGGATACAGCACCTTATCACGTCATCGACACGTCTCAAAGCGCTTCACAGAATATACTGTAAAGTGGACTGTAAAGAGGATTAATTACTTGGTCAATATCCCAGCCACATTTATTTAAGTGTAAACAAGAATTTATTTGAGTACTGTATTGATACATACATAAATAGTGTCAGAATGTCTCAGTGGGAACGCTCTCGCCTCTGAGTCAGAGGTTGTGGGTTAAAAACACACATCGGGACTTTGAATTACATAGTTCAAGCTCACACTCCAATGCGATGGATTCCACTGTTCAGGGGATGTTAAAGATCCTTGGCTCTATTAGAAAAGTGAATGGAGTTTTTCCTGGTGTCCTGGCTGACAATCCCCCTGATCAAATTGGTCACTCACTCCATGGCTGCTTGTGGGATATTGCTTTGTGCAATTGGCAGCCTCGCTTCACCCACAAAATATATAGTCACTGCACTTTACAGTACTGTATATCCTCTGAAGCTCTTTGAGACATCCCGGTCTGGAGTACCTGCTTACAGTAGAAATGATTGTTTTGTGCTAACTTGTTCAGTTCGCTATGGATAATCCTCGTATTTGATTTAATTTTAATTTAATTCCGATACTAATTTTGAAACATCTTGCTTTGTAGTGCATCTTGCTTGAAGTGCTTTGTGGGTACAGTAATTGCAAATAGTTACTTGTGAGCAAGAGGTGCAAATGTTTCTGAAGTGCCAAAGAACAGCAGACTAAAATTTGCCAAACATTAGCAAAGATTGTCACTCTTGAATTAACACAGTCTCTCACCTTGGGATTTGGGGTTGAAATCACACCCAACTATTTAGTGAAAGATGTATTATTTATAATCAAATTATGAGTGGAACAATTCTTCAATTTGCATTCGGAGCCTTAAAAAATAGACCGTTGAGGGATAATTTCTTCCCCCCATAAACCCCCAGGCACAGCTAAAAAAAAACAAGAGTGGTGAGTTGGGTACGTGTAGAAATGTATAAATAAATGTAGCCAGGATATTGACAGCACAATGACTTAAGTGGTAGTAACTAGTTAAGGCAGGGGTTGCGTTATCAGGAGATTACCTCAATAATAATCCTACAATAAAATTCCTTACACTTGCTAATGCACCATTCATGTCGGAAGAATTTATAGAACATAGAAAATATTAAATGCTTGTCACACAGGAAAGTGAGCCACAGAGTGGAATTAGATGAGGTGATTGATTCATGTGAAAGAAATCACCAAGGCAGATTTGATGGACTGTGAAGTAACTTTGTAGGGTTCTGCAAGAATGATAATGTAAGGATGGGAGGCTGTGAAGGGATGCTCTGTCAGTAAAACACGCCTTCAAATAAACCTGTAATGCTTACCATGGCTATACTGGTCCAGTCCCTATTCATTATCTGCCTGTACAGTATCTGCCACTTTGCCATTTTGGTGGAGTGAATTATCCCACACACGAGCCTGAGATTAAATCGTGCCCCAGATTAATGGGATGAAAGGCATCTGTCTCCCCCCAGCCTCGTGTCATGAACGTAATGGAATTATGAGGACAGCTGCATAAACTTGGTCTCTTTTCCCTTGACTTTGAAAGGTTGAGGGGTGATCTGATTGACGTTTTTAAAATAATAAAGTGATACAGAGAAACTATTTCCTCTGGTGAGAGGGGGAATCCAGAACTGGGGGAAATCAGTTTAAAATTAGAGTGAGGCCATTTTGGAGTGAAATCAGGAGGCAGTTTCTCACCCAAAGAGTTGTGGAAATCTGGAACGCTCTACCCCCAAAAGTGCTGTGGATGCTGGATCCATTCATATTTTCAAAAGACTGAGGTGGAGAGATATTTGTTAGGTCGGGGTATTGAGGGATGCAGGGCAAGGGTGGGTAATTGGAGTTGAGGTACAGATCTTATAAAATGGCGGAACAGGCTCGAGGGGCTGAATGGCCGATTCCTGTTTCTATGTTTCTACGAAGTTGGTTTTAACTGTGTTCCCAGCTGGCATGGTCTTACAGCACAAAACTGCCATTCACCCAGTGTTGAGTTGGCAGTATCTGCTAGTTGGTGAGTGGAGGTCAGGGGGAAAAAAATAGCCTGTGGATTGACAGCATAATTTGCAGCAGAAGTTTGCCTAGTTCAGTGGGTGTACATCATTCCGACACTTTCGGTGGATGACTGAGTATTTGGAATGTCACGAACCCACACTGAGCTGTCCCCACTCGCTGAAATCGTGTGCCCTGAGTGAGCCGGTCCGTTATAGCGAGAGAGAGAGAGAGAGAGACAGAGAAAACGAGTGATAGAGAGAGAAAGGACTTGCATCTTCACGGCATTTATGGTGTTCAAATGTCTTGAAGCACTTTACAGTAATCACTGTCAAGTGCAATGAATGCTCTTTGCAGGCAAACACGGCAGTCAATTTGCGCACTGCAAAGTCCTTCCTTGGGGCGGTGGGGCTCGGTGAATGATCGATTATTCTGTTGGATTGCTGGGCATGACATCTGGAGAATATCGCCAGGCTGTTTACAGTGGGATTTCTCTTAAAGGACAGGAATCCATAGAATGGTCTGCATTCTGCTTTACCTCCACTCCATTCTGCATCACAACTCTTTATTTTTAGGATTAATCCTCAAAAAATACCCACTGGGATTTGACATCACTCAATCTCTAGCTTTCACCTGGACCGGGAATGTCATCTGTTCCCAGCTGTTAAACCACTTAACTTTAAGAAGGTCGCCCGCACCTTTTGGAACTCCATCCCACATTACCTTGCCTCCACCAAGGCACGTCTCAACTGTCCTCTTTGATAGTGCCTTCAGCCACCCTCCTCCCCCTACCCTCCCTGCCTTCCACCCTCTCTGATCCCCAAACCTCCTCCTGGTTGGGTCCAAATTCCTGACTGTTCGGCGCCTTGGGAGATCCTCCTGATGTGAAAAGCGCTATACAATTGTACTTTTGTATGTTTATTGTCAAAGAAGATTACATTTAAGTTCGATTTGAAAGTCAGGTTTTTCTTAACAACAGCTTCCAATTTAAGGCTGAATTTTGTCTTGTAAAATTACTTGCAATTTCTCTCCTACCGCTGCATGATTTAACCCTTGATTTAACAGTTAAAGGGTACTTTGCTGCCAGGAAGAGAAGCATTGACTGAACAGAAACAATGTCTTCAGCTGAAACTGTGTTTGAGAGGAGAACAGCACCATCCTGTGGCAAAAAGCATCAATTGGACATTCAATCAGTTGTGTCTATTTAACCCCAGAATTTTTACCTCTAAAACTCTTCTCACAAAAGGTCATCGCCCTGAAACGTTAGCTCACTTTCCTCTCTCCATAGATGCTGCCTGACTCCTGTTTTATTCCCAGAGTTCCAGCTTCCGCAGTATTTTTACCTTTTGTTCTGTCCAACTGAGACTGCCAATTTCTCCCACAAGATACACATTCGCTATGCGAATGTAAAGCTTCACAGTAAATCCCATGAAGGGCTTTCAGACATCACTGTTGGAACATGAAAGGCAGGCACCTTGTCAAATGCAAGTTTTTTATTATCATTGTTTGTTTTCAATGACGCATTCCCCTTTCCCATTTTGTTTCCCAGCTTGTCTCTGCCCTTGCAATTTAGCTTAATGCGCAATTCTGAAATTGTCGGTTTATAATATCACACCCAATGCGCTCAAAGCCCTTGACAGTGAATTTTTGCCAGGTGTGAGCAACTGTGCAATTGCAGGAAATTGCCAGAGCCACATTTTGCACACAGCAAGTTCCTACAAAACAGCCGTGAGTTGACTGACCAATTGAACCGGAGGATTATTGACTGGAAATCCCTTCTCCAGTCAAATTAAACCTCTTTAATGTCCACCTGAACACGACCTTGCTTTAACATCTCATCAGACTCATTGTATACACTGACCTGGGAGTGTTTGATGTTTGACAGCGGACGCCAAAATATAAATGTGATGACAACGCAAATTGAAAGCAAATTAATTGGGAAAAGGGAACAGGAGGGAAGTTGCGTAAGAAAGAAGTGTAGATTGGTCCCCCTGAGCGCAGAGCGACCGGTAATAAACTCCGTGCTGTGGAGTTCAATTTTGTGCAATTAGCTCATTAATATCGCGTAAGGTACAGCAGATGAATATCAATAACATTTCCTGGGCAGTCGGCTGTTGCATGCAGCTGCTCGTTCTAGAGATTCTCAGATTATTTCTTCCTCCTCCTATTCAGGTCAGCCTGCTGCAGCTGCCGGTGTTCTTGTCCAAGTAGCGTTCAGTGAGGTCTGCCAATGCTTCAGCTTGTGGAGTTCTGTAAACTCAGTGGTTAGAGCGCTCGCCTTACAAGCGTGAGACCTGTGTTTCAAATCCATGCAGGTCAGGGCGAAACCTTGGGCAAGTTTCCTTACTCCACCACACACACGCCTAATAATAATGCCTCCAAAAAAAAATCACAATAATAAATTGGTCGTTTCAATCCACGACTGTTTGTGGGGACGCTGCTGTGCGCAATTGGCTGCCGTGTTTTGCCCGCAAACATACAGTCAATTCACTTCATAGAAAATTCTGATCAGTGCTTTGAGACATCAAGAAGATGTGAAAAACGCAAAATCAAAATGGAAGGATTATTATTGTAATATTATTGAAAGTTCACCCAATGATGGGTGATGATATGACTGGTTGAATGCAGTGCTCTGATGCCCATTACTAAAAAACTATTTTAGTAATAATAATACTTGCATTCGATATAGCACCTCATCACGTCTTCGAGACGTTTCTGTGCACTTCACAGAATGTACTGTTAAATTAATTGACTGTGTATTTTGTGGACGATGCAAATTGCATACACCAGTGTCCCACAAACAGTCGTGCGTTGAATTACACTTTTTTTTTGAAGGGATTATTACCCTGCGGAAAAATAATCCACCAATTAACTAACGACCAAGTTCCTACTTCCTGCGAGGTAAAGAGGCGCGTGGAGTAAGGAAACTTGACCAACATTTTGCCCTGCCCGGGAATCGAACCCAGGTCCTCTTGCTTGTGAGGCAACTGCTATAACCACTGAGCTGCAGATCGCCAGGACCGATAAAACTTGGAAGGGAACCTATTCCTCCGCGATGTGCAATGAAACGAAAGCAATGATGTTCAAAAGAGCTGGAATAACAATTTAATGCATGGGATACGACTGTGATGCTGAAAGTCTGGGATCACTAACTCTAATCCCCGGCTATCAACTCGGCTGGCATATTGGATCAGTTTAATACATTGAATGAGCCTTCGGATGAGACGTTCAACTGAGGTCCCATCAGTGCTAGATTGCATGGAGCTGTTCGAAAAGAGAAGGGAGTTTCACTCGACGTCCTGCCCAACAAACTTTCTTCCCTACCCCATGCTCTCTGCTTCCTCACTTCACCAGATAGAATTGGCCATTCACTTTGTGGATGTTATAGGCTGTGCCAAATTGAATGCTGTGTTCAACTGCAAAATCCATGGTCACTACACTTCACAAAAGATTCTGTGAGTTACTTTACTTGTTTCAGCGCCTTGGGACGTCCTCCCGATGTGAAAGGCGCTATATGGGTGCAATCTTGTATTTTATTGCACCTTCCCGCTCTGGTGCTATATCAAATGCACAATGCATTTTACTCCAAAGTGTAGTGCTGTGTATTTTGTAGGTGAAGGCGACAGCACAGCGGTATCCCAGCAAAAGACTGGAAGTGAATCATCAATTTTATCTCATGGAGTCCTGCAGCTCAACGGTTAGACCACTCGCCTTACAAACATGAGACCTGCGTTTCGAATCCAGGCAGGTAAGGGCGAAACCTTGGGCATGTTTCCCTACTCCACACGCCTAATTATAATCCCTCCAAAAAAAAAACAATATTAAATTGGTCATTTTCAATCCACGACTGTTTGTGGTGTACTGCTGTGCGCAATTGGCTGCCGCGTTTCGCCCACAAATATACAGTCAATTCACTTTACAGTATATTCTGTGAAGTGCTTTGAGACGACTCGAAGACGTGAAAAGCGCTATATCAAATGCAAGGATTATTATTATTATGACCTAGGTGTTTTGTTGACCAGGACAATGGGAGAAACACCCACCTCCTTAATATCTACCGGAACAGGGTGCAAATGGAACCTCAGTTTAACATCTCATCCGATGACACGCAAACACTGAATGAGAAATACCTTTCCTTCTTTCGTTTGGAAGCATTTGCACAGTGAAAACACAATTTTTAAAAAATTGCAATGGTTAAGAGTTGCGGTTTATACTTTGTGTGAGTCTCGAAGAGGGCGGTTGGGAGTGAGGGAGTGAGGGTGGGGGGTGGGGGGGTGGGTGGAAGGGGAAATTTGCGACGGTTCATAACATGTGCCTTTTGCTGATTAGCACGCGCTGCGAAATGGCACTAACTTCACTGCTCCACTGCAGCCACGGAAACAAAGGACTACTCAGTAAATAGCTGGCTCAGCTCAGCTAGTTGCTTGGTAAGCTGTGTGTGTGTCTCTTTTGCCGTCCGCAGCTGGCATTCAGTCAGACTCACGAGCGCTTCTCTGTACTCCTGGACCCGATTCCGGTGATAATTCTGTATCTGTCAGAGACGGATATAAAAGACGTGGCTTCACTTGGCTGACGGTTCGCTTTTGATGGTACTTTAGTCATCCTCCCCGATCACCACCTTCCATGCCCTCCACCCCTCCTGATCCCAATCCCGAACTCAGGTCCAAATCCTTGACTGTCCAGCAGCTTGAAATGTCCTCCAGGTCGACCTGTAATCTCCCAGTACGCAGACAGCCTCTCTGCCATCACCTTTTGGAACTCCATCCCACATTCCCCTTGCCTGGCTCCCTCCCATGCCTCCTTCAAAGCCCATCTCAAGACCCTCCTCTTCGACTGTGATTTTGGTCACCCTCCTACCCCTACCCTCCCTCCCTTCCATCCCTCCTGATCCCAACTCGCTGCTCGGGTCCAAATCTCTGAAAGACCAGCGCTTTCATATCCTCCCGATGTGAAAGGTAATCTTTTTGTTGCTGATGTTGTATAAATTTCAGAAATATGTAGGAAGGCGTAGAATAAGAATTATTCCAGCAAATGCTGAATACAAAGCACCCACCTCTTCTTTAGCCATTTTAGAAATGTCTTCATATTCTCCTTCAGCAATCCTTTTGACCTCTTCCGCCTGAGAAAATTATTTTAAAAAAATCTGATTCAAAGAACGCAATGTGCTGTATTTTGTGTCACAGACAAATTGTAGCAATATAATCACAAGATGATAATCTAAAAAGAATAATCTTTTTGATATAGTGCCTTAACACATTGTTGAAACGTCTCCAAGGGCTTCACAGGATATACTGTAAAGTGGATTGACTGTGCATTTTGTGGGCAAGGCAAGGCAGCCAATTGCACAGCACAAACAGCCAAGGAGTGAGTGGCTAATTTTATTTCCGGAGGGATTGTTGGCCAAGACACTGGGAGAGAGAAACTCCCTTCCCTTTCGAGTAACGCCGTGGGATTTTTTTCCATCCACCCAAACAGGCAGACGGCATTTTGCTTCAATAGATTAACCGAAACTTACTTGTGCCTTTTTGTGAGGCTTGGCTCGTTCCACGCATCGATTGGCGTTTTCCACATCAATCAGTTTGCAGGTTCTCCTGAAGAGCATTTCCTGTTATGTTAAAAAAAGAAACGCAAACAGCGGTTACCGCAGAGGCGCCGAGCAGGTTACAAGGCTGTAGATCCGTCATGAAAACCCGATTGATCCAACCTTGCAGCATTACAACCTTGCAGCCCTGAGGCTTTGGAATTCCCTTCCTCACTACCTTCGTCTTGCCCCCTCCTTTCTCAGTTTCAGGTCCCAGCTGAAGAACTTTTTCTTCAACCGCGCCTTTGGTCACCTCTCTACCCCTGCCCCTGGCTCGGTCCCGGGATCCGCTATTGTGAAGTGTTCTGAGGTGTCCACGTACGGCGTGGAGGGCGCTATATAAATCGAAGTTGTTGTTGTCGTCATCGTTGTTGTTGAGACCTGTGTTCGAATCCAAGCGGGTCAGGGAGAAACCTTGAAAGGCAAGTTTCCTTACTCCACACGCCCAATAATAATCCCTTCCCCCAAAAAAACACAAAAATAAATTGGTCATTTCAATCCACGACTGTTTGTGGTATACTGCGTTGAGCAATTGGCTGTCGTGTTTCACCCACAAATATACAGTCAATTCACTTAACAGTATATTCTGTGAAGCGCTTTGAGCATAAGTACATAAGAATTAGGAGCAGGAGTAGGCCATTTGGCCCCTCGAGCCTGCACCGCCATTCAATAAGATCATGGCTGATCTATTCTAGCTCCACCTACCCGCCTTATCACCATATCCCTTAATCCCTTTATCCATAAGAAATCTATCAATCTGAGTCTTGAATATGTTCAAGAACTGAGCATCCACAGCCCTTTGGCATAAAGAATTCCATAAATTCACTACCCTTTGAGAGAAGAAATTTGTTCTCAACTCAGTGTGAAAGGGCTGACCCCTAATCTTCAGACTGTGACCCCTGGTTACAGTTTCTCCAACCAGCGGAGACTATCTACTGTCAACTCTGCCTTGCCCCTTAATAATCTTATAGGTTTCTATAAGATCACCTCTAATTCTTCCATATTACAGAGAATAGGAATAGATTGTTCAACCTATCCTTATAACTCATTCCCCTCATCCCAGTTTTGAGATGTCTAGAAGAAGTGAAAGGCTCTACGTCAAATGTAAAGTATATTATTATTATTAAATTTTGCCAATCGACTAACAACCTGGTTCCTACTTACTGCTAGTATAGAAGTGTGTGGTGTAATGAAATATCCCCAAGGTTTTGCCCCACCCGGGATTCGAACCCAGGTCCTCTTGCTTGTAGGATTCCATACTCTGCAAGCTGGTACATACTTGATTGGCCGAATGGTCTCCTTCTCTGCTGGAAATTTCCACGATTCTATCATTAAAGGGAACACGAACAACAGGGGAAAGCAGTACACCCTGCAGCCTGTACTCACCTTCTCAGCATCCTGAAAGCGAGAGTGCAACTCCAGGTGACAGCCAAGTGTATGCATGTTATTCTTTGCCACCCGTTCAAAGTTTCTCTGGAACAATAAAAGTATTTGGAGTAACTTCACCCGCTCAGGTTTCAAGGGCTGGTACAATACATAGGCATCTCTTGTCCCAGCTAGTTACTTGACTGTCGAATCGCACGATATTGAGTGTAGCTCAGTGGTTAGAGCACCCGCCTTGCAAGCGAGAGACCTGGGTTCAATTCGAGGCAGGGTGAAACCTTGGACAAGTTTCCTTACTCCACACGCCTAATAATAATCCCTCACAACAAAACAATGATAAATTGGTCATTTCTTTCCACAACTATTTGTGGGAACACAGCTGTGCGCAACTGGCTGCCGCGTTTCGCCCACATATATACAGTCAACTCACTTTACAGCATATTCTGTGTTGATCTTTGAGACGTCTAGAAAATGTGAAAAGTGCTATATCAAATGCGAGAATTATTATTACTATTGTACTGTTAAACAATTGTAGTGTCCTCAGCTGTTCACTTGGGTTCAATGCGATTTGATATTAGCTTCATTGTGGGTCATATGTCTTAACCTCTATTTCCATTCTCAAATAGGTTCAACCTTCCCTTCGCTTCATCGAACAAGCCACCTCTCCATTCTCATTTGTAGGTCCATTACCTTTAATGTATCAATAGCTTCTGAGAGCTTGATGCACATTCTGCAAGAAGATAGAGATCAAAGGTTAGGTCGGGAGGCAGTAGTTCAGTTTCATTTTGGATTATAAGAAAGCTGCAGTATTGTGTTCAATTAAATCTCATCCCATCAAATAAAAAAATTACATTCATCCAATTGCAGCCCCTTGTTTCACCCACAAAATACAATCAATTAACTTTACAGAGTCCTGTAGCTAAGTGTGGAGTCCTGTAGCTCAGTGGTTAGAGCACTCGCCTTACAAGTGTGAAACCTGTGTTCGAATCCACAGGTCGAATCACCTCTTCGAACACCTGTGTTCGAATCACCTCTAATTCTTCTATATTCCAGAGAATATAGGCAGGTCAGGGCGAAACCTTGGACAAGTTTCCTTACTCCACACGCCTAATAATAATCCCTCCAAAAAAACCAGAACAATAAAATTGGTCATTTCAATCCACAACTGTTTGTGGGGACACTGCTGTGCGTAATTGGCTGCCGCATTTCGTCCACAAAATATACAGTCAATTTACTTTACAATACATTCAGAGAACAATTTGAAATGTCTAGAAGACGTGGAAAGCGTTATAGCAAATGCAAGGATTATTATTTTTACAGTATGTTCTGTGAAACCGTTTGAGATGTTTCAAAGACGTGAGAAGGTGCTATATCAAATGTAAAGTTTATTATTATATTTTATTATTATTGTGTATTATCAGGTACAAGTATCCATGGCATGGAGGGGGGGTGAGGCAAATGCAATGCAAAGTGAAATCCTTGGCAGTCTTTGTCCCCAATGGGTTAACAGAAATCGAGTGCCACGTACCTCAGTTCCTCCAATGACTGACTCATCCACTCGCAAATATGAACCCCTTGAAATGAGTCTAAATAAAAACACTGGCCGAACACTGAGGTTTATCTCCAGTTCTGACAAAGGGTTGTGGACCCGAAACATTGACTCGATTTTCCTTTCTCCATAGATGCTGCCTGACCTGCTGCGTGTTGCCGGCAATTTCTGTTTTTTTTTATCTCCAATGTTCATTTCCGTGCAGAATATGTTTGGTATTTTTTTTTTTAAAATCTATTACAGTATTTTGTTTTGAATGATTTCATTCCCATTTGAATTTTCAAGGATCTCTCAGAGGGGCTGGGACACGAAGTCCTGGGGGAGAAATCTCACGAGTCCTTGGGAGCAATAAGATACACACAATAGGCTGTGAAGGCTAACAAATACAACCTTGTTGATTCAAGGGAATAGAGAGGTATAGGATAAGGGAGTAGGAGAGTTTGTGTGACTAGTTGTGCTGAATGGCATGTTCCTGTGCTGTGTAACTCTATGTAATCCCGTGTAAGTATCACAGAGAAAGGGGTACACTTGGCTTTTTCTTACTTAGTTACAGCATAATCGTTTGGGTCCGCTTCATGTCCACTTCCAATATGCAGCGCGGTGGAGAAGTGACCGCAAGCCATGGCCATTCCTAGTCAAGCAGATGAAAGGTGTGATATGGTTATATGATGGCATTCAACGATGGAAGCCTCAAATCCGAGTGGAAGCAATCTCACTGCTTTTTTTTCCCCCCAACCACTGTTACCACTCTGAGGATTGAACACGAACGCCTTGAAACACTCGCCAAATTGGGGTTATTTTCAGATGTTATTTCTTAACAAAGTAAATTTGGAACGGGTCACACCTTCTTGCAGACGTTAGCTCCATTGCTCCAAGCCTCAAACCCGCACTTAACATAAAATAAGGACAGAAAGACCTTCTGCAACAGTGAGGTGTAAAACCATGAAGCTCGCAATCCAAGTAGCAATTAGATCACGCAACCGTGACGTTTGTTATTTGTTACTCCCATCGTGGGTGCCACATCTTGCAGCATCTCTGCCTCCTCCCATACTCAACTCATCTTAAAACGTGAGCTCAGCGACTTACTCTGCTCGGAATTGATCATCTCGAGACGTTTCTATGGAAGATCAAAAGCACGCGGATTACCAACATTGGAAATAATCCCAAATTAACGACAGTAAATGGCCTTTGAAATGATAATGATAATAATAATAATCCTTGAATTCGATGTAGCGCTTTTCACGTCTTTTAGATGTCTCAAAGCGCTTCACAGATTATACGTGGAGCTCCTGTGGCTCAGTGGTTAGAGCACTTGTCTTGCAAGCTGGGGAGACCTGTGTTCGAATCCAGGCAGGTCAGGGCCAAACCTTCGGCAAGTTTCTTTACCCCACATGCCTAATAATAAGCCCTCAAAAAAAAAAATCAGAATAATAAAATTGGTCATTTCAATCCACGACTGTGTGCAATTGGCTGCCGCGATTCGCCCACAAATATATATTCAGTCAATTTACTTTACAGTATATTCTGTGAAGCGCTTTGGGACGTCGATAAGATGTGAAAAGCGCTATATCAAATGCAAGGATTATTATTATTGTTATGTTATATGTAAAGTGAATTGACTGTATATTTGTGGTCAAAACGCGGCAGCCAATTACGCTCTGCAGTGTCCCCACAAACAGTTGTGGATTGAAATGACCAATTTTATTATTGTGTTTTTTTTTGGAGGGATTATCAGGCGTGTGTGTGGAGTAAGGAAACTTGCCCAAGGTTTCGCCCTGTCCTGCCTGGATTCGAACACAGGTCTCACACTTGTAAGGCGAGTGCTCTAACCCACTGAGCTACAGGACACCACTATGATGTAAAACAGGCTCATTAAAACAGAAATGAACAGCAATAGATTTGGTGTTGTTTGGAATTAAGTGACTCCAGGGTGAAGATGATGATGATAATGATACAGTACAATATACATTTACATAACGCCTTTCACTTCGGTAGAATCTCTCAAAGTGCTTGACTGTGGCTGGACACCTGAGCGGGTTGGTGACGGGAAGAGGTGGCCGAAAGCGCATTCAAAGAATTACATCTTGAAGTGATGATAATGGCGTATACGTAAGACTGTATATTCACATTATTCTGGCACTAAATGAGCTGTAGTTAAAATGTCACTGGGTCTTATTCAAAGACTAAAAGGTTTGAGTGAACCTGCAACCGCAGTGGTCGTAACTTTTAATGTCTTGAGTGCAATCTGTCCTATTTGTGTGAGTTCTGCAGATTAATTGCATTGCTTTTTTTGTTTGCACGCAACGCTAAGATCTCATCTCATCTCCTGAGGCACTGTAATTGCTCTTAAAACGCAAAGTGCATCTAACTAATCTGCCATGGAAAACACAAATACGTTCCGAATGATTGTGCTGTGTTCACTTGAAGCAAATATCATGGCCAGTTACCTCAGTTAAAGACTTGGTGAATGCGGTCAGCACGTAATTGCTCTCCCTTTCCGCCTGAAAATAATCATCGATGTCCTGAAATGAAACGCATCTTAATGAAACTTATTTTGTTAACAGAAACAACCACAAATCTACATCTGTGGAGCGCCTTTCATGTCGGGAGGACGTCCCAAGGCGCTGATCGATTTCTCCCCACCAAAAAAATGTCAAAAGTGAATTACTGTAACGTGAAAATTTTCAATGTGAATTGAATGGATGCAATTTTAGAAGGACGCATGAACTCACAGCAATAGGTTGCTCTTGGCAAGCTGTTCGCTTCAGCTGCCTCTATCTGAGGGCACAATCTAACGTATTATGAAAGGATATTGCAGCGATTGAGAGGATACAGAGCACGGCAACCAAAATGATTGAGGCAATGGTGGGACTAGACTACGAGGAACGATTGGACAAACTTTGCGCGTTCACACTGAGATGAGAAGGTTGACTGGCAATATGATTAGGGTCCTTTAAGATTCTGAAGGGAATAGATAATATAGACTATGATAAGATGTTGATCTTGTACTGTAGACCCGGAGGACACAGCCCCCCTGATTGAAAAGGAGATTTTGTTGGTGAATTACCTTGTGATGTTCTTTGAGTATCTCCTCCATAACCTGTGTCAGCTTATTGAAGATCCCCTTCTTCAGTTTGCCTTTCGCTGCAGGCTGTTAAAGAATGAGAATACAGGTGGGTGGAATAGGATGAAAAGGCTGTGATATTTGGCAGGGATAGAACAAGGGATGTTTCCAATGATGGTTCAGATTGAGACACCTATTGAGATGTTCCTTCTCACCTCTTTCTTTGTCAGGAAGTTCAGGAGAGCAGGATTCTTCCTAAGGATGGGATGAACATTAACCTGCTGAAGGTATTTCTCCAGCGCGTAGCAGTATTTATACCAATCGTCTCCCATAAGACTTTGTGATTTGATACCTTAAACCAGCCAAAAACAATCCACATGTCATTCAACAAAAGTTGAAAGAAAAGTTGCTCACACTCTATTATAGTCTCGATCTTTCCAAACCAAATGGATCTGAAAAACACTGAGACACGTGAATGTAGGTTTATTGTAAAGTTATGCTATGGAACGCCACAGAACAATGGGCATATGGACAGTCTCAGCCTTCCTGCAAAATCATTGGTCGCTAAACGTACCATGGGGATTAAAATAAATAAAATTAAATAAATTAAAATGTAGCCTCCACAACCTGGATTTGCAAATGGCAACACTGAATCACAGCTGCCAGTTAACCGCGGATGTGTCTAGTCGACTCAAAGTGCTTCATGGAATACAACAACATAATACAACAAAATGACACTTGTATAGCGCCTTTCACGTCAGGAGGACGTCCCAAGGCGCTGGACAGTTACTGCTTCAGACCCGAGCCGAGGACAGTCGAGGTGGGTGGGGGAGGGAAGTGGGGGATAAAGAGTTGCCGACTGGTCCATCGAAGAAGGGGGGACTTGAGGCGAGACTTGAAGGAGGCCACGAAGGGGGCGAGGCGGAGGGATTGCGGGATGGAGTTCTAGAGGTTGGGAGCAGAGTGGCTGAAGGCTCCCCCACCATCCCCATTGGTGGGGCGGGTGGGGCAGAGGGGACAACATGGAGCAGGCCAGAGCCTGCTGAGCGGAGGGGGTGGGCAGGCTGGTAATATCCTGGAATATACTGTAAAGTGTATAGACTGCATATTTGTCAGCGAGATGCAGCAGCCAATTGTGCACAGCTGTGTCCCACAAACAATTGTGGATTGAAGTGACCGATTTATTGTTGTTTTTTTCTTGAGGGATTATTATCAGGAGTGTGGAGTAAGGAAACTTGCCCGAGGTTTTGCCCTGCCTGGAATCAAACCCAGGTCTGTCGCTTGTGAAAATTGTTGTGATGTAGGGCTGACAAAAAGCTCAGCATGTTTGTCAACTAACAAGCCCAGGATCCGTTAACTTACCCAAATATTTCTTGGCCTTAGCTTCAGCATGAGCTGCAGTGGTTCCTGGCTTCACAGGAAGTGGAGGAAACTGAACACATACAACAAGAAGAAAATTACACTTATAGAGCGCCTTTCACATCGGGAGGACGTCCCAAGGCGCTGAACAGTTAGATCGGGACCCGAGCAGTGGGGGAAGTGTTGGGGTTGGGACAGGGGGACGGAGAGTAGGAAAGGAGGGAGAGTTAGGAGGGCAGCAGAAGGCACAGTCGGAAGAGGAAGGTCTTGAGAGTTAGAAACCAGGACTGGAAGTATGTGAATTCATTCAACTCAAAATTAAAAATGCTTAGGTGGAGGGAAATGCAGGAGCAAATGAGCGAGGCTTATGAGGAGGTTATTTTATTTGCAATAAACCTGAGAAAAAAAATATTGGGGTTTTGGTTTTTGAACGTGTAATGAGGGGCTACACTTACAATGACCCCTGCAAGTCCCGGGATTCCTTCTTGAGTGAGGAGAGAATGCTGCAGCCATTGGAAATCCTCAAACGGATGGTGGACCTCGTATTCCACATTATCGGAGACCTGGAGATTTGAAACGTTTTCAGCCCAGTCACAAAGTTCTTCAGCCACTGTTTTGGACAGCAAGCCCCCACAAAACATACAGTCTATTCACCGCACAATATATTCTGTAAAGCGCTTTGAGGCGTCCCAAAGACATCAGAAGGTGTTATATCAATTGCAAGGATTATTATAATTATTAATATTATTAACAGTTGTCGCGTCCTGTAGCTCAGTGGTCAGAGCACACACCACAATCGTGAGAACCCTGGAGTTTGATTCCTGGCAGGGCGAAACGCTGAGCAAGATATTCCTTACTCCACACGCCTCTGTTTACCTAAAAGTATGTAGGAACTGAATTCTTTGTCAGGAGGCAGATCGCTTTTCCAGGGGTAATAAAAAATATATATTGGTCACCTCAATCCGCGACTGTTTGTGGGACACTGCTGTGTGCAACTCGAGAAGTCCTGAAGGCGTAAATTAGGTGCCACAAACTAACCTGGGTTGATTTCACCAAGTAGGTCAAAACATCTCCGTCTTTTAAAGCATGCGCGATGTTCACTGTGAAAACCGGATGAGTGTGGCTCTGAGTTCCTGCTGCCTCAGCGCTTTCCTGGAAGCAAGGATACACCTTTAACGCACAGGCGCTGGCAAGCAAGCGAGCCACAAGACCAACATTCCCAAATCATTAACTGAACTCACAGGGGTCAGGAGTAAAATCTACATAGCGCCAACAATCACGCGAGGAACTTGCATTATGTTTGATGTGGACAAATAACTCCAAATGCTTCATACGTACCACGATGTTCGCCTTCACAATCTTTATTGGTAATCAGAATCTTTGCATTTGTATCTTTGCATGTCTTCAATACATCTCAAAATGCTTCATACAATGTACTGCAAGGTGAATTGACTGTATTTGGGGGGCAAAATGGGACAGCCAATTGCACACAGCAGTGTTCCACATAGTCATGGATCGAGTGATCAATGAATGTATGTAGGTATATAGGTAGGTAGGTAGGTAAGTAGGTGTAGGTGTGTGTGTGTGTCTGTCTGCATGTCTGTTTATCTATTTCTAGAGATTATTAATCCCGGAAACGTGAGCCTAACTTTTCACCTTGCCTGGGAATCAAACTTGGATTGCTTTCGAGCCGAGTTCTCTAACCACTGAGCTACAGTGGTTTTGGGACTCTTTGTTCTTGAGTTGATCTCAAAGGTATTTTTACTGCTCAGACACAAGTGTGGAAATCTGGCTGAATGAGTATTTTAGGATGCAAGTACAGAAAATGTAGTGGTTTTTTTGTTTTTGTTTTTACACACACACACTACCCTATGGTTTTTTCACTACTGAATGGTTTCAATTCAAAAATCACACTCGACTATATTTGTCTTTTTAAATTTCAGTGTTGAAGAAGATGTATTCTGGTAAACAAAGGCAAAGAAAAGTTGTCTGCAAAGCATCAGCTGTTTAATTAACTGCATTGTACAGCAACCTTGCTTTGAAGCTGAAATAACCCAGGCCTAATGTTAATCATTGCTGTAAAATATGGACAGTCAGTCTTCCAATGTTGTCCGATCTCTACAGAGATACATTTCTGTGCACATAGCTACGTTTTTACTGTGCTCAACCCTACACTTTTCACAATCTGTGTATTTTGCAAGCCTCCTACTTCAGTTATGGTTTGTAAACAAGACATATAATGATGCCCTGTAGCTCAACGGTTCGAGCGCTCGCCTTATAAGCGAGAGAGACTCGGGTTTGATTCCTCCGGTGAATCCTTGGGCAAGTTTCCTTACTCGACACACCTGATAATAATCCCTTCGTGTCCTGTCACCTCCCTACCTTTCCGACCTGCTGCCTTCCCCTCGACTGCCTCCTGTTTGTTCTGTTCCACCATTGGTGGCAGGGCCTGACAACACTATGCCCTGAAACTCTTCCGCTACCTCTCCGCCTTCTTTCCCTAACTTCAGGTCACACCTACCCCTCATCCCATCTTGGCGTTGTCCTCCGCCACCATCAAGCTCTCTGGGCCACTACCCTTTCTTGAAGTCCGCTATGTACATGTAAATGCAAGTTATTATTTGTTATTATCTATGTTGTCTTTGGTGCCGAGCCCTTAAGCAAATCAATGAAAACAAATAGATTCTGCGATCTTTCAAATTGTTAACTGTTATTCCAAAGTCAGATTGCAATCCATCGCGCACAAGATGTTCACGTCTCCTGAAGACTGGAGTGCGGAGCTTAACGCAATGCAACTGGGGTTTTTTTCTACTGTGAGACACAAATGTCTACAACAATCAGAGCTCGAAAAGTCATCGCTGTCTCCTCTCTCCGGCCCCAACAATGCAGCAAACACAGCAGAGCTTCAACTGAGCAAAGCAAAAGCAACACGTCCTTACAGGATTCAATTGGATCTCCAACAACATACAAAGCAACTTTTGAAAGCACCTGAGACAAATGCCGAGGAATAAAGAACACCTAGAAAACAAAAAAACACTTACCATTGTCGTTCTGTTTCTTGGGAAGAGTTTTTTTTGAAAAAATCTCTGAGCCAAGCTTTGTGTTTTAGAATGCTAATCAGTGCCTTCAATTCATATGATCTTTATTGAACCGAAAGGGACGACTCGGTTGCACACAACGGGATGAACACGTCTGATAGTTAAACTGGGCTGGAGATTGTGGCGTTCTGCCACCCAGGGGGTCAAAGTGCAGGACAAGTCAGCGGAGTTCAAAGTGCTGAACTAATGCAGTCAGACGGGCGCAATGAGAAAATCATGACCGGTTACAATATAACTAAATAGACATGAATTACAGCTTGTTACAAACAGGATTAACATCCCCGCAAAACTGGATTACGCTGTCCGCCCATCCAGAGCCATTAAACCCTGCGTCAGCAACCTAAGAGGAGGGCAGTATTCTTTGTCCAGGGTCATCGAGTGCAACGGATGTCTGCATGTAATTTTTGTTTTGTTTGTGGGAATTCGGACCGATTTTTTTTTTTTGCATTTGTCTGAATGAGAGCTCTGTGTAAAGATTTGTTCCCTCTGCTTCATCCACGAGAGGGCTATCTACCATGGATTCAAACATGATGATGTTTTATCGGTTACTGAACAAGAAAGTGGATTGTTGTAGCACCTTTCACCCCGAGCAGCGGCTCAGAGCGCCTCACACAGGTGTGGTTCAACAGGAGCTGGAAAGAGAAGGGAAGTGACTGACGGCACGTGCAAAGAGGAAAGGTGGTATTTGAAGACGGGTAAAGAGGGTGCAAGACAGGCATGGATTACCGGAGATTTACAAGTAATAATTCTTGCATTTGCTATAGCGCTTTTCACATCTTCTAGACGTCTCAAAGCGCTTCATAGAGTAAACTGTAAAGTGAATTCCAGGACTGGAAAATTGTGGGCGAAACACGGCAGCCAATTGTGCACAGCAGCGTCCCACAAACAGTCGTGGATTGAAATTACCAATTTTATTATTGTATTTTTTTTTAGGTATTATTATTAGGCATGCGGAGTAAGGAAGCTTGCCCAAGGTTTCCTCCTGACCTGCCTGGATTCGAACACAGGTCTGGCGCTTGTAAAGCGAGCGCTCTAACCACTGAGCTACAGGAGCACTACAATTTGAGGCACAGTGGCTCATAACATGGAAGTTGAGCAGAATGGTCACTTGCTATAGTTGTCTTATTGACTATACATACAGCTACGGAAATTTGCTGACGGCAGAAATCACTGTACTGAATTCTCCTGGGAAGGTTTTGGGGAAGCAATTAACATGAGCGCTTTCTGACAAACAGCTCCAGAGTATTTGAATTCCTTTTCTGCATCTGATGGCTTTGAGCTTGCAGCGCAACCCCCAGTGCATCGCTGCATCTAATCCAAAGATTATTATCCATTCACAACTGCTTGTAGGACGTCGCCGTGTGCAATTGGCTGTCGCATTACGCCCACAAAACATAAAATCATCTTCATGTGTCAGTTTAACCTCCAAACTCATCCCGCTATTAACATATTTCACTCACAAAATATACTTGACAGCCAATTCACTTGACAGTGTCATTCCACAAAACACCGCAGGACATCTGGACGGTAAGTATGACTCCAGCCAAGGGCTGATATGGGCCAACGATACTGCAATTTACATTCTGCAGGCAGCGAGTGCCTGGACGAGCGAAACCCTGTGGTGGGTGGGTGGCGCACAGCAACAACAACAACAACACAATTATACTTGTGCAGCATCTTTCGGGTCAGGAGGACGTCCCAAGGCACGTACACCATTGTTTCAGACCCGAGCTGGTCACTGGGGGATTTGGGGGAGGGGGAAGGGGGGGGGGGGGATTAGGAGTGGCAGATGGGACCATTGAAGAGGAGGGTCTTGAGGAGGGACTTGAAGGATGCCAGGGAGGCGGTGAGGCAGAGGGACTGCGGGATGGAGTTCCGGAGGTTGGGGGCAGAGTGGCTGAAGGCTCGCCCGCCAATGGTGTAATTTCGGTGGGGTGGCCGGGTGGCTTGGGGGACGTGGAGCAGGACGGAGCCTGCTGAGCGGAGAGGCTAGGGGACAGGTTGTTGGGGGGGTTGGGAGTTTGAATTGGTAGGAGGTCATGGGTGTGGGATGTGGGGGGGTGGGGGGGCAAGGGCTTTACATGTGAGGACCAGGATCTTGAATTGGATCCTCTGGATGATGGGGAACCAGTGGGGAGTTGAGAGAGGATGGGGGTGGGGGAGTTGAGCGAGGATGGGGGGGGGGGGGGGGGGGAGTTGAGAGGATGGTGGGGGGGGGGGGGGGGGGGGGGAGTTGAGCGAGGATGGGGGAGTTGAGCGAGGATGTGGGGGGAGGGGGGAGTTGAGAGGATGGTGTGGGGGGGAGTTGAGAGGATGGTGGGGGGGGGAGTTGAGAGGATGGTGGGGGGGGGAGTTGAGAGGATGGTGTGGGGGGGAGTTGAGCGAGGATGTGGGGGGGGGGGGGGAGTTGAGAGGATGGTGGGGGGGGATGAGCGAGGATGGTGGGGGGGGAGTTGAGAGGATGGTGGGGGGGGGAGTTGAGCGAGGATGGTGGGGGTGGGGAGATGAGCGAGGATGGTGGGGGGGGTGGGGGGGAGATGGGGGTCATTGGTCACAGGATGTATGTAGTTGGTGCTGGAGGCTGGGATTGTTTACGAGGGGCGGGGCGGGGATACATTGTTGCCACTTTGTGCACGTGTTTGTGAGGCGGGGAAGGGGACAGATACATTGTTGCCGAGCCTCCTCCTCCCCCCCCGCCCTCTCTGGGAATGGTTGGTCGTGCGCCTGCGCGGCCGAGAGTCGACTCCTCCCCCCCCCCCCCCCCCCCGCCGGGCCGCCTTCCGCCCACAATGCATTGCGATAAACAACCAAGATGGCGGAGGATGAAGGAGGCGGCGGGGAACCTGAGCATCAGCTCCAGCTGGAGCCGGCGCCGGGTAATGGTGATGGCGGGGGGGGCGCGGGGGTGGGGAGGGGGGGTAGGGGCCTGTGTGTGTCTGAGAGAGGGAGGGAGGGACTCAGGGAAACAGCGGCGGAGAAGCGGGGAGGCCTAGAGAGGAAAGTGCGTCAGTCACAGACAACAACAACATCCATTTATACCGCGCCCCGCCACGCCGGACAGCGTCTCAGAGCGCTTCACACAGACGGTCACACACACAGACACAGAGACAGTCAGACACACACAGACACAGTCACACAGACACAGTCACACAGACACACAGTCAGACAGACACAGTCACACAGACAGTCACACAGACACAGACAGTCTCACACATACACACAGAAACAGACACACACAGTCACAGAGACAGACAGTTACAGTCAATCAGACACACACAGGCAGCCACACAGAGAGTCAGAATCACACAGTCTGAGACACAGACAGTCGCACAGACACATTCAGACAAACACAGTTCAGTCGGTGTCACGGTCAATCTGTCAGTGACTGTCACTATCAGTCACTGACAGTCAATCACAGTCTTTGTGTGTGTGTGTGTGGGGGGGTGTAGGGGGGCGGGGGGCAGGGAGGGGGGTGAGCCTATCTGCACCCAGCGGCCAACAATGACAACAATTAATAATAAGAGACCTTTATCTCAGCAGTTAGAGCGCTCGTCTGAGAAGCGGGAGACCTGGTTTCGATTCCAGGCAGGTGAATGCAAAACCTTGGGCAAATTTCAAAACTCCAGATAATAATCCCTCAGGAAAGAAAAGCAATGATGCACAATTGGCTGCCGCGTTTTGCCCACATCAAATACAGTCGATTCTCTTTACAGTACATTTTGTGAAACTCTATGAGACGTCTCGAAGACGTGAAAGGCGCTACATCAAATGCAAGGATTATTAATAATAAATCCTTGAATTTGACACAGAGCTGCATCGAGACGTCTCACAGGAGACGCCGTAAAGTGAATTGAGTGTGTTTTGAGGCCGAAATGTGACAGACAATTCTTCTTATTTTCTCTCTCTCCATCCGGGCGCTGACTTTGGCTGCAGTGTAACTTCACAGTTCGTTAGGAGTGAGTTGGGTTTGTGGGGTTGTCAGTGGGTTGGGTTTGTAGAGTTGTCAGTGAGTTGGGTTCATGGAGTTTTGCTATAAATTTACACTGTTTGCATTATTTCTCTGAAGAATTGTGTCGGCCATCCCAAGGTGGATTGGTCAAAGGAACCCAACAAACCAAATAACAGCAAAGTGCGTTTATATAGTGATCTCCACGCATCCTAGCATCTCAGAGCAAAGGGGGAGAGAGGGGGCAGGGTGGAGGAATTGAGGGAGAGTGTTCCAGAGTTTCTGGGCGTACTGGCTCGAAGCGCGACCTCCGAAGGTGGGGGCGGAGGAAGCGAGAGATGAGCAGGATGCCAGTCGAGCAGAGGCGCCAGTTGGTGGATTGGGGGAGTGACGAGGTGGGAGAGGTTGGGAGGTGTCCGGGAGTGAATAGACTTGAACATGAATGTGAGGATCTTGACGTCGATCCGTTCGTTGATTGGGAGTCAGTGGATCCCTGGTCAGAACTGGTGAGATGTGGGAACAGTGTTTGGTCCGGGTCAGAGTTCTAAATCAGCTGGATCTTTTGAAGATTTGGAGCTGGGGAGACTGGCGAGGAGTGCATTTGAGTAATCCAGGCTGGAGGTGACAAAGGTATGCGCAAGGGTTTAGGCTGCATTGGAGGTAAGGTACGGTTGGAGGTGGTCAGTGTGCCGGAAGTGGAAGAAGGCAGTCTTGGTAGGGACCGGATGTGGGGGAGGAAGGACAACTGGGGATTGAACCAGATGCCTATATTACGTGAGGTTGAACGTGAGGGAGAGCATAGGAAGGTGAGGCGTTCAGATCCGCTGGAGTGAAGATGTTGACCAGTGTTGCTTTGGTTGAGCAAAGATCACTCTCACAGCCTCCACAATGGTGTACTTGTTTGCAAACCACAGTAGCATGCTCCGAGGAGGGAAGAGTTTCATTGGTAGAGTTACTGCATCAATCCAGAAATATTCAGTCAAGAAACATTTATTTTGGTGGCCGCAGACCAAAGAGGGTTGGCCGCCACTGATCTAGGCTGACACTGAGGGCTATCATCGGAGGCTCTGTCCTTCAGGTAAGATGTTAAACCGAACTCTCCCATTTGTACCTGTCCAAAATGCCCACAAAATATACAGTTAATTAATTCACTTTACAGTATATTTCTGTGAAGCGCTTTGAGACGTCTAGAAGCTGAGAAAAGCCTCTGTGTCAAACGCAACGACTATTACGATCGAATGCAGGGAATAGAAATGGACATCAAAGATCCCGTGGCACTATTTGAAAAGAGATTAAATTGATCACTCACTCCGTAGGGCTTTTTGTGCAAAGTGGCTGTGTGCAAATCGACTGCCACACTCACCCACAGAATAACAGATCACTCCACATCACAGCAATTAACTGTCCAGCACTTTTGAGATGTTTCAATCGCACAGATCTTCTGAATGATGCCAAATGCAAGGATTATGATTGGTTTCTGATTTTTTTTTTATTGGACACAAGCTTTGGTGCAAACGGTACTTACTGGCTACTTAGGAAATCTTTTGAAACTGCCATTGTCAGTGCCGATTGATGAATGTTTGAGCTGTTGTGTTGCCGATGGTGTTTGAGAAATGATCTGTGAGGATCCTGTCCGGTATTCGCTATGTGTTTATGGAAGGACTGAAATTTGAAAACACATTGTGGTGCAGTAATAATAATAATCATCCTTGCGTTTGATATACAGTAGTGCTTTTCATGTCTTCAACAACAACAACAACTTCGATTTATACAGCGCCCTCCACGCCGGACGGCGTCTCAGAGCGCTTCCAGGCGTCTCAAAGCGCTTCACAGAATATACCATCAAGTTAATTGACTGTACAAGTGTGCGAAATGCGGCAGCCAATTGTTGTTTGAGTGACCAAAAATTATTTTTATTGAGGGATTATGATTAAGGGTGCAGATAAGGTAACTTGCCCACGGTTTCGGCCCTGCCCGGAATCGAACCCAAGTCTCTTGCTTGCAAGGCGAGTGCTCTAACCGCTGAGCTACAGGAAAGGATGAGAACAAGTAACTGGCGTAGGTACACAGAGCTCAGAATCAGTACATTATTTCAAAGGGATTTAAACGTGATGCATTGCTAAATATCCATTTGCCAGAATGTGAACTAGCTGTGCTCTGAGGAGCCATTAGGTGGAGCTGAAGTGCTTTTGTAAGATTATTAAAAAGAGATACAGTACTGGAACTTTTATTCCGAAAAGCTCACACCCTGAGAATCCAATAGTTGTGACTAAATATTTTATTCAGCAGTACTCTGTGGTGTGTTATGTTAACCTCAGCCTTGACCTCAGATATATTTTCTCCTTGAAGTGTTGAAGATGTATTCTCTTCACATTGTATGTTAGCAATAGGACACGTGTCTTTCTTAAGTACAATATAAATGTAAATTGTCCAGTGTGTATTTTGCCCCCCTCCCATTATTCACCCCAACACAATAGACAAATCTATATCAATAAATTTTTGATACAATACAGCCAAATCTACAATGTCAGAGTCTTCTACTGGGAAAATACAACAATAAAATTACATTTGTAGAGCGCCTTTCATGTCAAGAGGCTATCCCAAAGGCGCAGAGTTTCTTTTAGAATAACAGTAGAGAAAGTGTTTCTTTGTGCACAGACACTTAAATGGTTGGTGCTCGAACAATTCAACCATAATTGTGGTCTTTGTTATTTAATCCAGGGCTACGATTCAAACTTTTCACCTGTACATTCGCCTAATGGATATAAATCTATTTTGTCTTGCATAATAGTCATCTGTGCATTGCGTGTAGTGTCTCATCACTGAGCTGAGACATCTCAAAGAACTTCACAGGATATACTGAAAACATATACAGGATGACGGTATATTTTGTAAACGTAGCTCAATGTGGAGTCCTGTAGCTCAGTGGTTAGAACACTCGACTTACAAGCGTGATACCTGGGTTCGATTCCAGGCAGTTTAGGAGGAAACCTTGGGCAAGTTTCCTTATTCCACATGCCTAATAATAATCATTAAAAAAAATCATTTGGTCACTTCAATCCACAACTGTTTGTGGGACACTGCTGTGCACATTTGGCTGCCGCATTTCGCCCACAAATTTACAGTATATTCTGTGAAGCGCTTTGAGATGTCTATGTACATGAAAAGCACTATATCAAATGCAAGGATTATTCTTATTCTTATATTGTCTAGTAAAATGAGCCCAGTTATACATATTGCACTGAAAGGTCGCTGAGGACTTATCCAGTCTAATTTTCCGTGTTGTTTTGCTTTATTTGTTGTGTACTCTAAAACTTACACACATCATTTCTTGTCCTTGATAGATGATGAGGAAGAAGACGAAGATGAATTTGTCATGGAAGAAGAAGTCAATGACATTGAAGTGATTGAAAAACCGAGCAACATAAATTTTGATCCCAGTTTACCAACCTCACATTCTGTAAGTACAGAAGCACCCATTTTTGCAACTGCTTCATACAACAACGCAACAACACATTGCATTTAGGTAGCATCTTTCACATCGGACGGACTTCCTAAGGTTTGCACCCGAGCTGGGGACTGCACATGGGTGGTGACCAAGGAGGGGAACATTGATGTGTTGGGGAGACATTGAATGCTATAAAGTCAGCTTTTTATTGAACCAAAAAGACCCTGTCTACAGGCCCCCATTGCTACTTACACAAATCAGCAAAATGGTTTCAGAAGTTTAACAACCATATTTGCAGTAAAGGCAAATCATAATCCTCCATATCATATTTACAAACATTCTTGTCTTTGTGAACATTCACACTTAAATCTATGTGTCTGCACCATCCATTATATGACGACAATGTATTCAAAGGACATTTAATAAGAAGTAGGAATGTAAATTTACATTGGTTTTTTTGAGGGGTATAATGCTACTTATTTTTTCTTGCAGTACCTGGGCTCAGATATGGAAGAATTCCACGGTCGGACCGTTCATGATGAAGATAGTGTCCTAAGTGTCGCCGTCCTCACTAATATTCCAGTTATACTTCTTCCTGGACAGACCTTACCCCTCCAGCTATTTCGTCCTCACGAAGTCTCCATGATGCGAAACCTAATTCAAAAGGATCGGACATTCGGTGTCCTCGCCTTCAGGTTAATTTCTTCTTCAACGTTCAGTAAGCTTTAACAGCCGGCTATTGTTCCCTGAGGGGCATCGATGAATTGGAAGTTGCATTTTATTACTGCACTGGATAAATGTGTATAACAGCCTAAACTGGAAAGATATGCTGGTACTGGGTCCAGTGGTTGAAATATCTCTACAGCTATTCCCCCGATGTCCAAGTGAGTGAAAGAAAGTGCAGCGTTTGTGGCCACCTAGACTGAAAAGTTGCAGGTTTGAATTGGTCTGGGTTGTGTTAGCTGATCATAGTTTGGGCAATAGTTGCAATCGGTTTCAATATTGCTGACTAAGGAATGGGAACATTTGCCAGGTTCCACTCCTGACTTTGCAGTTCAATAGCCTTTACATTAACGCTCATCCCTGAAACATGGGGACTTGGGAGGAATACCGGAGAGACATTTGTAGATGCTAACTAAGTGTTAAAAATTGTTGGAAGAGGAGTATACATGTAAATTGTACATTTGCGGTACAACAATACTTCGTTACTGGGACAAGGACGGACAGAAAGTTTTAAACAAATTCAGTATAAAGCCTTTTTTTTTTAAAGTCATAATTTTGTCACATCCGCCCACTGGCGCCTCGTCCTAAGTGCCACTTGCAGTAGTAGTTCTGACCAACAAAGCAAGGTCAAGAATCTTTTTAATCATCCTGTTTTTTGTGGCGAATTGGTGGAGTGAAACCGCTTTCACCGAAGATCACTCTCACAGCCTCCACAACGGTGTAATTATTTGCAAACCATAGTAATGTGCTCCGAGGAGGGAAGAGTATCATTAGTTTGAGTGACTGCAGAATTCTACTAAAGGATCATAGGGTATAAATCTGTATATCCTGAAGTTGCTTTCAAAGATTTTAATCAGATCTTAATGCAAACGATTGTTTACCTGTTTATGAGCCATTCATTTTATATTACATCTGATCCACACACAAGCCATTGGTTTGTATATTTTCTCTCTTTAGATTTTAACTTTTGCATTCCGTTTGTACAGTGCAGTATACATACTACTAAAATGCAACATTCATAAAGTTTTTATTGAATTTCTCTGTAAAAGTTTGGAGTTCATTCAGAATGACATTTGTAAGCCCTTTCAATCTTTTGGAGAACTGTTTACAGCAGTGAAATAAGAGAGCCAACAGTGAAAATAACCACAACAAAATTGCCCAAAGAAAGGAAGACTGCAAAATGTTTCCATTTCCAGTTGTTCAAATTGAAGCTATCGCACTTGGCAATTGTGGTTTTGATAAAGTAGTAAAAGTCACATTTATTGACTGTATACATCTGCACTGATAATGTCAATTACCTTTTCAGTCAATTTCACATGAAGCATTTTGAGTGTATATACCTTTCTACAGATTTTATTAGTCATACTAAAATTACAACCTGCCGTTCAGTACATCTGTTGTGCCTTTGTATTAAGAGCAGTTTGTTACGGCTAGTGAAGAGGAATATATAAATAGATGCGTCCCAAAAGCAGATCTGTGGAAAATAATTCATATATTTTGATTTGAATGGTGTTAAAATCCAATAAAATATATTCATTGTTTAGATTGTTTCAAAAATTTAGTTATTATGATAATCTTTGCATTATAGTGATTTGAGCAATTAATGTACTTGGCTCGGTCTATTCAACAGCTAAATGAAGAATTTCTTTAGATACAGTAAAACTCACAGAAGTTGCATCAGTCAGGACCATTTAAATATGACTTGTGTGAAGTCTGAGTTACAGGCAAATTGTGTAAATCATATAAAATCTGATCTAATCAATAATTTACCCTGCGCTTGTGTAAGAAAATGTGTTTTCTTACACAAGGTCAAAACTACAGGTCAAAACTGCATTTCCGGCCATTAGTGCTCATGTGGCAATGGGTCAGGGCCTCACTTCCTGTGATTCAATGCAGCTGGCAAGTGCGGGAGTAATGGAGGATAGGGGATTGGCGTGATCAGTTAGGAGTTTATTTGTTTGTACAATATAGTTTCTGCAAATAAATCTGAAGTGGTTTTGATAGGAAACCGATGGGACACAGTTGCAAGTACAACTTCGGCGATTAATTGATTGATAAAGATGAGACTGGTGCGAGTTTTGCTGTGTATATATAAACCATTATTTGAATTTTATAACCTGTCATTTGCTATTTTAAGCATAGTTTTAAGATGCGTGTCACTTATTCTAAACCTTTACCTTGTTTCATAGACTGTTAACTTGCTGTGCAAGATGGATGTGTTTATAACAGACACTGCTATAAAGTTTAAAGCAATTTTTTTTCTAATAAAGATATAATTTGTGGTCTCTACAAAAGTATTACAAAACGTCCACAAATCCAGATATTGAAGATTGTATATGTACAAGGCAATTTGGACTTGAGTGTCTACTGTCTAGCTATTCCTTATTGGTCTTACATCCACTTTTTCCTTCTCCAGCGATTCTGGTGACAGTTCGTCAAAATTCGGAACCACAGCAGAGATTTATGAATTTAGAGAGGAGCAGGAATATGGGATTGAAACAGTAAAATTGAAAGCCATCGGGCGACAAAGGTTTAAGGTTATGGAAACAAGAACTCAGACCGATGGGTAAGATGTTGATTGTAATTTTCGAAACATTTTTGAAACGCCTAATAATAATCTCTCAAAAAAACAATAATAAATTGGTCATTTCAATCCATGTCTGTTTGTGAGTCACTGCTGTGCGCAAAATGGCTGCCACATTTTGCCCACAAATATCGAGTCAATCCACTTCAAAGTGTATCCGTGAAGCGCTTGCGAAGTCTAGAAGACACTTTGCATCAAATGCAAGGATTATTATTATTATTTCCATCTGAGCAGAAATTCCACCCCGATCTAGTATTTAAAAAAAACCATTGTAGCATTTTAGAGCAACCAGAATTAGGTAAATTATTGAATTTATTTGTAGCCTCGAAGTGGGTTTTATAACGATCTTAAAGTAATCCTAATGGAAAATCGTCTTTGAAATGAAGGCTGCATTTAAGAACTTGTCAATTTCTGGATACTAAAATTGTTTGCCTCGAAGTCGTGAAAGACACTATGTCAAAAACGAGGATTATTTACCATTGCAAGAATATTGGAGTGTTGTCTTGTTGGAGGTGGCAATCTTAAGAGGAAACAGTAAACCAAAGAGCTGGTTGCCTTTCGATGATTTAAGCAAATGTTAATTTTCCTGTTGCGCTATTTCAAAGAAAAAGTGGACAGTGGTTGGGAGGGGTGGTTCTGTCAATGTTCTCTACCGTATTTCTTCCTCGTTCTATTTCAGTGAAACACATTACCTACAGCCACTGAATTCATTAGTGTTTCCAAGGATTTTGCCAGTGCTGATTAGCTGCTGTGTTTGCCTACACGAGTCACTGCCTTTCGTTGTCAGTCGCACTGTTTGGACATGATAGAGCATTGTAATTGTTATTTAAATTCCCTTCTTAGAATCCGAGTGGCACAAGTGCACATCCTCCCAGAATGGGTTCTTCCATCGAGTGTGTCGGGAGTCCACCTGAATTCAAAGAACAGACTCCACATGTTTGTCTCGAGCAAACCCCCTGCAAGCCAGGTCAAACAAGCTCAGAGATGGTGGCAGAAATATCAGAAGGTTGGTGCCTATCTCCTTGCCTACAGGCTTCGATCTCCCAAGCAGTTAACTTCAAAGGAGATAAGGTGTTCGAAAAGCGACGCGAGGCATGTCGCTCTGTTATGACTGACTTCGCGGAAAACTGCGTCATCGTATACTGCCCCCCACCCAGGGCCTTGGGACATCCTCCCGGCGTGAAAGGCGCTGTACGCTGTACAAATGTAATTTTGTTGTTTTGAGTGCAGAGCAGAATTCAGCTCGCTTGTATATTCCATGTTAAAAATTTGCACAAGCTTATTCATCGCGAATCGTTCTTTTTGATAAAGTGCTACTTTGGGTAACAGATGAATTTCAATGATTATTATGAACAAATGTGGTCTTGCTCTTTATTGGGATGTCCTCCTGACGTGAAAGACGCTATACGAGTGTAATTTTATTGTTGTTATTTGTCTGTGGAATGTATTCAGTTTTTCAAAATTTCTAAGGCCTTTTGTGCATTGAAAACCAGTGTTGGAACTTTTGTTCAAAGCATGTACACATTGCGTAAACTGAAGAGTTAGTTCTGAGAACTTGCAATAAATGTAGCTTTGTCATCCTTTTATTTTTTTCATCACTTTCCTCCAGAGGAAGTTTCACTGCGCAAACCTAACTTGGTGGCCTCCGTGGGTGTATTCTCTGTACGATGCGGTAAGTACAATTCTTGAGATGAGATGTCAATGCTGAGGGCGGGGATATAGTAATAATAATAATAGCCCTCATCACGTCTTTGTGATTTCCCAAAGAGGTTCACGGAATACACTGTAAAGTGAATTGACTATATATTTTGTGAGTTTTTTGAAGGAATTATTGCTCCCAGAAAAGTAATCCGCCGATTGACTAACAACTGGGTTCCTGCTTATTGCTAGGTTGGACAGAGGTGTGTGGAGTGTGAGTAAGGAAACGTACCCAACGTTTCACCCTGCCGGGAATCTAACTCGGGTCTCTCGCTTGCGAGGCGAGTGTTCTAACCACTGGATTGCACTTGCAGGATATGCTTGTTCGAGTGGTGTAAAATGAAGGAGACATCGTATTGAACCCAGTAAAGCCAAATGACAATCTCTCTGCCGGTTGGTGCTCGACAAATGTGCTTCTTCAGGACAATCTTCAGCAAAAACATTTTTATTTGGCTTTTGTGAATGCTTCCAGTCTGAACGAGATTGCCAAATATTGGGACATTCTGCAGGGTTTTGCTGGATTCATTTCATAAATTCAGTAAGGAATAACAACAAGGTTGTGTTTGATTCACAATGAAAATATGTTTTGGAATATATTTCGATCTTATACTAAGCAGAAATCATTGTCCCATGTCTGTGGGTATATCACAGAAACATGCATGACCACAAAACAGCGTTACAGTCAATGATACCAATCCCCAAGTATTTTTTTGAAATCCCCTGTGCAGAATTTTTCAAATTAATTTCTCCATCCAGGAAATACTTATGGAAAGAATGAGGGCACAGCTGCGTGAGTGGGATGAAAATCTCAAGGATGATTCTCTCCCCTCAAATCCTATAGGTAAGAGTTACATTATTTAAACTTTGGCTAACGGTTACTGCTCCTAAAATCCAGACAAAATGTATTTTACCATAAAGGTTATTTTCTAATCCAACAGTGTCTAGACTGTAATTAACCTTTTTTTTTAACATGTTCCCCTCATTGGTTACTTTAATTTTAAGCACTTCAGTTATATTGAATAGATAAGTGATTAGAATATCTCAGTAGATAATCTAATGGGAATTTTATTTTGCCATCAGAAACTCGCAAGAGTTTGATACTATTTCTTGAGCGTAAACTGTTAATTATTGTCTTCAGATTTTTCTTACAGAGTTGCTGCTTGTTTGCCTATTGATGATGCCTTAAGACTAGAACTTCTGAAGATTAGTAGTGCAATTCAACGATTGCGTTGTGAACTGGATCTGATGGACAAAGTAAGTACTGCAAAATTTGTTTGAACAACTTCATATCTTACTGCAATCAGCCTTACAACCTTGAAATGACAGTTGGTTGGGGAGGGGGGCGGGGGGGGGTGGGGAATGAAGGTTGAAGGGAAATTTTAGGTCGGTCACCATCAAATAGCTCGAGCCAGGGGAACCAACAACAGGAACTAGTTGTCAGGAAACATGAAACTGACGAGAATATTTTAAGAAGCAGCTTGGTGCTATAATAGGATAGTGATAAGACAGATACTCTGGAAAGATCATATCAAGTGGGTTGATGGAGTTTCTTCATCTGAACCTGTTTTACGATCGTTAAACCAAGCAGTAAAATTGTGCTTTTAAAAAAAACTGCAATACACTTATAAGGTGCCTCTTCACTCGTGCTTTAAACTCTGATTAATTTGCTCCCATCACTTGTCTCCCAAAGATAGGGCCAATATGGTGAAGATCCTGGATTGTAGCTCAGTTTTCACTCTGCTTGCTGAATGCCACATGCTTCTGTTTGGAATTGCTTAATATTAAAAGGGAATTATTTAGTTTGGAATAGAAACAGTCTTACGACGGAAGCACGAGACAGTGGTTAGGATGGGCTTCAGCTGTTTTTTTTGTTTCACGTTCTCACACAGTATCTGTTGTCGAAGTGGCCATTAGAACATGTTCTGGGCGAGCTATTTTTAACACGCATTACTGCCCTGTGGACCTAGACAGCTTATGCATCTCTTCTGTGAGTCACCTGTGACTTAAAACTGAAGCGTGATGTTTTTAACAGACGGAAGTGTTTTCGTGCGCTTTGGCAAACATCCTCTGAAACCCCCACAAACCATGTTCAGACAAATTAAGAAAAATGGAATTGTTTACAAGGCACCATTGAGGTCTCTTATTTTGTGTAACTTTATTTTGAATCCTGTGATGGTTTCAGCTTGATCAACTGGGTTAAATTGTTCAAAACAAATTGCTTTCAAGCGAATGGCTTCTCAGAGCTGAGTGCTTTACTCAGTTACCATGGACACAAAATGAACTCCAGTTTTAGTGCAAGTTCCAGAGATTTCTGTTCAGTCTATGTGTGTGTGGCTATTCTATTAAAGAATTAAACGCCAGCTAAGAAGTGGCATTTAATATAAGTCACTTAATTTATAATTTCTTATCAACTGGGGCTAATCTGCTCACCGCTGTCGTCACTTTTCTGATTGTTTACAGTGTACTTCCCTTTGTTGTAAAAGATGCCACAACACTGAAATAACCACCAAACATGACATATTCAGGTGAGTTTCCCTTCTGTTATAAACAATTGATCGCGGAAAGATCCAATAACATTTTCCATATTTCAGAGCGATAATAATAGTAACAATAATAATCCTTAAATTTGATACGGCACTTTTCACGTCGTCTAGACGTCTGAAAACGCTTCTCAGAATATACTGTTAAAATGAATTGACTGTTTATTTGTGGGCAAAACGCAGCAACCATTTTGCGCACACCAGCGTCCCCACAAACAGTTGTGGATAGAAATGACCAATTTTATTATTGTGTTTTTTTTTGAGGAATTATTATTAGGAACCTGCCCAAGGTTTCGCCCTGACCTGCCTGGATTTGAACACATGTCTCCTGCTTGTAAGGCGAGTGCTCTAACCACTGAGCTACAGGACTCCCAAGATGATCTTCTGGGGAATATTTAACTTTTGTGTGAAGGATCAGGCTTCCAAACACATATTATCTATATGTTTACATCTTTTGCAGTTTATCCTTATATGGGCCTATGGCTGCATACGTGAATCCACATGGTTATGTACATGAAACTCTAACCGTATATAAAGCAACCAACCTGAACTTAATAGGTCGACCATCAACTCAACACAGCTGGTTTCCCGGGTAATGTTTATTGGCCTTCGCTTTGGTGTTTTTACGTTGTTATTACTAATAATAATCCTTGCATTTGATATAGCGTCTTATCACGTCTTCGAGATGTCTCAAAGCACTTCGCAGAATATACTGTCAAGTGAATTAACTGAATAGATTGTTGGCGAAACGCAGCAGCCAATTGCGCACAGCAGTGTCCCACAACCAGTCGTGGATTGAAGTGACCAATTTACTATTTCCCCTGAAAAGCGATCTACCAATCGACTAACAAGCAGGTTAACTTTAAAGCTTTATTGTACCAAGGCCGGAGTATTATGTCAATGCAGAAATAAATATCTTATCGTGTTTGTCCCACTTTTTTTCTCTCTCTTTCTAACCTATATTGATTCACAATGTATTGAATGTCTTACTTTTCCTCGAAAGTTAATTGTTGTGAGTTGTTATGTGTTTTTTTTTGCTCACAGGTTTGCGTGGACGATAGCTCAGTGCCGAAACTGTGGCAGTCACATGGGCTGGAAGTTCACTGCCACGAAGAAAGATATGTTGCCCCAAAAGTTCTGGGGACTGACGCGATCAGCCATGCAACCCAAGATACCCGAGATAGATGATGAACATCATCAAGAAGGCTGGTGGCGGCCGTGTATGTAATGTGCTCCGTGAAAAACAACACCAATAGTAACTGTAAATTGCTTGTGCCAAACGGTAAGAGCTGTAATTCTCTGCGTGTCATGGGAGAAGTATGAATTATTCAATGAATAATGTTGCCTTTCTTTCACCGTCTAAGGTGCGTGTGTGACCTGCACCGGTTGAACCCTGCAAAAACACTGCGTTGAGTTTAAACCGAGGCTGATTTAGCACTGCGTTTTTAATATGCTTGCACCTGATCTACATCAAACAATAATCCATTACGGTAATATTTGCAAGGCAGCTCACCAGATAAGGTGCAATAATTTAAAATTGTGATTTTTTTTAAAAAAAGGTTGTATTTTTGAGATTGTCTGATATTAAGAAAACACGTTAAGGTTTAATTTTTTTAAAAAGGCATGTGTGGGAGACTCAGGTAAAAGATTTCAGTGCAGAAAGACAATCTTGTTCATCTCCTTATAGCTGGAAGTTGCAGTTACTGTTTTATATTCAGTAGAACAATGTACCATTGATGTTTTTGTTCAATTGTGTGGCCTTTCAAACCTCTAGTGAGTTTGGGATTTTTTATTTCAGTAGAAATTAATTGAAAGATTCCAGGTTAATGGGCGACAGTGTCTTTATCCTTGAGACTGGGCGCCAACAAAAAAGATGTTTGATACGGTAAAGTCCTGGGAACTCGCCATTCCAAGAGAAAGTGTCTGAGTGACAAGTTATCAGGAGTGGTGAGTCAGGTCAGGGCGAAACCTTGGGCAAGTTTCCTTACTCCACACAGACGCCTAATAATATTCCCTCCAAAAAACCCACAATAAGTAATTGGTCATTGGTCATTTCAATCCACGGCTGTTTGTGGGGACGCTGATGTGCGCAATTGGTGCCACGTTTTGCCTGCAAATATACAGTCAATTCACTTTACTGTGAAGCGCTTTGAGACATCTAGAAGACGTGAAAAGCGCTATATCAAATGCAAGGAATTATTATTATATTATTAGTCATGTATAAATACATAAATAAATAAATGCGGCTGGGATATTTAAAGCATGATGACTTAAGAGGTATGACAAGTTATAAGCAGTTTACTGTATCTCTGTTTTAAAACCTTTTTTCGGTCTTGCAATATAGTTGAGCTCCCACTCATGGTTCCATGTTGGCCTCTACATTTCAGCCTCCCAAAATGGGCTTTCCCCTCCCTGCTCCTTTCCCCAGCTTCCTTACTGGAGAACGCGGAAGGTGGAACTCAATGTTGAAATGGCACCCAGCGCCCATCCTTCCTCCCACACAATATACAGTCACTTCACTTTACAAACAAACAACAAACAAAATTACATTTACATTGTATTCTGTGAAGCGCTTTGAGAAGCCTCAAAGTTGTGATAAGTGGCTGTATCGAATGCAAGCATTGCTATTAGAATTATTATCCTTGGAAATGACAAGAGGACACTGGCCCATTATGGAGACCGGCTCATTGTTGTACGGACTAAAGAATGTAAACTTGTGTTTATTTATATGCGAACCTGGGGGGGGGCGCTGTCCACAAAGGCTCTATCTAACCTGTTGGTTCTGTTCGTTTTAGATTTCGGGAGGGAACGGGTTGAAAAATACCTTTTTTCGAAGAAAAAAAAATCCCGCGCATTAATGTTCCCGTATTTGAAACCATTACTATTTACGGAAAATGTTTTTGCCTTTTGTTGAAAGTAACTCTGGGAGCTGCCCTGTAATAAGATTACCGTAACAAATCATTGTGCTTCGATTGTAATACTATTCACCGATAAATCAACTGTCTTAAAAGTCTGGCAAGGGTGTGCTGCAAAAAGATATATTGTTGTGAGCATATCAAAGTAGCAAAGTAGAATTCAAATGGCAGAATTTGCTAAAGTGTGTTAGTGATGTGCTTGACCTGCTGATAACGCATTGCAGTGCTGTTCTGGTTATTTTCTTCATTTGTTCGCAAATTACTATGAAATGGCGTTATAGTGTGATTTATTTTTCACAGAGAATGGACTGTAAATAAATCAGATTTACCACTCGTTTGGTATTTGGGCATCAGTTAGATTGAAAAAAAAGTATTTTAATTGTAAGTGCGGTACTCTAAAAAAAAAGGTGTTCTTTTTTGGTGACATTGACTAAATGTACTGTTTGCAAAGCAAATAAAGAGCAATTGCTGTACAATTGAGCTTCTTTAAAAACAAAGTTTTCTGTGCACATTATGTTTTAAGGTCGAATTCTGCTGTTAAAATTGGGTTTGCATAGAGATCATTGCTTTGTTCAGTCTCTTTTTGATGAGTTGCATCAACTGAGTCGGTGTTCTCCAGCTCCACACTCAGCCTATACCTTCAACTCTTCTGGTTCTTGTTTATTTCTCTCTCCTAGTTTCTATCACTCCACTATCAGAGAGCTGTAGCGCAGTGGTGAGAGCACTCGCTTTACGTGTGAAGACCTGTGTTCGAATCCAGGTAGATCAGAGTGAAAGCTTGGGCAAGTTTCCTTACTCCACACACCTAATAATAATCCCTCCCCCAAGAAAACACAATAATAAAAACTTGGTCGTTTCAGTCCATGACGTTGTGGGGACACTACTGTGCACAATTAGCTGCCACGTTTCGTCCACAAATATAGTCAGTTCACTTTACAGTATATTCTGTGAAGCGTTTGAGACGTCGATACAAAGTGAAAAGCGCTAAATCAAATGCAAGGATTATTATATATTTATTATTTATTTATTATAGATTGGCCACCATAGATGGTACTGTCCTCTGGACCACTACGAAGACCCTGCTACCTCTATCCCTGCCTTCCGTATAGTCACAAAATCGTTGCCCATGTCTTTGTTCAACATATTTCAATCTCATATTTCCTTGCTACCCCTCCCCTCTCCCTTGCTCGTGTCCTGACCTGACTGTTCAGCGCCTTGGGACGTCCTCCCGACGTGAAAGGCGCTCTTTAAATGTAATTTTGTTGCTGTATTTTCAGTTTTTATTGAAACGAAGGACCGTCTCCCCCATTTTTGGGGGGTGAGTCGGATGTGCTGAACCAAGGTGAGATTTCCATGCAGCCCATCAACACATGGAAGTCCCAGAGATAGATTGTTGGAAAGGAATGTGCTCTCACTCGTGGGAGGGAATCCTCTCAGCAGGCCAGATTAGTAATAACTTGATTATGGACAGTATTAGGTGAGGGTTAGCAAAAGCCTAGGCGAATGCAAGCTTGTCATTTCAACACTTAAATGTGTTTTGTGGTTTGTCCTCCTGATGTGAAAGGTGCTCTACAAATGTTATTTTTGTTGTTGTTGTTTTCTCCACCTGAAACACTACAACTTCCAAATCAATTTCAGGCTTTGCGGAATTCCTGTGAAAATAAAGTTTAATAATAATACTAATAATCCTTGCATTTGATATAGCGCTGTGGTGGTGGTGGTGGTTGTAACCTCACTGTGCCACCCTATCCACTAACACTGGTTATAATAAATAATAATAATCCTTGCATTTGATATAATGCTTTTCACGTCTTCTAGACATCTCGAAGCACTTCACAGAATATACTCTAAAGTGAATTGACTATACTTTGCGGGTGAAATGGGGCAGCCAATTGCACACAAACAGTCGTGGATTGCAATAAGCGAAACCTATTGAAATAAGAGGCAAGTAAACACAAGAAATGCCTGTTGAAAATTTTCTCCCGTAAATGTTTAAAGGGTGAAAGCTGCACGTTTCAATTGATCCTTACAGGAAATGAAATAAGCTTGACTTTTTGGACGTGCAGGTGCTTGGCTGAATCTGTTGGTAGATTCTGCAGACACATAGTGACTACAAAGTTAGCAATTACTCTGGCCTGCTGTAGGGAATTACGAAATCAGGGTCAGAATCTGATGTGATCACATGGAAAATATCTACTTTCATCTTACGAGTCATTGTCTAACCTGAGTGAGACTTGATACATGATAAATAACCAAGAATTAAATGGAGGGTATTTTGCTCTAACTCAATCTCGCACCACACAATCCATTAATCACTGAAACAGTGGATAGCAATAAATTATTTAAATTATTGCTACAATACACTAATTAATTCCTCTGGTTGTTGATTCAACAGCGGTCTGCATTTATGTAGCGCCTTTCAGCCAGGATAGTGTTTTGGAGCCTCGTGAATTTGCGGAACGATTTGGAACAATGATTAAATCTTGAACTTCACTCATTGCATTAAAAAGAGAGATGCTTCCTTTAAGGCTGGACACCGAGTGCCATGTACCTCGGCAAAGCAAACGCTATCAATCTTCCGCAAACATTTCAGAATGTTTATTTTCGCTCGCAATCAAATGAATGCATCAGAAATGGTTTATGTTAAAATAAAGACAAATATGTTTTGTTACTTTATTCTCGGCACACACACGGGTTTGGATTGCGCAGCTGTATTGTGAATGATTAAACGTGGGCTGAGTAATGATTGTGTTTCAAGCGCAATAACTCCAGAACATTTTCAATTTTGAGAATCACGGCAAAAATATATACCTTGGGAGCAAAGTAATACCTTTCTATGAAACTACTCTCAATGCAATAACAGTGAAATGCACTGTTATTGCATTGAGAGTGTTATTATTAATATCGCAGTCTGTATTTCTTTTGCTGGTGACACTATATTCATCAGATGTATGAGTCATGACACTTTCAATGGTAAAGCTGGAAAGTGTAGATAAAAATACAATCTTTATTAGCAGATGACAGCTCGGCAAGGGAGTATTCTTTTATCGGTTTGTCAGGAACTATTCCCACTTGCATCCCCACTTTCCCTGGCTCAGACCACACCTGAACCCCTTTACTTATTTCACCCAGGTTCAGGTGGATGCAATATGGTGAGAGAGATAACAATTTTGTTGTACAAGCAAGATTTATTACACATGAGGGAATAAGGAGTGGGTGCGGGCTCATGTGGACAGTAAACATCGGCACAGATTAGTTTGGCTGAATGGCCTGTTTCGCATGCTGTAAATTCATCATGCTTTCATTTCATACTGTATTTTTCACTCTAAATAGAGATAACAAATCGTTTGCACAATAGCCTTCCCCCACCTTTGAACTTAAAGAAACAATATGAAAGAGATTTTTAACAAGCATACATTACAACTGTGCTCCATACTCTGGTTACTGTGAGGCAAATTTAAGAAAAGAGTGAGGACAAAGGGAGAGAGAGGCTGAGCTCAGAATATAGAGTGGCAAGACAGACCGCATTAGTTATATTCAGTGATCTTTCAAACAAACACTCAACAGTATATCTCGATGTGTGAAATAATTTGAGATGTTTTAGTGTCCTGTCGTACTGGATTAAATCCAAGAGCATTGTTAAATGCAGTATTATTGTGTAAAAGTGACAAAGACATCAAGAAGTACCAAAAGCATGTTCACCGCTGCTGGTATACAATACCGCTGTTCACTGCAGATGGACATACCAAGGCGTTGGAGAATCAAGGATATGGACCCGATTTGGGTCGGATTGGGATCAAGGAGGGTGGCCAAAGGTGCGGTCAAAGAGGCAAGGGAGGGAGAGAGGCAAAGGGAATGGGTGATGGATTTCCAAAGGGTGGGGGCAGAGATATAAGAAAAGTACAGTAATAATAATAATCCTTGCGTTTGTTATAGCAGCTATTCACCTCTTCTAGACGTCTCAAAGCGCTTCACAGAATATACTGTAAAATTAAATTGACTGTATATTTGTGGGAGAAACGCGGCAGCCAAATAGAGCACCATCCCTGAAGGCTGGATATGCTGGATAACAATACAACAGGATTAACAGGAATTCTGAACTTGGTATTCACAACAAACAACAGCTCCTGTGGAAAGGTGAGTGGCTGTCATGGTTGATCTGTCTGAATGCTGATACAATGCACCCCTAGAAAGCTGATTTCAAAGTGGAGCTCGCATGAGTTAATCTAACGCTATTTGTGATTCATTGTGTTGTTCACAGTTTCAACTCCCAAATTGCTTACACGTAAGTCAAGTTACTGGCTTGACACGTGAACAGCTGGGACAGACCGAAAGCAAACTTCAGGGGTTTGGAACTCTTGTCAAATAGCATCTTGGGACCAATTAGATGGGCAGCAAAAGGTCAGCGAATCAGAGTACAAATCGCAACCTCAATCATGCGGTCGCCTGGGTCAGGTATAAGCTGATTTCTGACTGAAAATAAAAGGATTATTGCAAGCAACACCAGGCGTATTGGCAGTTTCATCATTCAGTCTGTGAACCTTGCCCTTCAGTGTGTCTCTTCCCAAATGTAAGTCTGTGTTGACCAAGGGAGCACAGTAACCATCAATGCTCAACATGGTTGAAAATCAAGTGATATTGATTTTAGCCCAGCCGACTGTTTATCGTGCAAAGTATAACAGTTAGCAACGAATTTGACTTCAGGCTCCTCAAATTTCTGGATCTTTTCAGTTGAGCAAATAGGGTGGGTAGACTGCAAAAGAACGTGATTATATAGCATGAGGAAATGATAACCAACGTGTTTATTTCTGAACACAACAAACTCGATGAGTTACAGGACATGAGGCATCACAAAAAAAAACACCCCTCACAAATATAATCCTTTAAATTTTCTGAGAAAATATCTGGATGCACATATTTCACAAGATGTCATGTATTTGTACTTATAAATATGCAATCCATGCTGGCAAGTAACTAGCGTTACATCATTACAAGTGTCCAATTTCACTCCGTGACGGAGTCGTGTTGGCTTTGTACAAGCAACTCAAGTTATTTGGTCTGACTTGCTGTGCATTGAGTATTGTGTGTTTAAGCTTTACTTAACAGAGGATAAAATGTAATTCAGTCAGTGGCTGTGAAAGATCTTAGGCAATTTAACTGTCAGACACATGCAGTTCAAAACCCACTTGTCACTTAGCTCAGTTTGCTTCCATATGTTTATCTTGTAATAGGTTGACGTTATTTCTTATCAGGATTCCCTTAAGAATTCTAAACCGTATCAGTCCGAAGAGACAGGAGTATCTGTCATCCTAACCATCGGTGGCGGGCGTTCAGCCTTTCTGCCCCCAACCTCTGGAACTACATCTCACAGTTCCTCCACCTCACACCCTCCCTTGCTTCCTTCAAGACCCATCTTAAGACCCTCCTCATCAACCGTTCCTTCGGGCATACTCCTACCTCGATCCTCCACTCCTCTGATCCCAACCACCAGCTCGGGTGCAAATTCATGACTGTCCAGCGCTGTTCATGATGTCCAAATGCTGCTGTGTTGGGCTGATAGGAGTGTGTACTGTATATATTTTTAAAATCCTTACAAAGAACACTTTCAGGAATCACTTGATCAAGGAATTTCCAGTCCATTCACAATCGAGGCAGACAACCTCAAACAAAATGCCACTTTCTACACCTTTCCCCCTTGACTTAGCAAATGAAGGTTTTGTTAATTCAAAAAGGTCACGATTCTGGATTCACAAGAACTTCTTTGGGTCAGTTGGAGGGTGCTGACGAGGGAGGGTTCCTCGATTATATTATCTCCCCCGGCTGGGTGTTTTCTGCAAAGTAATTCCACCAGACGCTTGGGCATCTGACCACTGAAGAACATGTAAATAAAAGGGTTGGCACAACTATTTAGGCTGGCTAACAGCATGAGGATAGTGAAGGTCGCAGCTGTAAAGAGAACAAAAAAATCAAATCAAATGGCTGCCGACTGTTCTGAAAATGAAATACACAAAAAAAATCAGCGTTTATCATGATACACAAGAGAAATTCTATTACATTTGGGTGATAATCCAGATTCATTTATATAGCATTGTGTTAGGCAGAGATATCACAGCACAAGATGAGGTCATTTGAACCCATTTTGCCAGGTGCTAGCTTCTCCACTGGAGCTGTCTGCTCTAATCTTATCCCCGTCTCCTTTTCTATACATACAAACAACAATAAAATTACATTTGTATAGAGCCTTTCAGGTCAGCAGGACGTCCTGCGTTGAAAACATAAGAACATAAGAAGTGGCAGGTGAGAAAATGACCACGGTCCATCTCGTTCGCCTTCCACCTTCCTGGCGGTCACCGGTACATGTGTCCTGAACTTCCAATGTTATTTCCCAAAAGAAAACTAATAAGGAAGGAATCAATACCTCCTGCTTCAACCATGCCCCTGTTCCACAGGTTTACTATTCATTCACTGAAAGTGTGTGTCTGTAGATTCGTTCTGAATTTGCCCTGCTCCAACCACTGGCTGTCTAATTACTCTTTAAACATATTTTCCTACAAGCATTCCGTTTCCTTTTATTTTTAATGATGAATGAATTCTTCAAAAAGCTGTTTGTGATAAAGAATTCCTTATACTAACTACCTTCTGGGTATATAAAAAAACCCTCTTCTAAACTGATGGTCTTCAGTTTATACCATCTGGTGAATAATTCACTGATTAGTTTATATGATATCTCTTTTACCCTTTTGAAAAAAAAGCATGATTTTGAAAACCTCTGTTACACATTAAATGTTTGTTTTAATTATTTTTAGTGCAATGAAACATGACTTCTATATAACGTGCTAATTGGAATCCCATTCATATGTCTTCAAATGATGGCAGAGAGGTATGTGAATGTAAACAGATTATACTAGCGGTCAGTCCAATGGTAACAATAATCCTCACGTTTATTATAGCGCCCTATCACCTAAAGTGCTTCACAGACTATACCGTAAAGCGGATTGACTGTGTGTTTCATGGGTGAAACGCGGCAACCAATTTCACACAGCAATGTCTCACAAACAGTCATGGATTGAATGACCAAATTATTTTGGAGGGATTATTGGGAAGCGCTCCGAGATACCGTTCGATGCTATATAAATCCAAATTGTTGTTATTATTATTATTCCCGTTAAGCGATCCGCCAATCGACTAGAAAAATAACTGAATGAGATGGAAGATAGGGAAAAAATAAGTCCGAGAAGCAGGAATAGTAGCAGGTGAACTGAATTTTGTCTTACTTTCTCTTGGTGCATGGGAGTCCCACACAGACCAGAGTTGCACAGTGAAGAACGGAGACCAACAGACAATGTACACCAGCACAATCACCAAAGTCATCTTCACCGTCTTGATCCTGGCCTTGGACACTCCGGCCACACTACTCGCTCTCCAGACCTTGAGCTCCTTCCTGCTCCCTCCACCCTCTTGGTGAGTCTTGCTGTACAGGTTCATCTGGATGGCTCTGCAGATTCTGATTTGGCACACGACCAGCGTCAAGGTGGGTATGACGAAAACCACCAATGATGTCCACGTCACGTAAGCCTTCAGCCCCCAGGGTTCAATAAAGTGAGCCCAGCATTCAAACACGCCGGGGTGGATCTCAGTTTTGGAGAAGATAAAGACCTGAGGGAGGCTGCCGATCAGAGAGATGGTCCAGGCGATGCACACAGGTACGTTCCAACGAGCCCGTTTTCTCTGGAAAGTGACCATTGGGTTGCAGATGGCTTGGTAGCGGTCGATAGTCATAACCACAATCATGTAAGTTGAAGCCAGCATTCCGACGATCTGCAGGTACTTGACCAGCCTGCAGATCGCGTCCGGCCCCACGAACTTGTCTGTGATATTCCACAAGAGTTGGGGAAACACTTGGAATAGGGTGACCACGAGATCTGCCAGGCAGAGGTGAATGACAAAGACATGCATTCGTGAGACTTGCCTGTGTCTTCTCCAAAGCAACAAGAGGAGGGTGGAATTGGTGACCAAGGCCAAGGTGAAAATAGCTCCCAACACGGCTATTTCGATCTGGGCCAGCCAGTAGTCTTTCCCGATCGGTAAAGTCCCTTTTGAGCTGATGTTAATATTTTTGGGTAAACCATTGGATATTGCGTCTGAAAAGCCATCCTTGCTAAAGCTCCTCCACGTGGAGATCTCATTCGAATGGTTTGTCATCTTGCTTTATCCTGCAAGCGAGCAACAACAACAACGATAAACCCACAAATATACAATTCACTTTACAATATATTCTATGAAGCACTTTGAGACGTCAATAAGATGTGAAAAGCGCTACATCAAAATTCAATGATTATTATTAAATGATACTTCTATAGCGAGTGTCTTTCATGTTGGGAGGCCGTCCCAAGGTGCTGGTTTAACAATTCTGCGTTTAGTAGCAATTTAGGATTCCATCAATTAAACCCATCCTACAAAAATAACAGAATTGGTGATTTATTTAATAAATTAACATTTTGAACATGATTCAATGTGATAAAACTATACCAAATGCAAGAATTATTATTATTTAATGGAGCTAAATATAATAGACATCTCAAAATACAGAGGAAGAAATACTGATTGATAGAAACTATAGCTGTACTTACATCTAAATATTACCTTACTGTAATTTTCAATTTCTTAACACCCTCAAGGCAAAGGAATCCTGTATTCTTCAAGCCCAGAGAGAGACGAGAGAGGGAGAGAGAGAAATCTACATCTCACAAGTGCATTTATGTTCCAGTGTGAGGAGGAGTTTCCTCATGAAGGAGCACGTCACTGCTCATTCAGAATAGCCAGCAACACGTTCATTCAACAAAGCCAGCAGCCTATCTTGAAGCTGCAACCGATGCAGCATAAAAAAACCTGACCAAATCTTGTGTAGAATGAATTTTGCTTACATGTTCTCCAGCCTTGTTGCATCCTAGGTCTCACAGTAATCGCTGTGAAGCACAGTGACTTGTTTTTAATCGGGAAAACATGGCAGATTATCATTGTTTTCACTGGAAGAGACAAGAGAGCAGTCTCTCGGATTGCCTTAATCTTGATGTTATTGCAAGTGTTATTTTCAACTCGTCTGATGGCCTGGTAGGTCAACACGTGTGGGTTAAAAGATTTAAGGCCAATATTCTTTGTATGGTAGCAATTTATCAACTTTCAATTTCATGTAAAATTATTTGGATATTAAACGGCAGATTTGATAGCAAATCAATCCACTTTAGTTTATCCTGTGAAGCACTTTGAATGATAATAATAATCCTTCATTTGGTATAGTGCTTTTCATGTATTCTAGACATCTCAAGCGCTTTGCAGAATATACTGTAAAGTGAATTGACTGTATATATGTGAGTATATATATGTAAATATGTAAAGTGAATATGTATACAGTACATAGATAAGGTGCTACATCAAATACAATAATTATTATTATTTTAGGATGTATCTCAATACGTGGCTTTGCTTTATGTTTTACTTTCCACTTACAATTGATCTGTGAGGATAGCTGTGCCATAAACGTAAGGTGAGCAAAATCAGTTTCCAACCACCTCCAAGGAGTCTGAGGGTTAAAGATTTCATGCTTTTTTGTTATGTTAAAAATCCTTGTGCAAAAATACAAATATTGCCATTGATGTGTGCTTCACGAGTATGAAATCTAGTTTTACACAAGAGCAAATTGGTGATTAAAAAATACTCTCCCGAATGCTAATTGCCTTATGCTTCTTTCACTCTGCTTGGAAACAAGGAAGGGTGAAATCATTAGCAGGACTTGAGGTCATGCATAATTCACTCTGAATGACTAATGCATCTTGTTTATTCACAAGAGTCTGACTGGTGAAGTTTAAGCTCTGAAATATGGAAATTGGAATATCAAGCGTGTGTTATCCTCAATATTATAATACTTGCATTAATCTTTAGCACAATATATTCACACATTGTCTATTTCAAAAATCACGGCAATTTACACTTATTTGTTCTCCATTGTGCACAACTCTCAAACTCACTGCTTAAAGAACCTCACGAATAAGGGCAGGAGGCCAGTCAGTCAGTTAGTTGCCCGTGCCTACCTCCACTATACTGATCCCCTAACAGAAGGAAACTTGTCTTGATGTCTTGGTCAATAATCCTCCATTTTAATTGATAATTCACATAATTGTGATTTGGAGACTTGTTCTGGCATAAATTGAAACCATATATTCCCCCAAATAAAATCAACTACAGTACAGTACTTTCCTATTTTTAGTTTAGTGGTTAGATTACTCGCCTCACAAATGAGGCCTTGGAATCAGTTGCTGGACGGGGCAGAATGTTGGGCAAGTTTGCTCGCTCCACACCTAGCAAGTAGGAAACTATTTGTTGTTTTGACAGATCTCTTCAACACAATTAATTTTAAAAAAATGGTATGGTTATTCAATCCACGACTGTTCATGGGACACCGCTATGCGATTTGCTGCCACATTTTGCCCAGAAAATACATTCAATCCACTTTACACTAAATTGTTATGAGCTTTGAGTCTTGAAGACGTGGTAAGGCGCTACTTCAAATGTATGGATTTATCATTATTATTTTCAGCATTACCCTAGCTTTTCAAAAACAAATCAAGAACGTTGAAACATCTCAAAGATCTTTGCATTTTATTGTGAAGTGTTGCGATTAGTTTTGTAGGTAATCTCACAATCTCCCACAAACAGCCATGAGGTAAATAACCAATGAATGTGGAGTATTGTTGGCTAGGACATTTGGTACAACTGACTTCTTTTCAATACCACAGGATTTTTAACTTCCACTAAATAAATCAGAAAACACCTAGTTTTTACAATTTTCTTAATCCATCTGCCTATCTTTTCTTCACATCACAGATGAAGACCTTCCTCTTCCACCAAGGTTGCAGTCAGCATCAAGTTCCACCACTGCTTAGCACTTTGAAACACTACCCAACATGAAGGGCGCAATATAAATGCAAGTTGTCAGTGTAAGATAATGCAGCATTCTTGTAGGAGTGCAATATGGTAGTAATATGTGGCTTAAACCCACACCCACCTAACCTCTAGATGTTTCCTATAATATCCCAGATCACTATCATTCATGTAATGTTAGATTCAATGGATTCATATTAGGATGTCAGTGACTACTGGATCATGCCTACTTAAGAAATTACTTGAAAACTGAGCTGAGATTAAAGGAGCACAACTCCATCTCAAGTCAATAATTTAAAAATGCAAATGCAACAGCAATATTTCTGCCTTGATCTGAAGTCTTTTAATCTTTGAAAGCTAAGTTAATAAGACACTTAATTGTGGGGTGACTGTATTTGTTTTTTTTTGGTGGTTCATATTGAAACCCCCCCAACTGAATCAATCACCCACTCCAGATCCAATTAAGATTCACACTGGAATTGATTCAGTTTAACAAACCTATTGAACACATTAAATAGCAATCGCGAAGACAGATAGTGGTATGCTTGTGCTGCAAATGCAAATAAACTTTCATTGTAGCCAGTTTGTTGTCTTCCTCATAAAATAAAGTTCTGAGAGTGTGAAAATACAAACATTTTGCAACAATAAGAGTGCAATATAAACTCCTCTGCTCTATTCCAAAACTGGAATGAGACGTTTTAGGAATTTTTTACATTGCTCAAGAGTTCTTCTTTATCCAACAGGTAGCAACTCTTTTTCCAAATGTTCCTGAGTTCCTGCAGTACTGTCCCAATCTCTTTTCCAGACGTAATTCCTATCTTCCGTAGGTCATGACCACTCACAGGAAAGCGTGGTATGGACCACTCCTCCATATTCTTCAGTAGTTTCTCCTCGCCCTGGTATTTCAGCAGCTCACACACCTTTCCATGCGCATCTGGTTCCCTCAGCTGCAAACAGAACAGGGGAAATGATCGAACAATTATTAACAGTCACTTGTTAATACAGCAGAGAAGTCCGTTTATCCGTGACCCGATCAACCGTAATTTCCATATAACCGGCATCGCGAAAAAAAAGTCCGCATTTGGTAAACCGGAATTTATCCAGAAAAATGCTTTTTTTTTTTCGTGTTTTGTGTTGTGTCAGTATTTTGGAATGCTGCTACGAGGTGGCTGATGGTGGCGCTAGCTCAGAATGCTGCCGGTACTGTAAAGCAATGCACTCTCCAGAGTGTACTCTTTGAGAGGCAGAGAGGGGTGAGTTGATCAATTTAGATTTAATTTAGCCACAAAACAGCAAAACACACAGCCACCCTTAGCAAAGCTTGCAGATCAATTCATTGGCTTTTATTTTAATTTAAAAAACTCATCCCTGCAATGCTCATTTTACAGAGTGCAGTGTTTCAAGTTAGTGCACACTAGGGAGCGGCGATATATCGGTATATCGCTAAAACCCGATATGATTTTCATATCGGTATGCCGATATAGACATTTAAAAAATACCGATATATTGAAAAACGGTATATCGAGGTAAAAAATCGGGATGCGAGCACAATCAACTACAAGACCCAGAATGCTCATCTCTATACACAATGCACAAACCGAGGTGCAAAGCCGCCATCTTGTATTCATAGTCCTCGAATACAATATACAGGTATGCAAGGGGTGGGGGGAGAGAGTCGGCTGTGGGTGGGGGGGGTGAGGGGGAGAGAGACTGCTGGGGGGGGGGGGGGGGGGGGGAGATAGACGGCTGGGTGGGGGATGAGGGGGAGAGAGACGGCTGGGGGGAGGGGGAGATAGACGGCTGGGGGGGGGGAGAGGGGGAGAGAGATGGCTGGGGGGGGGAGAGGGAGAGAGACGACTGGGGGGGGGGAGGAGAGGGGGAGAGAGGCGGCTGGGGGGATGGGGAGATAGACGGCTGGGAGGGGGGGAGAGGGGAGAGAGACGGCTGGGGGGGGGGGGGGAGAGAGACGGCTGGGGGGGGGGGAGAGGGACGGCTGTGGGGGAGAGGGGGAGAGAGATGGCTGGGGGGGAGAGGGGGAGAGAGATGGCTGGGGGGGAGAGGGGGAGAGAGATGGCTGGGGGGGAGAGGGGGAGAGAGATGGCTGCGGGGGAGAGAGACGGCTGGGGGGGGGGAGAGGGGGAGAGAGACGGCTGGGTGGGGGATGAGGGGGAGAGAGACGGCTGGGGGGAGGGGGAGATAGACGGCTGGGGGGGGGGAGAGGGGGAGAGAGATGGCTGGGGGGGGGAGAGGGAGAGAGACGACTGGGGGGGGGGAGGAGAGGGGGAGAGAGGCGGCTGGGGGGATGGGGAGATAGACGGCTGGGAGGGGGGGAGAGGGGAGAGAGACGGCTGGGGGGGGGGGGAGAGAGACGGCTGGGGGGGGGGAGAGGGACGGCTGTGGGGGAGAGGGGGAGAGAGATGGCTGGGGGGGAGAGGGGGAGAGAGATGGCTGGGGGGGAGAGGGGGAGAGAGATGGCTGCGGGGGAGAGAGACGGCTGGGGGGGGGGAGAGGGGGAGAGAGACGGCTGGGGGGGGGGAGGAGAGGGGGAGAGAGACGGCTGGGGGGAGGGGGAGAGAGACGGCTGGGGGGGGAGGGAGAGAGAGACGGCGGGGGGGGCGAAGGAGAGGGGGAGAGAGACAGCTGGGGGGAGGGGGAGAGAGACGGCTGGGGGGGAGGAGAGAGACATAGAGAGACACAGACAGAAAAACACAGAGATGGAGAGTGAGACACAGAGAGAGAAAGATATTTACCTCCTGAGACGATAGGCTCCGAATGCGCGCGCGCACCCGGAATGCGCGCGCACGTCCGATGCGCGCGCGCATGCGCAGTACGAAAAAACTGAAAATATCGGTGTTTCGGTATATCTCGATATGAGCCAACCGATATATCCATATCCGGAAAATTCCCATATCGCCGTTCCCTAGTACACACACACCCGCACAGGCATCGCAAGGCTTTTTGGAAAGAAAGTTAATTGAACTGAGCAGCCGCCGCTCACTCTCTGCTTTCTCAATAACACAGGTTTCCTTCTTCTGCCCCCAAATGAGAACAGTGTCATTCAGACGTGTAACTTTTGCACTAGTTTAAAGATCTCTCTGAACTGCCTGGTCACTGTTTGTAAAATGATTATAATTATTATAAATATTAAAAATATATATATTTTTTCAAATAATTTTTTGGTGTGTTCGGTTTTCTGCCGAATATCTGGCAGGCGCTTTAACCGGCACTGGCCAGGTCCCATGGGTGCCGGATAAACGGGCTTCTACTGTACATCAGAATATCACTGAATCTACACAGCATAATAATAATCCTTGCATTTGAAGAGATGTCTCAAAGAGCTTCAACGGATATACTGTAAAGTGCAGTGACTGTATATTTTGTTGGCAAAATGCACATTGGATACAACTGTATGTAAGCAGATACGTTATACTACTAGGAAACCGTTTCTGAAATGCTGCTTTTTCACAATGATAGCATCAGATAATTTGACAATCTTTGCACCTGTATTACATTTAAAATGCTGCTTTTAAGCAGAACTGTCATTTAACAGGTACAACCTACTGTTTATGTAAAATATTACAGAAGTATTTATATTGCACACAAGCCTTCATCCATCTTAATCCTCCCTATTCCCTTATCCTTCATTTATCTTTGATGGGAATTGCTTTTATAGTTAAATGAGTCAACGGATGACCACCAGGTGGTTTGGTATCTTGATTGCAAGATGCTTTTAATTTTGAACCTTTAAGGGAGAAGTGGGTACTTGCCAAATCATTTAAAACCCTTTGACATGTCATTCTTGTTATGTGCTTATTGGGGCTACCGAGTAATTTCATTTAGTCTGCAAGTAAAATCCCTTAATTTATTAGTCAGAAGTAGGGAACGGCGATATGGGAATTTCCCGATATATTCATATCGGTTGGCTCATATCGAGATATGCCGAAATATCGACATTTTCAGTTTTTTCGTACCGCGCATGCGCGCGCATCAGAGTGCGCGTGCATTCCGGGTGCACACGCATTTCGGATGCACGCGCGTTCCGGGTCTATCTTCTCAGGATGTAAATATCTTTCTCTCTCTGTGTCTCTCACTCTCCATCTCTGTGTTTTTCTGTCTGCGTCTCTCTATGTCTCTCACCA